>CM054130.1:106493154-107093154 GCA_028751855.1 Ambrosia trifida
CATACATATTTTATTAGTCTTGGTCCTTGTGAGATTTGTTTCAATTTACAGAAATAAAAAAGCAAAAAAAACAACAAAACGGACAAATAAAATAAAACTCAACAGCAATTCAGATTTTATTAGTCTTGGTCCTCGTGAGATATGTTTCCACGCCCCATGTTGTCACACCGAATATATATATATATGTAACTTTTTGCAGTAAAAAACATATGTTACACACGTAACAGAAAATGTCTGTTTTCTCATGGTGTTGCAAGTTAAGTGTTTTTTATGACTAATTTGCTCTCTGTTTTTTTTTCTATTTGTTTAGTTATAGCAAATCCTTTTTTTTTTTTTTTGCGGTCAAAGTATGTTTTTTTATGCAGTCTAAATGTATGATGTTTGCAGAGTACAGAGTTTTGTCTGTTTTTGCAGTAAAAAACATCTGTTACACACGTAACAGAAAATGTCTGTTTTGTCATGGTGTTGCAAGTGTTTTTTATATATTAATGGTGTTTCAAGTTATTATTTGTCTTTTTAGATTGTTATTTTTGTTTTCCAAAAGATTCACGTCATCATTTTTAGTAAGCATAATAATTGATTTTATTTTTAATTTGCTTTTTTTTAATTCATAAAAAAAGACCATTAATATTTCACTTTTTTTACAGGAAATGTCTTCTTTTTGGGGGTTAGGTGGTTTAATATATTTTTTTTTAAGTTGAAAATAATTGTTGTTAATTTGTGTGTTACTAGCATCTATTTTTTTGGTGATTTATTATGTTAAACATCGAGAATGATTTTTCGTTTTGTGTTCATGTTCGTAGTACTTTTGTGTGTTAGTTAGGGTGTTTTTATCGTCTATATTTTCGTATAATCTTTGTGTTGAGTTAGGCTGTTACGTGTGTAGCATATCCGTTTTTTTGCAGTCAAATTCTGTTTTCTATGTTTTCTAGCATATCAAATTCTGCTCTATGTTTACTACAGACTACTAAAGTTTTTGCTGTGTTTTCCTGTTACACATGTAACACTCGTGTGTTTTTGCACCATGTCTGTCTTTTTTTTTTTGTTTTCAAATGTATGAGTTTTTTTATGTTACCTGTATGTTTTTTTTACAGAAAATGTCTTTTTTTGTATGGCCTCTATTTTGTATTATGTATTTCTTTATAAAGAATCATTTTTATTATTAAAGAATCATTTGTTAAGGTGTTTTATCTGTGTTTAGTTATACCATATCTGTGTGTAAGTTAAGGTGTTACGTGTGTAGCATATCCTTTTTTTGCTGCAATGTGTGTTGTGTGCAGTCAGAATGTTTGATGTTTGTAGACTACAAAGGTTTGTATGTGTTTGCAGACAAAAAACGCCTGTTTACACACGTAACACTCGATTTTGCCATGGCTTATTATTTGTATATTAAATAAGTTGTTTTCCGCATCTTACATTAGTTTGTTTTTTTTTTTCGTATTAAAAATGTCCACATTTACCCTCTCTTTTTAACATATGTTACAGGTGCTTTTTTAGTCGAATCATGAATTCCAACCCCAGCACTCCCCCTTGGGAGGTTTTTGAGGCCCGTCAGCATCTCAACCCAATCGCACACGAGCCACCTCAAAATGAACCGGACATGGCAATTGCAGGTGAACCTGAATTACCCCCACCTGTTGAACTAGATATCCTTTCTGTTGCAGCTGAACATGAACCCCTACCCCCTGTTGACCCGGTTATCCCGCCCCTAGAACCGGTTATACCCTTAGAGCAGGGGGATGATGGGTTTGTAAGCGACGAAGATTTCGATTGGAATTCGGCATTTGATTACGTTTTCCCCGAAGAATATCCGCCACCAGAAGACTATATGACACCGGAGGATGATGCGCATGATGTAGCTCACACACCTGAATGGGCTGTTGGTTACGAAACAGACCCAGGGGCTGAATATGAAGAACCATATGAACCGAAATATAACAGACCTGGGTTGTCGGTTATGTCTCAGGAAGGTGGGCGTATTATGGCAGAATGGGAGGGTATAAGTTATACCGAGGAACAGTGGGCTTTTTATGTCAAATATGGTTATTGGATGCCGTCTGCTACTGTTGGTTGCAATGCAGGATGTCTGGGTTTGCACATTACATATGAAGAATTGGCTTTTTATGAGAAGAATGGTTATTGGAAGCCAATGGGTGGTGTATGAATCTTTTAATAGTATGTTTTTGTTGTTGATACAGTATGAACAATATGTTTGTGTAGCTTTTTTTATTAGTATGGAACAAATGTTGTTGGCTGATGATCTTAACATATGATGTTTGTCTCATGTTGTTAGTTTAATCTTAAAGTTATATATTATGTTTGTTTGTTGGCTGATGCATCTTAACATATCAATTCTCGTTACGTATGCAACAATTCTAATGCTGGTACAATAAAACGATAAAAAATATGGTCTAATAAAAAAAATAATAAATAAACATTTTTTAAATAATATAAACGGGCAACTCAGCTTTAACCTATGTAACACAACACATGTTACATATGTAACACGGGACGTCTGACAGCTTTTATAATAATGTGGAAAAGTAAGAGAGAGATGACGTGATGGGGTGTCATATCAGCTTTTGTCAGTCCCCTTTTCTAGAAAAATCAAATTACCCTATTACCCTTTATTGTCCTTTTTCACCCATTTAATTAAATCAATATTATAGAAAAATTTGTGACCATAGATTTAATAGATGGATGGCCAAGATCAAGTTTACAAGGTTTCTTCAATTTAGGAGGGTTTTTATTTAATCCTTGCCCTATGCCCTATATATATATATATATATATATATATATATATAGGGTCGAGATCGTGTACAAAGTGGTTTTTTTATGAGAAGTGTGAGAAGGATTAAAAATTGATAATTAGGCATCATTTTTTGAACATAGTCGTGATGTTTTGGATTGTTTTGCCTATAAAAACACCAAACATAACAATTAAAACCCGAAAACAGTGTATTTTAGGCTTAAAACTTAAAACACCATGCTAAGAACATTAGCAGTGTGTTTTAAGCGTTAAGTAATGTGTTTTAGCTATTTTTTAAATTTAATGACTATAATACATTGTATTGTGTTTTAGATTGTTGTGTTTGGTGTTTTCAAGTTAAAACAGCCTAAAAAATCATTCCTAAATCCAAAACATGATGTCTACATGTCAATTTCTAGTCCTTCTCGCACTTCTCACAAAAAATGTACTTTGTACAGGATCCTAAACCTATATATATATAGGGGAAAGGGATTCTAGAAACCCTTCAAAATGAAGAAACTCCTGAAAACCCAACTAGTGGACCACATTGCTCCACATCACCCTCTATTATTTTAATTAATAAGGGTAAAATAGTATTTTTACCCTTCCCCCTCTTTTGTAATTTGAATTTTCTCTCCCCCCTATATAAACAACTCCCCCCCCTCTCTCTCTCTCTCTCCCTCTCTCTCTCTCTCTCTCTCTCTTCATCTCTCTTCCACCATCTTCAAGATTAATTCCACCACCACCACCCCCACCGCCACCGCCACTGCCACCACAGCCACCGCCACTGCCACCGCCACCACCTCACGAGGTTTCCACCTGAAGTTCCGATAACACCACCCTTTTCCTCCTCTAATTGTACCACAAACCATCACTAGCCTCTGTACACCATCGTTTTTAATGCAACCATCACACCCCTGTTCCTTGTCATCTTCCTAATCGTCTCATCGATCTATGCTCACATGTATGTAATTAATCACACAATCTTTATTTTTCAATGTTTTCATAAAACAGAGGGTTAGAGGGTTGGTCGAGAGGATAGTGATTTTGAATAAAAAAAAAAAAGAAGATTAATATAATAATATTATCAAAATAATAAAATCAATGTTTTCACAAAATTAAATATGGGTGATTTTGAGTTGAATGATAATGAGTTTGCTACAGGTTATACACTTTTAGAAAGTCAATCCTAGGGCTGTTCACGAGCCGAGCCGATCCGAACGGAGCTTTGCTCATGCTTGGCTCGTTTACAAACCGAACCGAGCGGAGCGGCTAGTTTTCAATCGAGCCAAAAACCGAACGAGCATTCTTTGAGCGCAAATTTTTCCGAACGAGCGTCGACTGAGAATCGAGCGGAAAATAATTTGGAGGATCATAAAATGGTGATGTTTCCTTCGATGTTTTCATTGTCGGGAGACAACTATGGTCGAACTGTTCGATGTTAACACTAATATTGAGATCCGAGTGTCCAAGGATGAGACTTAGATTAAGGTTGGTGAGGCGATAAGCATATGGCATAAAACAGTTGTTGCATTTTGACGTAGGGTGATATCAATCGACAATTAGCAATGGAAGACTAATAACATAAAGAAGTCAAGACTGTCACTTCATGACTTATGGTTTTACATATACTGAGTCAAATCCAATAGAATTTTATATGTAAAGCCATAAATTTATTTGTAAGTTGTGTGTATATTTATAATTAAATATATAATAAATAAATAAAAATTTATCTGAACCGAGCCAAGCCAAGCATACCTTTGCTCGTGCTTGGCTCATTTACAAACCGAACCGAACCGATCGGCTCACTTACAACCGAGCGGAAGACTGAGCGAGCGTTTTTCGAGCATTTTTCAAACGAGCGACGAGCGATCCACGAGTGGCGAGCGATTTAAACAGCCCTAGTCAATCCTGTTACTATTAAAAAAAATATATATTAATGTTAATAATGTGTGGCAGTATCATTTTCACGTGCAAGATCCATGGAACCATCCATTAACATTCATCAATTGTTTTTGAATTATTTTGAAGTGTGTGTTTTCTAGGATGGATTTGTGTGGTTAAAAAATAAATATTAGATATGAATAATAATGAGTCACTTCTATATGTATTCATTTTAGTAAAAACTTTTGTAATCATATGCAAATACGTTTACTTAATGATTTGTTAATCATAATCAAAATTGGTGAATTTTAATGTCTCTTAACATATGCAACAATATGTCTGATTTGTTTTTTTACCAGTATGTGTATGTTTGTATGAGTATTATAATGTGTGAAATGTATGTTTGCATCTGTTTCCTATATTGCGTCTGTTTCGTATGTAACAACAGAACTAAGTTGGTATAAATTAGTTTCTGATTTTTTTTACCAGATACAAAGTTTTGATTTTTTTAGTTTGATAATCTTGATAACTAAATGTATAAAACAGTGTTTTTTGTATCAGTTTCGTATGTGTTTTTGTAATCCAGTTGGTTAACATACGTTAAGAGGGGGGGGGGTTAGCTTTACATGTAAATTGATGATTTTTATTTACACGTAGGTTTATATATTAATTAACCTTTTTTATATGTTATTATTATTAATATGTTTTTAATCAAAATTGGTGAATTTTAATGTCTCTTAACATATGCAACAATATGTCTGCTTTGTTTTTTGCCAGTATGTGCATGTTTGTATGAGTATTATAATGTGTGGAATGTATGTTTGCATCTGTTTCCTATACTGCGTCTGTTTCGTATGTAACAACAGAACTAAGTTGGTTACCGATTTTTTTACCAGATACAAAGGTTTGATTTTTTGCATATTATAGAAGAAGAATTGGGATGAAATCTATGTTTGTTTTTAGCACCTTATAAGAAACAATTCTTGTGTACATTTAATTAACCTTTTTTGTCTCTAAAGTTTTTAGCACTTTGTAATGACCGTTTTGTTTGTTTTTAGCACTTTGTAAGTAACAAAATGCCTATAACCATATCAATTCTCGTTACGTATGCAACAATTCTGGTGCTGGTACAATAAAACGAAAAAAAATATGGTCTAATAAAAAAATAATAAATCAACATTTTTAAATAATATAAACTGGCAACTCAGTTTTAACCTACGTAACACAACACATGTTACATATGTAACACGGGCATCTGGCAGATTTAGGACATTGATCACAAAAGTAAGAGAGAGATGATGTGACATGTGTCAGGTCAACTTGTCATAGATGCTTTTTCAGAAAATGTCATTTGACCCTTTTGCCCTTTTTTTTTTGTCATCTAGTCTATTAATTTAAATCAAAAAGCATGAATTAAATGTGGACCATTGATTTAGTTTGATCAATGGTTGTAAGAGGGTTTTATGGGTTTCTTCAATTTGAGTGGGTTTTTATTTTAACCATCCCCTATATATATATAGGGTTGGGTTCAATGGGAAACTACAAAAAAGTGAGGAACTAGGAAACCAGGGGTATTTTTGTCCAAATATTAAAAATATCAATTCTCACTTTCTACTCCCCCTTCACTCTTTCTTTCCACACATCTGTCTCTCTCTCTAACATACACTTTCTCTCTCTCTCTCTCTCTCCCCCTCTCTCTCTCTAGATACAATCTCCACCTCTGTCTCTTTCTCTAACATACGGTTTCTCTCTCTCTCTCTCTCTCTAGATACGTTCTTTGGCTTTCTCTCTCTAGATTCATCAAACATCAGTTCGTCTCTCTCTCTAGATACAATCGCAGTACAGCAAGAATTACGACTCTCTTTCTCTCAAGGTACGTCTCTCTCTCAGATCTCTCTCTCTTTAGATACTTTTACAGCAGCAAACTCTTTGATTTATTGATTTTTTTTCTCAGTTTTGTGGTAAATTGATTTGTGATTTGATATTTAGTTGAATTTCTCATATTTGTTTGATTTGTTATTTAGTTGAATTTCTTTGATTTGTGTTAAATTGATTTGTGATTTGTTATTTAGTTGAATTTCTCAAATTTGTGTGATTTATTATTTAGTTGAATTTCTCATATTTGTGTCAATTGTTATTTAGTTGAATTTGTCAAATTTGTGTTAATTTGATTTGTTGTATTGTTGAATAAGTAATTAGGGTTTGATTTACAGTTAGATTGTTACAATTTAGGGTTTCATAAAATTTTTTTTGATTTAACATGTTAAACTGTTGTGTATCAGCTTTAGCCTCTGTTGAATACGCCACCGGTTTCTGAGTTGACGCAAAGGAATGTAGTGTAGTTAATGTGGTTCTGAATACTAATATGCAGAAGGTTTAGGAGTTTGCAAAATTTGGTGAGATTGGTGATGTGTTGTTAGTGTTGAAAAAACATACTGGGAAACTAAAAGTGTTTGCGTTGGCATGTATATGCGTCCTTTTTTTTTCCTTTTACTGCCCAAAAAGATGTGGCTTTTTAGGTTCTAGTCGACTTGTTGAGAGATGTTTAGGTTCATTTCCTGCAGTTTTCCTGTTAAAATAAATCTGGATAAAATAAACTATTAAAATTGAGTCAATTATTATGTTTTCAGTGATAAATTTGTTTAGTTTAAACAGATTTGAACAGATAACATGTTAGTTAAACAGCTTTAGTGTCCGCTGAATGCGCCTCCATATTTTGAGTTGACGCATAGGAATGTATTGTAGTTAATGTGGTTGTGAATACTAATCTGCGGAAGGTTTAGGAATTTTCAAAATTTGGTGAGATTGGTGATGGGTTATTAGGGTTGAATAAACATACTGGGAAACTGAAAGTGTGTGCGTTGGCATGTATATGCGGTTCTTTTATTTTCCCTTTTACTGCCCAGGATGATTTGGCTTTTTAGTTTCTAGTCGCCTTATTGTGAGATGTTTAGGTTCATTTCCTACAGTTTGCCTGTTAAAACAAATTTGGATAATATAAACTGTTAAAACTGAGTCAATTATTATGTTTTTAGTGATAAATTTGTTTAGTTTAAACAGATTTGAACAGATAACATGTTAGTTAAATAGCTTTAGTGTCTGCTGAATGCGCCTCCTGATTCTGAGTTGACGCATAGGAATGTATTGTAGTTAATGTGGTTGTGAATACTAATCTGCGAAAGGTTTAGGAATTTGCAAAATTTGGTGAGATTTGTGATGGGTTATTAGGGTTGAATAAACATACTGGGAAACTGAAAGTGTATGTGTTGGCATGTATATGTAGTTCTTTTATTTTCCCTTTTACTGCCCAGGATGATTTGGCTTTTTAGGTTCTAGTCGCCTTATTGTGAGATGTTTAGGTTCATTTCCTGCAGTTTGTCTGTTAAAACAAATCTAGATAATATAAACTGTTAAATTGAGTCAATTATTATGTTTTCAGTGATAAATTTGTTTCAGAACCTGTCTATATTTGTAGATTTTTGGTCTTTAGTTATATCAAAGCCTAAAAACGCCATGAGATAACACGATCTGAACGAAAACAGCGAAACTTAACAGGGGCAATGGGTTACGAACCAAGATTTTTTATAAACCAGGGGAGGCAGAACCAATGTCTTCTCTTTTGTGATGGTTTTCTCCTGTGAAGTTGCTAAGAGAACACGATCTGAACGTATTCCGACGACCTCAATAGGGTTAGCCGGCAATTGGTTTTTCATGCGTAGAGAACCAAGCAGAAAGTAAAACGGAAATAAAGATGTTTGTCTTTATATGGTTGACTCACTTTCTAAATGTTATATTATACACTTAACTTAATTTTTTTTTATATTTATTTTAAGTATTAATGGAGGGGAGCTGGTGAGTAGTCGGTTCAAATCAAAACTTAAAAAAGTTGTTTAAATATATAGTAAAAATATTGAGCCATAGAGGTTGAAATGAAATGTTTTATTTATAGCTTATTTATTTAGTATTAAACAAGATCTACTTTTCTTTAATAAATTTTTTTTGCTTTATCACTCTACACTCGTATCTCAAACCATTGTATTGGTTCATTTCGATATTAACTGAAGTTGATCATTAATATTAAGTGAAGGTTTGATATAGGAGTGTAACAATCTAATACATTGCAATGAATCTTGATAAGTTGATAGTTAATGTTTGATAACTTGATATTGAACATATTAGTTGCTAATTTACCTCAATACATATTTTAAATTGTGATATATTGATTTGCGTTGTAGCGTTACTGATTTGATTATTTTGTGTCTTTGTAATGTCTTCACACAAACTAAACACAAGGTGCACATTTTTTTAACGAAGTATAATTTTATCATTAATCTTGTTTTTCTCTATCCCATTTTTAACTAAACCAAATGTGTCCATCCTACAAAAAATTTATGTATCCGCCATTGGCTGGACTACGGTTAGTCATGATCTAAAATTGTTTCCTATACAAGAACACTTTATTTATATTTGATCTGAATAAACGTTAATGTCTGTCAAGTCATTGCAATAATATGATGGCTGCTTAACCGAGTCCTTGAAAGCATTGTTTAAAACAGCCTGGATAAACGACAAGATGTTAGATGTTAACATATAATATTTGTTAATATTTGTTAAATGCATTATTCTTTTTATGCTTAAATTAATATTTGTTGTCATCAATTATCATGCGCTTTTTCTTCGACAAACACAATCAAACATTTCTTCTCATCATTTGCATCAATTAACCAACTACCATTATTATTGTTTAAGTACCAATTTCAAAAGAAAAAACAAATAAATTCTAGTTTGTTAAAAATCAAACTCGAAGAAAAGAAAAATGAAGCATGACCAATACAAATGCCTTAGTTTATTTTGATGGCAAGAGTTATTGATATCAATGATTAATCTAAATAATTTCTTAATTTACATAAATGAGTAAGATGGAAGCTATATGAAATTGAACTTATTCTTATACCCCTCGAATAAATCTGTCTACTAGAGGTATTATTAAACCCTCCAACATTTGAAATTTACGAGCCTCGACAATAAATCCTCCAACTTTAAACCCACTGGCTACCAACCCAATGAATCAGTTAAACCCTCCAACATTTGAAATTTACAAGCCACAATTTCCTGTAGATTTGCTGACGGAAGAATTGCATTACATATATAATTACACAATAGCTCTACTACAACTAGGAGTGATACGGATTGGAGATGCTCTTACAGTGCTAGGGTGTAACACTCCTACAGTGCAGAACCCACCGGCTACAGTCACAACTATTCCAACTTCAGCTGAAGGTTACGAAACTGATCCCGGGGCCGAATATGTAATGTATACGGATTCGGATGACGAAATGTCTTGCCCGACATCCGAAAGTGAGGGATATTGATACGAGAAGGCGGACGGATGTGATAGTGATTGTGACTGCTCTTTGACCGTGTAAATTGCGTATTCTTTCTTTTATTACAGCCCCTTATTGACAAAATGGTGTTGTTTAATTTTGAGTTTGTTTTGATTTCATGTATGTGTATAATAAATTAATAATTATGGATTTTCGTTGACATGATAATGTGCACGGTGGCGGTTGTTAACAAGAATGGTTGCATTTTTTTGGTTGAAGATGCAACAACATTTGAAGAGGGAAAAGAAATAACTGGGTTATTACAAATAGTTTGTAACTAGTGAGATACCCGTCCGTTAGGACGGGTTTTTGAACGGGGATTAGAAAGCGTGAAAGTTTATTAATTCATGTATATGATATCTCAAATTTAGTTATATAGCTGGCGCATACATGATTTATTACTAATTTTGAATAGTCTTGAGGAAAAGATGAATACATTAGATTAATTAAAGAGAAACAATACGCCCGATAGTGGTTCCCGAAACGGGGAAAACCCGATCCTCCACCCGTCCGAAGACCCGCTGTGGAGAACCGGTAAACCTGGGCGAGATCAGTACTCGAACTCTTGACATAGGCCAGGAGTCATCCCTCATTTCTCATTATGTCCTCCAAATGTAGCTGGTGGGAATCGAACCCAAGCAGGGACGAAGCTTTGTGAGGGCCAGGGGTGGCCTTGGCCCCCCCTGTTTTTTGGCGCAGTAGTAAAAATTTGCGATTTTCGTAGGTAAATTTAGTCCGGGTTAAGTCCGGCCCCCGCTGATTTGCCACTACCGATTGAAAAAAATTGAGTCCGGCCCCCGCTGATTGACGAACCAAGCTTCGCCACTGAACCCAAGCCTCCCAAAGGAAACTTAGGCCAACCAACCAACTAAGCTACAAGTGTTGGACCTTTGTGGTGTATAATCTGAATTTTTTTAAGGAAAAAACAAACAATTAATAAATAGAAAAAAAAATTGTAAACATGTGCAATGTCACCTTTATGTCTCCGTAATTTTTTTATATAAATTTGAATACTACCTTGAGATAAATAGATTCAAATACGTAACGGCATATGTGAATCAGTACCCATATGTATTAGAAAATTTAAGAACGTTACATATTAATTTCTTAACCTAAAGTCTAATAAAAAATGGAACCATTTGTGTAAATACTCATTAATATCAATCATTATTTTTGTTATGAAAATAAGAATACCACTTTAACATTGGATGAGCAGAAAATCCATAAATATTAAAGATGTCTTAGATTAGGAAGAGCTTGTTGGAAGTGATTTAATCAAGGTTATGTTTGAAACTAAAGATATAAGACATTTGCATAATAGCGTATGAACAATATATTTTTTTCTTTTGGTCTACTACTTTCACAATCCAAAACATATTTGTATATGAAACATTATACACAACAATCAAACGGTATTATCTGTTGTCAGTGACCAACCTAAGATTTTTGTCTTCAAATTGGTCAATTAGGGGGCAATCATCTGGCATAACCAAACTTTTAAGTAGGGCGATATTGATTTATTTATAGAATTAAAAAGATAAATTTATTTACAAAATAAAAAAAAACATCTTTAACCAAACAACTGATTGTTATGTTTTATTTTGAATTTCTTTTATCAACCCAACTTGGCCTAATTTTGTTGTTTTGACCAGCCAGATCTACGACAAAAAGGGAAACAACTTGAATCTAAAAGACACTGACATCAGGAAGGATTTCTTCAGTAACATCCAACATTTCTTCCACTTCCAATTGTTTGTCATCTTCAACATCATTTGCTTCTATGTCTCTCAGTATTTGTTCTTCGTGATAGCTCTTCCACTCGTTTACCCACATTTCCCATTCTTCCTTCAACCGCTTCCTTTTTTCACGCTCCTACTCGCTTAATAACACTGATATATGAGAAATAGTAGGTAATCCAAATCGACCCATTTAAATATGACCATGTTTAAGGTCCTTAACAAACACAATATATCATCAAGAGAATAAACATATAACCATCCTTTACTATTCACGGGTCAACACAATCATTTACAATTATGCACACTATCATTAATCATTATGCTCCTTTATCATTTTTTTTGAACGGCCAACAAAATATTATATTAATCGCCCATAGCTAGCGGGTCACTAGCAAAATCACCCAATACAAAGCCCAGTTAGATATATACAGGAAAAAAAACGCCGAAAACAGACATAGACTAAATCGCCCATAAGAAGAATCACCATCTAATGTTTGATAAGTTGAAACCACGCCACTTTTCCCAATCCAAACTCGCTTGATTTGCACGTGCCTTAACCCATAAAAAACTTAGCGTTTTAATATCCCCAACTGATTTCTGCAACGAATACCACCTCATTTCTTGAACTCCAAATGCACCATACAACTGTGAAACAGACAACTTGAAATGCTTTTCTTGTACCTTTTAAACCGCCAATGTAGCTGTGAAGTTTTAGTATGTCCTTGAACTCAAAAGTGTATATGTTACCAGCTTTGCACCACTGTGAAACAATTTGCCACACCGCTCTAACTACATGCTATAAAGAGGTGCTCTACCGTTTCTCCATGTTCACCACATATTGGACATAGCTCGGATCCAACATTTACATGCCTTCTTCTTAGTGCCGCTTTTGTAGGAAGTCGACCCAACCCCGCCCTCCAAGCTAGAATCCCCACTTTCCGAGGTACCCACGAATTCCACTCCATGACCCATGTATCCGCAGAATGTCTTCTTTGTTGCAGCGCCTGTTTTACACCTTTGACTGAAAATTCAGCCCCACCCTCCCCGTCCCAAACCCAACGATCCTCACCTGCGGACAGGTTCGGACACAGCAAAGAGCTCGACAGACTAGCCAACTCTGCAGCCGCGTTTGGCCCCAAAGCCGCTGACCGCCAAGCCCAAACCCAACCCAACCCGACCCGTTCCCAAGCAAGCGATCTGAAACTGCAGCGAATTTATTACTCTCTTCAGCAAATAAAGACGGGTATCTGGTCGCCAGTGGTCCGTCCTCCTGCCAATTATCCAGCCAAAACATTATCTTTGACCCATCTCTCACAGCCCCTTTGATTAACTTAGTAACATCCAAGCCCAAATTCTTTAACTCTCCCATCGACCTAGCGATGTTTTTCCCTTTGATTAACTTAGTAACATTCAAGTCCTCCTGCCAATAATGCTCCTTTATCATAAGATCCTTTTATGAACTCAAAATCACATATATAGTAATCCTTTTATTATACCAGGTCATGGTTCCATGACCCATTTAGATTCAAGTTGTTCATCATCCTATATATCATCTTCATAATCTAAAACAGAATTAAGAATCCTTCAATACATTAATCTTTTCTGAATTCTTAAATAATAATACAACTGAAGTGAAATAAAATTAAATAATAAACATGATGATTCATAATGATTATATCTCACAGCCACGGAACCAATTGCAGCTAAGTTGGTTGTTAGGATTTTTTTTTTTTTTTTTTTGTCACAGTTTGACATCTTGAAAACAGATATATGTTTCCTCCCCTTAATCCCTTAATTAAGTAATCATGCCTAATAAGTTATAATTATAGTTTTTAATTAGACAGTCATGCTAGGATCAAGACAATCCTCACCCACATGAACAAATATATTAAAAACTATACTTACTTATTATAACTGATTACTTCTTTCATTCCAAAAGAAATGCAACTTTTTTTGGCAAGTGACCGTGATCGTTTTTAAACCAACTTGGTGAAAGTGACAGTGACCGTTTTTCTAGTTATTAGATAAAACTTGGTCAGTGCATATCGTTTGTATGTTGAAATGCCGCCAATTTAGAAAAAAAAAAAAACACACCCTGTTTTACCCACAATCGTACCTGATCCTTTGTTTGATCCAGCCTTTGCAAATGAAGAATCAAGCAAATCCGACCCAAACTCTTTTATATCTGGTCCATTACGCCCTCTCCTGCATAAGAAGCTTATACAAAGAACATGATCTTGGTGGAGCATCAATGGATTAAAGTAATAAATATTACCTCAGGCTTAATGGCTCGGCCTTTGCTTTCGCTGCTTCAGAAAATCGCATGTCTATAAAGTTTTCCTCAGCTGAATTGCAAATTGTACAAAAGGTTGATATGTTAATCCATACTGTAGCTAGGTTGGATGGGTCGGAAGTCTATCGAAATATGCTCGCCATCCAAATAAATCCACTTTAATTGGCAACCACATGTTCCATTCTTGATTAACTGGCATAATGGGCAAGAAGAGAAGGTAGGATCAGGTCCTACAGTCCATTCCCAGACAACAAAATTTGCTGACAGTCACTTGTTGGAGCAGCAAAAGGCATGAGTCCCACAACCCCAAAGTTACAAAATATAACAATAAGTATAAAAATATTTTAGTTTTTAAATATATTAAAGGAAAAAAATAATGTTTAATTTACTATAACAGTATGTGTAGCCAGAGCGTTTTGACCCGTCGTCCAAGTTCCAACCAGACGCATGCTACTCGACCCTATCTAATATATATATTTAAAAAAAAAAAACCCATTTCGATCCTATTAATTTTGAAAAACCCTTACCCGTTTTGACCAGTTGTGACCCGTACCAGTTTTGAGCCGAACCTACAAATGTATCATTTAATTTCTTTAAAATGATATTTTGAAACGCCTGGCACATGTGTTCAGAAGAAGAAGAACATGATTGTATGCGTAAGTTATTCATCCAAGATTAAAAAAGATATCTTTTAAAGTACTGGTATATATTAACATTTAAAGCATCTACATATAAACATACATAACAAATAAAAAACAAAACCAAACACATATAAGCAACAATATAACCTTTCGGTAGCCTGGGCTGTAGTATTCCATATATCCTCCCCTCAGATTCAAATGCTTGGCAAGCATCCATCCTTTGAAAGATTTAATTGCGTCAACCACATATGACATAATCATTTCACTAATTGCTTCCCTAACATACTTAACTACATCAACCTTTCAAAAAAAAAAAAAAAAAAAAAACTTAACTACATCAAAACAATACAAATTCTAATAATGAAGAATAAAATCGAACCTGGTTTGTGTGCACTTTCATCGCTCTATAGCTTCGATTGGACCGAATACTATAATCAGTCCTCTTGCGATTGTAGACTAAAATACCGTAAGCCTCGAACGCTTGATTGAGTTGTATGGTGGCACTATCCAGGTCAGAGTGCTTATCGGTTTTTTTTTTTTTCTATATTTCTGAATGCTTCTTTCATTTGGACTTTGGTGGCGTTGTAATAATCCATCCTTGATGGAGAGAAACAAAATGAAATTAACCACAATCAAATAATCAAAACACACATATAGCTGTAAAAGTAAGAATTCGTAGAAGCAGGGGCAGAGAAGAACGAATTCGTTACCTAATCGAAGGAGGTTAAGCTGTCAGTTGATTTTTGAAGATCGGAGGTGTTTGGTGACAATTGACGGTGGAAACCATAATTGAATGTCTTCAGCAATGGTGGTGGTGGGGCTTTATAATGGGTGGCGGAGAGGGTTGAGGATCAACTGATGACCCACGTCATAGTTTAACCGTCCTTAGTGGAGAAGTGGGCAGAAAAAGATGGTACGGTTATCTCAGCCTCCTTGAAACCGCAGCGAAAAAAGTGCAGAGCTAGTAACCGTCAATGGAGAAAAAAAAACTGCCAAATTTTGGCCATAACCACCCTTTTATTACGGTCAGGATTTAATTGTAGAAATAACCATCTGATTTGGATGGCTGAGATCATCGCAAAAAACGGTTATTAATGTCAACTAGGTGGTTTCTTAAGGGGTGAACAATAGTATAATAATTTATAATGACGGTTATTTAGTCAATAAATTCAACTTCTCTTCCTTTATCGTTCTCGAAAAAGGCACGATGCACAGCAAAGCACTTGTAAAAAACTAGTTAATAAGAATTATGAAAAACAATATATATAAATTACCTTTAGAGCTAAATGAAACCTTTATAAATAAGCACAGGTTAGTAACTAAAAGATTTAGACTTTTAGATTATTATAAAGATATTTATAATAATAAGTATCTAATAAATGTAGAACCATACAAGCGATATTAAAATGGTATACGCCACAATTGGGCGTCCCCCACTGACCGTTCTCACAACCATCATGAGAAAAGTAAATCACGTGTCTTAAAGTACACCGGGTGGTGTCGATGTTAGATCCCCAAACCTTTACAATAGATTCTCACCTCCTTACCATTAAGGCACAATGGTGGCCCAGCTTGACTCGTTATAAAATGATGTCGAAGATACGAAAATCGAACCATGATACCACCAGCAAATGAAATTTCTAGGAGCATACATAATTTACAAGCATTGGTCTCATAACAACTTAGGGATGAGCTTAAAGAGTTTAACCCCCAACTCTAAATACAAGTTTATTTGAGTTCAAACTCTCGATCATAACATAATACTCAAACTATTAAACATGTATCAAATGATTGAGCTCGAAACAAGTATTCTTTTTTTCAAACCAAGTACAACATTTCCGTAGTACTCATTTATTTCTTTGCTGAGCTGATAAATTTAATCGTTGTTAAAATAACACAGTTTTTATAATCGTATTTAACACAACTAAATTAAAAAATGAATTTTGACAACAGGGTGTTACGGATCAACCCAACCCGGGCCGCTTTATAAAATTGTCCATTGTTGAACAGTCATCCAACCCATTCATTTTGCCACCTGTGCTATAATTGTACATAATAGTTCAACAAATGGAAGCTAGTTGAATCTTCAAAGTTTGAATAAAACTTGGGAAACTTTTAATGAAAACCAGCTTCTTTGTAACTCATCTCTCCACCTCGAGAGATGACCAATCGGTAGCAAGAAAGACACGAATATCGGGTCAAATCTATTCATGTTTGTCCAAGAAAGTGGGTTGATTAGTCGAAGCTAAAAGTCTAGCCCACATCCTATCTGTCAACTTCACAACATTTGTAGCCTCGGTTACACGCTGCAATACATGCAGATCAATGTTAATGAGTCGAGTGATTTTTGCATTTTGGTATAGTTATCTATGTTTAAAAACTTCTGTATATAATTAATGTGTTACATAATGGAATGGTGATGAGTTTGGGTTTGGATATGGGGTATAGGTATAGGTATGTGCACTTACCTCGATTGGAATATACGCGTGTCTGCTGTTCACAGGTCCCACAGTGAAACCCGAGTATCCCGCCATGGCCCCATGAACTGCACTTTGAGCAAGAAGTGTGCAATAGACATTATCATATGCATTACTTGGAACAGCCCGGATCATGTACGTTGGATCTGCACAATAAGATGGTTAGTAAGAGCATAAATTTGAAAATGCACATAAAACCTACATGGAAATAAGACAGAACAGTTATAACAAAAGAAAGAAAATAATAATTTCATGTGAGCGAAAGGAGAAGTTAATTCTTAGAAAGTACCTATGTACTTCATGTTTATGGCCATCTTTTTCACCGTTGTAAAATGATCCTGTTACATGCAACACAATGAAAATAAAAAAGTGTTGTCACAGAGACCATATATCAAAATTCACGTACTCTGTAGAGGTGGCAATTCTGATCAGTTTGATTTGGGTTGTTAATTTCCAATCTCAAAACAGGTTATATGTGTTGCATAAAAAAACCTTGGTTAAAAAAAGAATGGGTCAAACATGTTGAAAGTCAGCCAAAGTCTTTTTAATGCATACAACTCCACATATCGTTGTATTAAAAGATTAATATTATTATCATCATAAATTCATAATGATATGGATTTTGTAATGTCTAGTGCAATTATTAATTAGTAAACAAATCAAAAGAGGACAAAAGGGAGCAACGCTGCACATTTCAGCCTGCACTAAGAATGATATGCTTCAACTTGAACCCATTTTGACCCGTTACCTAACCCTTTGTTCTTGCCACCTCTAGCATTTATGATAAGATATTAAAACAAAAACTATAGTCATCCTAGATATTACCTTAATTTTCTGAGTCAACCATGGACCAACATCAAAAAGCAGCTTATTTCCAGAAGCATCTTTCTCCTCAGGTGAATTCACACTTTCAGAAACATAGTCCTGAGCAGCACCTTCTGCTAACACAATAACCATATGCCCATTTTCCTTAAGTCTCCGTTGAACAAATTCAAAAAGACCACCCTGCCCTTCCAGATAGAATGGAGACTCTGGAATCAAGCAACAATCCTGTTACAGTTTAAACCTATTAACACGTCTTGCAGTTTTACTGGTTTGACATCATCTACCTATTAGATTCTAACGAACCAAGCATATAAAAGAAAAAGAAAAGAAAAACGGTTTGCATACTTGAGAAAAAAAACCAAATAAATTCAAGCAGTCTAGCTAAAGCAATCGATTCATGGTATAGTTAATTGAGGCCTTACCACATCTCGACTTGCAAGTGTGGCAAACATTGCAATGAATCCTGAAAATGTCAGAAAAGTTTGGAAGAATAAGAACTATAAACAACGAAATCTCATAAAAGTTGGAGAAATATATGTACACATTGATCAAGATACTTGCCACTGTATCGACCCATGAGTTTGACAATTCCAACTCCATTTTCGACACTCTCCACCTCCACATGTGCAGCATTTATTGCTCTCTGAGCTTCCTCAACAGCAGTATCAAATCCAAAAGATTTGTCTATCACCTGTAACAATTATTAAATATTAACCTATCTATCCTGATTTTCTTTATCGGCTGAAACCCAATTTGGAATATGACAAATAAAAAGCGGACCATATTGTTAATCGGTGGTCTAAACATTTTGGGCATTGAATACGCTGAAATGTTCATCCAGGGTCAATTCAGGTTATGTTTCATCTCTAATGGGTCAAAAGGTTAAATAAAAAAACTTAGCTTAAAAGAAAATGGACTGAAAGTTTTATTTTTTAATGAATAAAATCTCTTAAATCATGTTATTCAGAAAGCTGGACAGTGAGTTAAATAATATTACTTTTTATAACCATATGTGACACATGCTGTTCTATTAAATATTTTGAACTTCTGATAGAAACATTTTAGGTTGTTCTACAAATTTTGAGCCATAACAAATAATACCCATTTTGAGCCACTTCCAGACCCCATGCCACACGTTGTTCTACAAATTTTGCTATAAAGCCACTAAAAGGAATCTACAAGATACAAAAAGGGTTCACAAATCTTACAGCAATATCATTATCAATTGTCTTGGGTATCCCAACTACTGCCACGGGAAGGCGACGCTTTTCAACTTCCTTTAAAAAAAAACAAAAAACTTACATATGGCCAAATACCGAAATTGAAAAACCAACTGAAAACAACTATGATTTGTTAAGCAATCTATCACCTTGAAAATGGCAGCCGCTCCTTTTTGAGTGCCATCACCTCCAATTATGTACACCTGGAATTCCAAGATATTTATGAGTTCTTTGTAGCGGTTCAGAATTTTCACCAACATTGTTGTAGCGGCGAATAACATCCATCACCTATTTTAGCTTTTAAGCAAAAGAGAAAAAAAATCAACCTGATTTATCCCACGGTCCTGGATGTTATCAACTATCTTGTTAGTATCATGGCCTCCTCGTGAAGTTTGAAGAATAGTACCACCACGTTTATGGATATCATTTACAACGTTAGGATTTAATTCCTTCGTATTCTTCGAGTAAAAGCCCTTATAGCCTCCCTGCAACAAAGAACATTATCAGTTGGATAACCTATTGCCAGTTAGGGTGGAGAGTATCTATGAAGCAAAACCAATTTGGCAAGTGAAGCAAGCAAAACTAGTCCTTCATGGCATTAGACGGTGGTATCTACATGGCATCCATGTCACATTTGGCATTTAGCAAGTGAAGCAAGGTTGTTTGATGGTATGCTTCACTTGCCGAGAAATACAAAGAAAATAAACCAAGCAGGGCATCAAAAAGTGAAGCAAAGCAAATACACACCGTCTAATGCGGCAAGTGAAGCAAATGGTGACATGGATGCAGCAAGATATGGACTTGCTGCAAAGACGTCGGGTACCCTTACTTACTCTAATGTGCTAACTGCTAACTGAGCATTTGCTTCAATTGGTTGTTTAATCTTAGTTTATTCAGTGGGTCCCATCTATATGGTTTACGAAGAAATAGAGAAGGAGCCATAATTGGTGAAAAGTACCACATATATATTTTATGATAAAAAAACAATAAGGGCAAGGATAATATGGCCAACCTCGATCCCAAGTACGTTCTTAACACCATACATATAATTCAAGCCGCATACAATCTCCCTAATCACCGTGTTAATCCCTGGACACAAACCACCACATGTAACAATACACGCCCGTACTTCCTCTGGCTTGAAATAAACCTAACATTAGAAGAATATAAGCTTAAACAAAAATGAAGTAACAGCCGAACTTGTTTACAAATTGATTGAGAAATATACCTTTTCCCTGGGTCCTGCACGCCGAAAGTGCACTCCTCTGGGGCTGCCCTTCTGAACAACAATCTACAACAAGACATCATGGTTACCAAATTAAACTGGTGATGAAAAAATTGTGTGGCGCAGTTTAAGAAGACAACGTACCTGCTGTGCTAGAACATCTTCTGGGCTAACAAAAGTATTCCTGAGGAAAACAGTTATACATTGTTGGGTGAGTTGCAAAGATGATCATATACAGTTATACAAGGTATGCAAGCAACATAAAACAAATAAAAAAACAAGTAAACACTTACTTAACTATTGCATAGGCTTGGCTGTGCTTTAATGGGTTTGGATAGGTCTGCAAGAAGGAAGATTAAAGTTAGCTTTCACCAAAACCGGTTGTGTTAGTAACAATCTCCTCTCAATAATTAATATACCTTAACAATATAAAAGCAGAGTAGATTCATTTATCAGGGTCTAATATACTATTATGGCCTGCCATGATATCCCTAAGTCTTTATTCCTATTCCACTCACGTTACCTACATGAATTTTAGTTTTTTTTTTTTTACCTAGGAGTCTACTTGACACATAATAATAATGCATAAAGACATGTTATTGTACTATTGCACATAGTAGATACTAAGCTCTCCATTCAAAATAAGAGTCCTTCATAAAATGTATTTCATCTAAAAAGTGTTCATGTTAGGTGTGACTCTAGATTGTTGGCATTCCGCAGCCCGACTGAATGTTGACCCAACCCACCAAAGGGATATGGTTGGCATAAGTGCTCGGAATAGGATGTAAACAGTTAGGCCGAAACCACGAACCAACAACACTTATCCCATTCCCAACGCCTTCCGTGGTTGTGGTTGCTTACTTGTTTATGAAACAACGATGTGCTTGGACAAGTAAACAACGAATCATTCAAGTTCACCAATCATTCACAACTAGATAAATCTTAATTCAAACTTAGACAACTCCAGGTCATAAATCTAGCATTCGTTTCATGGATTGCAAAGGAATTGGAATTCGCGCGAGAAACATAATTTGATTTGGAATTTTGATGTTGTGTTTGTTTTATAAAATAGAATGAAATCTCGATGGAATTGAAACGTCCTTCCATTGTTCAATTACAATTCATTCTTTTGTTATAAGGAGTGGAATACACATTCCAATTCCATCCGAAAATCCATTCTATTCCCGTGAAACGAAGGCTAATATAAATAATAATCAAATATCAATTCCAAACCAGAAAACTCGTGTGGTTGACTTTCAAAAGTCAAACAGCAATATCAAAGTAAAAAAAAAAACAAAAAAGCAATTACCGGTAAATCAGGAAGGAAATTGGTTAAGTGAGGAACGTCTTCAAGGATAAAACCATCATCATCATCAATATTATTATTATTAATTGGAGGAGTGTTATACTGATTTAACGTTTGAGCTTTGACCGGGTAATAACCGGTGATAGACGTCTTCGTGGAGTATATTTTGGGATTACAAGTGAAAAACGGAAGAGGTTTATGGAAATTGGTGGAGAAAGATAGTGATTTGGTGAGAGAAAGCTGAAGATTCGAGGACGATGCAAATGAAAGTGAAAGATCCATTGAGAAAAATGTTTTTTTATTGAACAGAATGAATCAAAAAGGTTTCTCCAGGGATGTAGGGGAAGACGAGGGAAGATTGATTATGTTTACGACTAGCTAGTAAGAAGACGTGTAAAGCGAAGAAAACAACACCTCTTACACATTAATGTCAAAGTCTTCATATATTTTTCCTAGATTTTATCTTTTGTCCATTGTGGATTAGCAATGAACTCATAAGACTATCCGGCCGCTTTATGGCGTGGGGAGGGGCGGGAGGAAGTTCACCGGCGTGGGGGGAGGTGAGTGGCCACGTGGCAGAATCTTATTGGGCCAAGAACCATTCAAACGGTCACTTAAAAAAAAAAAAATTAAAACCAACGGCTATATCAACGGTAAAAAAAAAATTTATAAATTACCCCCATTTCACTACAAAACACCCACTTTAACCAAATTTTATACACTTTTCAACCAAATTTTATACACTTTTCATCCAAATTATATACACTTCCTCAACAAAAAATGAACCCATACAACCGAGGCTTCGACCCGAACAACCCATACGCGTTTGTCCCAAACCCGAATACACCACCGGTTCGCCCGATCCCAAACCGTCCACCCATTCCTTCACCTTGTCCCGACTACGCGGGTTATGCGGGTTTCATTAGTGGGCAAATTTATCCGAATTTCCCATTCAATGATTCTCTCGTTCCTTCACAACTTCCTTTAACCCAAACCGTACCCGAAACACAACCCCAAAATGTTGCGGGATCATCTTCGGGTAAAACCCCCCATGCAAGAAGAAGTCACCAAAAGAAGACGCCGGAGGAGAAAGCATTAGCCGCCGCTAACCGCCAACCGCTTAAGTGGATACCCGATGAAGAGCTTGCTTTAACGAAGCGTGGATAAGCGAGTCGGAAAAAGAGCAAGGTATTTCTAATAATTTTTTTAACATGATTTCTAGTAAATTTTTTTAACAGGATTTTTATTTCTAATATTGGTAATATATATTTTTTTTTTTTTGTAGGAACTAGTCGCCATAAAAACGACTTTTGGAACGACATAAACAACGCGTTCCATGGATTGATGGGACGAGAGTTCTATCGAGCAAACGATAGTCTCTCGTCCAAGTGGACAGAGATAAACAGGGCAATGAACTCGTTTCAACCGCATTATTATTACGCAAGAAACAATCCAAGAAGCGGTGAAACGGACACCGACAACCTAACCCGGTCGCTTTTAGCGTTTCGTAACGAAATCGGTCTCGAATTCAAGTTTCTTCATTGTTGGGAAATCGCCAAGAACCATTCAAAATGGGCGTACGTTCCCACTGCAAGCAACTCCGCAAAAAGGTCGAAAACAAATTCGTCAAGAAACCGTCAAACTGATCCTGAAAACATAGAAGCCGTTAATTTGGATGAAGACGAGTTTGAAGAGGAATTGAGTCGCCCACCCGGTCGAGATAAGTCAAAAAAGAGGGCGCAAAAATCTACTGCCTCGGGTTCGGGTTTTGGATCAACCGGCGCCTACAGCGCTGACTTGCAAGATTTAAATGCCACCATGATTCAGTTCAATACGATTCAAGAAAAAATGCCCGAGGAGAAAAAAAATATTCGCGAAGCGTTTGAAAAAAAGTTGACTATGAAAGAGCGAAAATTGTCTATCAAAGAGCAGCGCGAAAAACGCGAGGCTATGAAATTTCTCGCCATGAATACCGAGCATCTTCAAGGGCCGGAGTTAGAGATGACGCTTCAAATGAAGCGTGATATTATGGAAAAATATAATATAAACTGATTTGTTAGTCTTTAATTTTTTTCGGTTTTTTTGTATTTTTTTTAATTTTCTAGGTTTTTTTTTTGTATTTTTCTAGGTTTTTATTAATTAAAAATATTTATTATTATTATTGTTTTATATATCAAAGTTAAAAAAAAAAAAGAAAAAAGAAATGTCAAGTGTCACTTCCCCCCACCTCTTCCCTCCCTTCCACTCCCCACAATTATTCCCCCCCCCCCCCCAACCACCACAAGGGTCCCACAAGTGCCACATGGCGCTTCATCCCCCTCTTCCCCCCCCCCCCCCACCACTCCTTATAGTCTAAAACGCGGGGTTCTTCCACAGCAGTCTCTCTGCACGTTATGTAAAGATGATTCAGGGGGTGTTTGGGATTTGATTATTCAAAACTGATTATGCGTTTTGGAAAAGTAGGGGTAGAGCTGCTTATAGATTATTGTGTTTTGGCAGCCTAAAAAACTGATTATCTGCGTTTTCAAAACGCAATCCCAAACACTAAAAACTGATTATCTGTATTTTCAAAACGCAATAATCTAAAAATCAGATTCAAAACGCAATTCCAAACACCCTCTTAGAGACTGCGATTCATCTTTTTACCGGTTGCTCATTTTCTCAAGAGGTGTGGTACAGGATTAAGGCATGGTGCAAGTTAAGTCCAAGTTTTTTCTTTGATGTGTTGGATGTGCTAAAAATGCCGGAAAGTCAAGCTAAGACTAAGAAGGCGAAACAAGTTTTAAGAGGTATTGTCTATACGACTATGTGGACGATTTGAAATGAGCGTAATAACCATATCTTCAATAACAAGCATAGGAGGCCTATTGAGATAGTCGAGAATGTTAAATTTACTACATTTTTTTTTGGATTTGTAATAGGTCTAGATGGAAAGATGTAGAATGGAATATATGGTGTATGTATCCGTTGGATTGTGTCACACCCTCAAATTTCCACGTGCGGGGTTTTACCGCGAGGCGCGTGACACACCAGGATCCAAGTCAACGGTCACAATAAACGACATCTATATGATATGAAAACAACGTAAATCGCCCATTTAGTTTCAAAATCTATCCATCGCTTGCGGAAGCGTAAAACCTTATTACAACTCAAAAGTAAAACATGAAAGTCTGATAACACTTAAAAAGAAATGCAAATGGATCCTAGACGCCGTGAGACTCCGTGCGCCTAAACTCAACGCTGCTACCTTAGCGACCTGAGAAAACATGCCAAAAAGACGTCAACATATAACGCTGGTGAGTTCACAGGTTTTAAGTTTACAAAGTGTTTCAAGCGTAAAGAGTTTCATCTCAAAAGTACCAAGTATGCAAAACCGTTAAATACATAACAAACGTTTCCTTACTACTACGATTGTGTTGCTAAAACCATTACTGACAAACGTTGCTCAAGTTGCTGCCCATGTGCCAAGGGCCAAAGTAGAGACAATATGCACCCGCCCGGCTCCCAGCCGTCGGGTGGGGTTCGTCACGCCCAATAGATCTATCCACATTTCCCCCGTTGTGCCCCGCACATTCATGGTTTCAATAGGGACTTAGGTTTCATCGTATAGTAAATAAGTGCCAAGCGCCAAGTGCCAAATGTTTAAAAGTGTCAAGTGCCAATGTTTAAATATGCCAAGGTCAATGTGTCACGTTTCTTAAAAGAGTTACATTCCAAAATGTGTATGTGTTTCCAAAAGTGTTGCGTTTCCAAAAGTGGTATGTTTCATAAGAGTTGCATTTTCAAATCATAAACGTTGCATTGTTAAAACGTGTGGCATGCTTCTCCCCCGAGAGAAAAAAGTATAAAAGAGGGGCCGTGAAACTCACATTAGAGTGTGTCCTTAGTAAATTAGAAATCCGATATGTGTGTAATAGTCCCTACTAGCGGAGACCTATCAATGAGTTTACATAAGTGTGGTGACTACTAACCCGAAGGCTAATCAGTCCCCAAGTTGTCCAGACCATGACCGTGTATGTTGAAAACATGTTTAAACGTTAAACCGACCAACCAGACAAATCCCGACATCCCATTGGTGACCCGACATCCCACGTGTTAGCCACATACAAGATATCATGCAACATATGCAATTAAACACTTAATACGCGCAAGAGTTCACCTAGTCTAGCATAACGCTCAATTAACACATAAATAGGTCCGAACACGTGTTACCAAGTCATTGGACATGTCACAGGGTTCCTAACATGTTCCTAGGCGTCAATCCGTGTTTCGGGATGTTAAAATATACATATGGCAGCAGTACACGCGATTAGGAATCAAACATGTGATTAGGAAAAGTCAACTGGTGATTAGGAGAGTCAAACTAGCGAGTAGGGCTGTAATCACTAGTAATAATGGCGATTGGGCTCCCAATCGCCTATAGTTCAGGCGATTGGGGGCCAATCGCCTATATTATAGGCGATTATGGACCCCTAATCGCTAGTACTGTTCGGTTCTGACTTTTTGCGCGTTTAACCCTCCAAATCAGATCCAAAACATGTGTAAACACCCAATATCCAACCCAAAACATTAACCTAACTATTTCAAGCAAAAACCCCTAATTTATCATCACCCTAGCCGTCCCGAATGCATGCGGTTTCCCAAAAATAGCATAACTAGCATGTAAGCATCACATCAACATGCAAAACTTACCCTAAATAGCAGATATCCAGATTTCATCACATAACGACGTTGTCCGACATTATCCTACTGTTCTAGCATCATCCTAGAGTAAACCCTAACCTCAAACAATCAACAAAACACAACATATCATCATCAATCCACCATAATCATTCAAACGGGTCAAAACGCCTAATATCAATATTACACATCTATGAACCTTCAAACTCCTAGGTTATTATCATATTAACTCATTTAGATCAAAAGCACAATAATAACACAAGAACAATCATGTTTAAACGATAAAAATCCTATCTTGCATGAATACATCACATATAACAAGTATAGAGGTTTGGGTTTGTTTTGAAACTGATTTTAATGAGTTTTTAAAGACACAAATGTTTATAAATCAGGTCTGGACCTTTAGGGATCAAACCAATATCATTATAAAGGTTTGGGATGAAGAACACACCTTGAAATGATGAGATTATGAGGTGTAAAGCTTGGAAATGTGATTTCTTGCTCAAAAACATGTTGCAGAGGTTGGATAAGGTATGGGGTGGCTTTGGGGTGTATTAGGGTTTCACAAATGATGTTTTAAAACATAAGGGTGGTATTTATAGGCGTTTTTAGTCGTCATATGCAGTTCAGGCGAGTACGGGGTTGTTACTGGCTATTAGGATTCCATAAGACATGTATAACTGGCGATCGGGAGCTATACCACATGTAATTATAGGCGATTAGGCCCTAATCGCGTGAACAGTACACGTGATTAGGATGCTATAAGACATGTTGCTATAGGACATGTTGCTATAGGACATGTTGCTATAAGACATGTTGCTATAAGACATGTTGCTATAGGCGATAAGGATCCTAATTGCCTATACTATTGGTGATTACGCGTAATCACCTATAATGTCATGCAATTACGCGAAATCACTATTTTAACACATATAAACACGTATTCACATACCGGCAAGTCACATAATGATTACAAACATATAATGCACGATAACTAACACGTTTGCGTCCGTTCACCAATTCCCGGGACTCGAGATTTACGTGTGTGCGTTAAACCCGACGATTTCACAAATCACCCATCCGTGTTCACATGGTTATGGATCGACTCCCAATGATCCCGTGGATCATTGTAACGACTCCCGATTGTAAGTCCAAGATCTTCTCTACCGGGTATCAAACAAACAATCGAGTGCGGAAAACAAGATTGAATGTGAAGAACAAAATATAAAAACTATGAAATCCCTTGTATTGCTGCTTCACCTTGCACACAATCTCTAGGATTGTCTGGTACAAGGTGGTGGCCAGAGAATTACAAATGAGAGGATTAATGAATGTGTTCGAATGTGTAACCCTAAAATGAACTAGAACATAACAATATATAGGGTCCACTAAAGCCTTGGCCCACATGGCCTAACCCAAGCCCATTAAGTAAACTAAGCCCAATTAACACAAACAGGCTTAATAAAGACAAGCGTAAACCTACTTAAATCTAGCCCAACAATATCCCCCTAGGTTTATGCTGTCTTTATCATGGCTTAGTAGGAAGAATCTTCAGATCTTGATCTTCCAATCTTGGGTTCTTTCTTGTTCTCTTGGAGGTAGCTTCACAACTTTAATCATCATCAGCTTTTGCTTGAACATATTGCTAAAAGAGAACGTGAGAGGAGGATTCTCAGAAGCTCTTTTCTTTGTCAATCTTCTCTTTCAAGCAACTTTTCAGGTACTTCTTCAGTTGTACTTTCATTGTCAAAAGATGATTCACTTCAGGTTCTTCTGACTCAGGTACATCTTCTTAGTGTGGTGATTCATGCTAGTCAGCAACTGGAACTCTTTCATTCTTCATTAACCCCTGTTTCTTGATTTGTATAAATTCTGCAAATTCTCAGAATTTTGTGAGCAAACAATTTATGCAACAGAGGGTCCAGTATATACATGAACACCAAGTACATCAGTGTACTTCCTTTTTAAAATCTCAAAAACCTGAATTATGTTTGAGAATCAGTCAAATCCTCAAGAATGGTCAATTTTTCATAACAGATAAACAAATCAAAAATAAAAATTCAAACTAATTACAATGCATCTTTTTGTTGAGAATCATGTGCAAGAAGATCATATCAGCTTTGTCAAAATGCAACACACCGTTAGTATATATGTTCTGATAAACTTATTAAAGTGTCAGAAAGCAGTCCAAGACGATTACCAGCATCGTTTATCCACTTAAACAAACATACACACACATCTTCAAGTCCTTTATTTTTCTTATTTTCTTAACGTGTGTTAGACTGAAATAACAGTGTGTCCCACATCATGACATACCCCCGCGATCAAGGTATGCACAAAGCTTCTTCATAACAGGTGAGTAAATTGCTGACATCTGTATGTTTTACAAGGTCAAGATCATCGGTGATCAGGTCTGCATATATCTGGATGCAACAGAGAGACCAATGGATTCTCGACCAGGGTTAGGGCAAATACCAAATGTTTCGGTATGATCATTGCTTTAGGCTTTTGATTTATGCCTTTAGCTTGAATTCTCTTTGAGAATTATGGGTTTTGGCATTTCCTTATTGCTCTTTTAAGACGTCCTAACTGTGCCTAGGTCAGCATATATCTGGATGCAGCAGAAGGGCAGCCAGGACATCCCCAGATGTATCAACAATTTAAAGACCTGAAATCTCAGACTTTGGCAATCTATCAACGCAAGATTTAAGACCATAAAATCATACGCCTATGATGTGTTCCCCACAAGCTACACAACCCTTTATGTTTAGCATTAATTTTGGACTAAGTTCGTTGTGCAATCTGCCTACCAATACATCGTATAATGGAGCTGCAATCACACTTGATTTAATTTTTCTTTTCGATTTTAAGGTGTGACAACTTAACAGCTGATGTACTATCATTTCTTCTTTTTCGCACCATGAAATTCTCATTTTCGGAATTTTCTATTGTTTTTGTATTTTTCTGAGGATATATATCCCCCTAAATTTGTGCTTAAAATTGAAAATTTAAAGAACAAATTTACAACCTAAAACTAAGAAAAATCTTTTTGTGTTTTTTTTTTTTAAGACCATTTCGAATTAATGACCAAAACAATTTCAAAATTTTAACGAATCAGGTTTTGAACGTACCTCTCTAGCTGATTTTACCTCCATTATCTCCTTTAAAGGAAACATACTCACTGTTTAAGAATTTAAAATAAAAGTATAACATAGAGATGTCACTTGTCATGTGCGTGGAACAACCGTTATCAACATACCAGTGGTCGTCGACAATCCTCCTTGGATGTCCCTGCACTAAGAAAGGAGATTAGTTAAACATTGGTACCCAGGCCATCGTGGTCCTGGGCACTCCTGAAGCGTCAATGTAAGACACTTCTCTCAAGCACATGTCCTGCTTCTCATTTAGGACTGGTGTAGCTGCCGCCTTTGCTTTCCAAACTTGCTTAGGCTTAATAACCGGTTTTGCTACTTTCGGAGTAGCAGCTTTTTGTTTCTCAGGTTGCTTCGACTTCTGTGGTTGAACAACTTTCCGTTTGCTCTTGGCAGCATTCCAGTCTCCATCAGACGGTTTAACTTTGGGATTCATGTTCTTCCTTGCCTTAGGTTTATTACCCTTCATTGGCTTGGAGTAGTAGTTATCCCTAGGCATAACCCTCTGATATCGTCGATAATAGGGCACATAAGGACGACTTGTGCAGTTCCTTGCAATATGACCGGGTCTTCCACAAGTGTAGCATGTTTGCTTCTTTGCATAAAGATCATATCCCGGTCTGTTTGATCCCACTGATGAATGTGAGTGATGGGATCTGTTGGATGATTTGTTTGCAGGTTTCCTAGTCTTTCTGCTCTGCTTAGAACATCTTGAACACCCGTGTGAACAATATTGTGCGTGTGATGATAACTGTCCTTGAGCTTTCTGTGTCACTTCAAGAACCTGTTCATGAGAGTTAGCACATGTAATTTTTCTATGTGGTGGCACGTATTTATTGGTCGTACCAATAATAGATAGCTCAGAAACAGCCTTTTGTACGTATGGTACAGCATTAGCAGATAATTTTGATGTTTTCGAACAAACATCAGCAGTTTCAGAGCAAACAATATCATCCCCCTCAACTTTAACCTCTACGTTTACTAAATCTGCACATGAAGTAGAAGCATCAGTAACATTCACACATTTAAAATCATGGACTGTTGGCTTTACCACACCTATGCCAACAGTATTGGATGAGGGATCCATACAATCTTGTTTAATCTCGACTGGCCTTGAGCACACAGATTTTTCATATTCTGGCTCAGTCGAGGGTGTGTCATTTGATTCAGTTAAGCCACTTAATTCAGAAACTTGTGGTGGCTCTACTGAATCCCCCGTTGACTTAGCTGCTCCAGAGGACTCACAGCTGGATTCACGTGATTCAACTGATACTGATTTCTCAGATTCAGTTGTTTTAGGTGATTCACATTTGGAGTCACTTTCAGAAGTTGGTGGGGCAACTGGTTCAACGGTCTTTTCTGAGTCTAGATCAGATTCAGACTCAGGTGCAGTCATTTTTGAATCATCTGAATGAGGCTCAGAGTTGGTCAGATGATTTTCACCGTCTGCCATTTGCTTTAGACAAAGTTCTCTAATTTGCTTCATGAAATCAAACTCATAGTTCGCACTAGAGTTTTACTGAGTGGTTGAATCAGAAATTTGTTCATTTCCTTTTAAATCTTCATGTTTAGATTCTCTAGACACTCCTACGAATTCATCGGATTCAGATGAGGATGGAACCTCATCTTTGCTAACCTCAAAAACTCTGTCCACCTCTTTATTTTTCTCATAATTTAATGTCTCAGTCTGCTTTGAAGCATCTTGAGACTGGACAAAAGTTTTTGATGGGGCCTGCTCGTGCTTATGTTGCTTGTTCTTTGGTTTAGAGATTTTTACAGGGACCGATTCAGGTTTGGAAATTTTAACTTGATCCCTCGATGGTCGACTGGTTGGCTCTTCTATTGGAGGACCGTATCCTTTAACAGGTAGAGCCAACAATTCTTCATCCGACATGGGAATTGAGGAATAATTTTCATTAAAGAGTGGTGGAATTTCCACAAACCCAATTCCCTTATTCCTCACGTCCTTTGGTCTGTACCTTAACTGGGTATTGATCATTTTTTCAACTTTAGGACTGGAACAATCGAACTTTTTAAAGTGAAAATCGGCATTTTCAAATTTAGATTTTAAGTCGATCAATTCCGCGGTTAAGGTATCAGACAGTCGTTTGAAGTGTAAATATCGACACTTGTGATCACTCACCTCCTGATGCAAGCGCTTGATATCGAGTTTTTGTTGTTCGACCATTTCTTTATAAGAATTAAATTTCTTTTTGATGTCCCAAGTGGCCATTTTCTCGTATTCAAGCTGCTTGAATGCGGAGAGAGTTTCTTCTCTAAAACTTTTAATTTTTAATCTGCATCGTTCAGTACAACATGATTCAGCTAAAATTTCAGCGTGTACCTCAGATGCGGATGGCACATGGTCATTCTGTTGTGCCATGAAAGCTTGAGCAGCGTGAGCGGCAGAAGCAGCAGATGTGACAGGAGCAGCGGGAGCGGCAGGAGCAGCAAGAGTGGGTGAGCAGTCAAATTTTGAATTTGAAGATGAAGTGTCAGAAGCGGACGAGCGCACTGCAACAGAGATGTCACTTTGGGTCTTCAGTGTGTGACGCTTACCTAACTCCTTAATGAATGAGATTAACTCATCCGGAATCATTTTGGACCAGTTTGTTTCTGTAATGATCCGATTGACGTTCATAAACCAGCTACATGTTGGCTGATCTGGAATTCTTTTCAATGCGTCCAAAAGAATCTTGTTGACCCAACGATTTGTCATCACGATCTCTGCATTCTTCATTTTTGACAGAAGTTCGGTAAATCGGTCAATTAGTGCATACACGGGTTCACCGGCAATGTAACTGAAACTCTCAAGTCTCTGCTCAAACACCTCATTTTGAGAAGACATTTTAATCTTTAATAGTGATCCCCCAAAAATCTAGACGTTTCACCAAAATTTTTAAGACGAGCACCGGGCGTCCAAACGTAGTCAACCGTCAAAGATACTACACAGTCTAGTCCACCGTAGTCAACTGAATCAGACCGTATACCGTGAAGTGGATCCCCCCCAAATTAAGCTTGTGCACACCAAATAATACCACTATTATTATTATTATTATTATTATTATTATTATTATTATTATTATTAGTATTATATAGTCCAAACAAGTCCACGTGATTATGTCAGATCATCAACCTTTCAAATTTTCTTTTGCCTTTGAACTTCACACAAACCAACAACACTTACTCCACCCACCCTACTGCTCTCTCTCCCTTCAATAATGCAGACAAGTTGATTTACTTTTTCCTTTTGACTTATCAATCTCGCTTCTCTCTCTTTGTTCACTATTTCTCGTGAACCAACAAACACAAAACAACAATTTTCAGATCAAAACAAAATCCAAATACACAACCGTCTTCAAGCAATTCCTAGATCCAGAAGTGATGGTTATTAGAAGATGGTGATGGGTCGAGGTTTGGGTTGAAGGTGGTGGATCGGGTGGAGTTTCCGGATTGTTTGGTTTCTGGGTTGGGTTTTGTGGTCTCTGGGTGAGGTCCGGTTGGTGACGGGTTGGTCAAGGAGGTAGGGTGGTTGTCCTGTTGGGTTTGGGGTCGGGGCATAGGTTGTAAGGTCGGACACAGGGTGTGAGGTCGGACACAGGTTGTAAGGTCGGACACTGGGTGTGAGGTCGGACACAACTTAGAGGTCGGACACTGCTTGAGGTCGGACACAGCTTAGAGAGGTCGGACACAGGCTTCCTGAGGTCGGACACAGTTTGGAGGTCGGACACAGCTTAAGGTCGGACATTGCTTGAGGTCGGACACAGCTTAGAGAGGTCGGACACAGGCTTCCTGAGGTCGGACACAGTTTGGAGGTCGGACACAGGCTTCCTGAGGTCGGACACAACTAGAGAGGTCGGACACAAGCTTCCTGTGTCGATATGGTAACCTGCACAGAATAAGCAACAAACTATCCTTTTTTTTTCGAAAATTTTAAAGAGATAATTAAACAACAATAAAAACAATTTCTTTTTGAAAACTAATTATCTCCTTGATTTAAGCAAACAGGTTTGACTTTTCACCAAATCGAATCAAATCAGAGAATTTTATGAAAATTTTGAGCGAACAATATTCATGAACATAATCAAAAGTCATGAAATAAAACTGCACCAAAGAGCACTATTAGCAAACAGAATTAGCAATAACATATAATTATGAAATCAATATGAATCAAAACCATGAAATCAACCTTTTTCGCAGTAATATCTTCTTTGATGTTCTCCTTTTGATACCAAACCGAGCCTTCGTAAGACTACTTAGGCTCTGATACCAATTGTAAGTCCAAGATCTTCTCTACCGGGTATCAAACAAACAATCGAGTGCGGAAAACAAGATTGAATGTGAAGAACAAAATATAAAAACTATGAAATCCCTTGTATTGCTGCTTCACCTTGCACACAATCTCTAGGATTGTCTGGTACAAGGTGGTGGCCAGAGAATTACAAATGAGAGGATTAATGAATGTGTTCGAATGTGTAACCCTAAAATGAACTAGAACATAACAATATATAGGGTCCACTAAAGCCTTGGCCCACATGGCCTAACCCAAGCCCATTAAGTAAACTAAGCCCAATTAACACAAACAGGCTTAATAAAGACAAGCGTAAACCTACTTAAATCTAGCCCAACACCGATGATTTCCGGAACCATCATAACGACTCAACCGACCTAGTTAAGTATGTTTGAAAACGTTTTTCGCTAAGGTAGACTTATGTGTTTTATAAAATGTTAACCTAAACGTGCCGAGTGTCACAGATTGAGGTTGTATCGTTTGTGCTCTCACATGTCCTTGCTTTGAGGACTTGCTGAGTTCTGTTTGAATGAAATTTTCTTTAAAAAAAAAACCACTATCGAACGCAGTGGCGAATCAATTAAGGAGGTAGAGATGCTTGGGTTACCCTTTAACTTTCTTGGCAAAGTGTAAATTTTCCTTGAATGTGTGGTAAAAAGATCGATATTTTATAAAAGAATCAATTTTCTTCGCGGGAAGAGTACCTTCGTCATTTTTGTGGATTGTTGAGCATGTTATAAACTTTTATTACTCTGTATTATAGTTTTATTCTCTTATAATTTTTTAAATAAAACCAACGAGTATTTTAAAACCACTTCTTCATTGTAATCTACCCATAATCACATTATGTCTCAACCCTCCACCCCCACACACATTTGAGAGTTAGAGAGAGAAGGGAGATGATGGGCGTTATTTTCTAGGTCGTATATGAGTCCCCGGTGACTGTATGTGTAGTGGTCGGTCAAAGCCGTCACGATTCGGTTGAGAAAGTTGTGGATATGACATTGGCAAGAGCGTTTGGCCGACTACTAGTTGTGTAATCACAACTGTGGTAGAAGGATCGAGATTGTGATTGTTTATGGTGGTTGATTTGTTTTTTCGGCAAACTAAACGGTGGTCAAATGGGTTCAAAAGGCAATCATTGACTGTAACACCCCAAAATTTGCCAAGTTTATAATGTGGATGATTAAAAGAAGTTGTGTTTTATTTAAATAAAAGGGGGTTTTGATTATGGACCTAATTTCAATTTGGATTAAATGGAAAGCCCATGATTAATGGAAAACCCTAATCCTTATTTTGCAAACATATTCATCCACTAGAGAGGGATTGCCTAGAGAGAGAAGAATCAAAGTCGCGGAATTGAATACTTGAAGCTTGGAATCTATCTCATCATTAATAATCACCATAACATCGTCTTGGTTGAAGAAATCGGGTAAGAATAAAAAGTTGATGCATGGGAGTTAATCTAATGTTTTGAACATAAAATGTTGGGGTTTTGGCTTAGAAATAGATTGAATCGGGTAAATCCTCATTTTTGTGGATGGGATTCCTCATTAGACTCTCAACAGGGACCACCGGAGAAAATGTCATTGATCCAATGATCCCAAAGTGTTCCAATGATTGGTTACACGTGGAATGCGTGGGTTGGCGGTGGCTATGGTCGTAGTAGTGGTAGAAGTGGTGGTAGTAATCAAAAGCCCCATTGTGCTACATAATATATATTAAAAAACTATAAAAGGGTGCCAGACCTGAATAAACCATTGCTTCTCCTCGCCTTTGCTAGGTAAGGATGCTCAGCTAAATGTTGTCTTTTAAGTCGCAACGCCAACGCGCCTAGATCACTTTTAACAACATAGGAACGAGCGTATACACCATACCTCTTAATTTGTAACAATATTTATTCATAATTATCTTTTAATCACAAATAAATCAAATTATACTAAAATTGTCATGACAACACAAAAATCATAACATTCCGGCATGAATATGGGTCATTAAAAAATTCCAACAATTTTAGTTATGCAAAACGATTAAACTATCAAAGATATATGTGATCATATGTTTAAATTTTTCTTTTTTGGATATGTTTCGTATTTAGCTAAATATTAAAAAAAAAAGAAGAAGAAGAAAGGCAGAAAGACTCCAATAGATATTAAACGACCAACTAGCATTTTACAATACAATAAGTACATAGTCTTTAACAATTCTCATGTATTCTGTTAAACTTGTATGTTCAACGAGCCATCTTTTGTTCCTGCAAATGCAAGATACAAACATTGTATCAACTCTGAAGTCCCAACTATCAATTTATTCCATCTCATATGCTTTTAAAAGAAACAATGATATATGTCTTCCTATACAAGGAAATCGACTAGATGAGGGAAGTTTGACACGTTTACTTATCGAGTTGGTTTGTATTAGATTTTATCTCTAATGGGTAACTTTGACTCGTTTACGAATGCATGAAACACCTTAAATCATTTTATTGAATCATGTAACCGTTATAACAAAAAGAAAATATAGGAAATATATGTATCATGTTGACCTCACCCGACCCGACCAATTTCAATCTGTACCAGAAAAATAACTGTTTTGACTTTCGACTTAAATCCATTTTAACGTGTTACCACTCCACCTGACCCGCCCATTTGGTAGTGACAAAGGTATGACAGATAGATCCTGCAAAACAAGATATTCTACTCAACTAACCTTTAATTGGTAACAGCATATACGCCAGGACATTTAAATATTGTACAGCTGGCAGGTGCTTTAAAGACAAAAATGATCGATCATATGTTGAATAACATCCGCCCCGTCTGTATGCAGGTTGTGATTTTTCACCTGCATCATAAATGTATACAATCATCTTTTTTTGCTTAAAAATGCTTGTAATTTAAGTTCTGCTATGTTGTGCTTAGAAACCGGATCATTTGCGTTCAAAGATGAACACCGCCAGTTCATTTCGTGAATCAAATCTTAACAATGGACAAGTTACTAAAACAAATAGATGGCATAACAATATTTTACCAAGGGTAAATTGGTCAAACTAGGAAAAAGTTGTAGAAGTAAAAGAGCACTTTTCCACAACAAATATTATTTTTGTTAATGACACAATATGATTATAAATCCGTACCTGAATAACACTATGCGCAGCAAACCTGGATCTACTATTATGAAAGCTGACATCGACTTTTTCCCATGATACACGAGAAAGGCCGGTCACCAATTCCTCTGCACATACAAATTAGAATAAAGACCCATATGACAAATCGTGAATAAAATCCTTATGTTAGGTTATATTGAAGTGTTAAAACTAGAAATTCAATAAACAATAAGCTTATTCAGTTTTGCAAATAATTTAAATATCCTGTTCAGAACTGATTTAATTGTTATTTTTTTATAATTAGGAGATAATGATTAATAGTTTCTTATTAATAGATAAGTAATGAAATTAGTGGTAATCTTGGTATCAGGAAGTTTGTTTGTATTCTTATTATTGGCATCACTTGAGAACAAGTTACTTTTTAACTAAGTTAAAACAGGATTAGGTGGTTCTTACGGTTCTTACTGTACTCCTTCCATAACATTTAGTACTTTTAGTTTTAATAAATCTTCTATAAGAGATACCTACATATTTGCTAGTGACCCATTTGTCCCATAGATGGTCCCCAAAACCAAGATGATATAAAAACATATAATCTATTTAGATTATCGTGCAAAACAGATATTAATTTAGAACAACTGAAAATATGTTGGACATCAATGATAAAGATAACAAACCTTCCACGTCAGCCGTATTATCATCATTTGTCGAATCCGGCTCAAAATCAAATGCCTTGCAGCGTTCTTCATATACAACATGAGGATACTTCTCATCTACCGAGTCCTGCCACTGCAAACAAAAATTTACCTTTAGTAACATTTGACACAAAAGATCATAGCCTGAGCTTAATATGTACCTTTGGAAGTTCTATGTTACGCCTAATTGATGAAGTTCTCCAGCCAACAATATCTAATATGTTGGTTAAGAAAAACCGAGGAAATTTTAATATCACTAAGATCACACGGAATTTTCAGTAGAGATGAGTCCTATAATTTATCGATTTGGGTTGCATTTTATTTTAAACAGATCCATCATGTCAAACAACTTCCTAAATCGTTTTACTCAGAATTTCATATTATTATTGTAATAATATTGTTTTTGTTATAATTATTAACAATGGACAGAAGTCTTTGCAGGTCAACCAACCCGACTGGCCTATGCTGAAAAAGTGAATATATGGTGAAAAGGATACGGTCATAGCCAACATTTGCATACGTCACCCGGCGATGGAATGAACGCAATGCTGACCTGGCAGTTTGAAAAGGGTAATGTCAGATGTAGCAGATATAGAGAACAAAACATATAAGTATATAACAATTTAATAGTGTGAATTCACATGGAATGATGGAAAAGGGATATTTTTAACATACATGAAATAACAATCATCATAATCTTCCAACATGCGTTTAAGTAGCGGAGGCTTTCCTTCATCATTATCTGTGAGGAAAAGGTGCCGACCCGTTCTTCTAAATATCCAATGTATAACAAGAACAGCAGCTTTTTCTAAGGCAGGTAGTCCGAAAAGAAAAGGCACCTTATAAATCAAACAACAAACATAAATGGAATTAAACCAATTTCAATAAGCATCAAGAATCACAGAACTATAGAACTAGTGTAGCAATATACATAAGGTTTATTGAGCCCATAATTTATAAGAGTAAGGAAAAAAAATAAGCAAATGTTTCAATTTTTGCTTAAAGCATCCTAATAGCATTATCAATAACAAGATCATATGAAAAATATGCAATTAAATATATGATTTTAAGGTTAGGATATCACTTTTGAATAACTTTCATGAAACATTAAAGTAAAGGCTAGTTAATTGAAGATACTGAAGTGGATGATTGACTATTTTCACATTAAAAGCAACTGCAGAAATATGATAATATATGAAGATATAACAAGATAGGAAAAGAACATGGCATCACAAGATCATTAACAGCAAGCCCAGAAGCAGGAATAGTATCTCTGCCTTAGAACCGCTTTGCCTTTATTATAGTATGGCACTAAAGGTGGCAATTTTGACCCATTACTTATGAAGGTTATGTTTTCTATATACTGGAAGGCAATAATAAAGTAAAGAATAGTTAAAAAAAGAAACATATTAGATGGGTCAAAAGTTGCCCGATGGGTATTAATGCATATAATCTCTTAAGCGTTTTATTCAAAAACTTAATTGGTTTCTAAATAATGTAGCTTTTGTAATAATACTTGGTACACTAACTGTTTAAAATAATACATTTAGGAAATTTGGAAAAAAAAAAAATATATATTCCAGGTCAAACTGATCCGGCCACTTTTGGCCTGGGTCCTAACCCGACCAAATTTGTCACCTCTAGTAGGCATGAACAAGAAGTCCAATTCCACTACTTCCTTCAAGATCACATCCTAAAAAGAAGAGAGCAGGATAACCAAAAAGACTACCTGCTTATTGCCCCTTGAACCAAGATGAGGTGTTGCAACAGTAATAAAGTTCACTGGAATCAAACCACCAATTGTGGGCTTTGCCTCCTCGCAGTTTTCAACTGACAAATTATTTGTATTTTCTTGTGGGGGTCTATACAATCTGCCAATAGCATATCTTGCCACTAAACCTCCGACAGAATGTGCAACAAAAGAGATCTTACGAAGATTTGGCTTTTGTTTAATTACTTCAAGCACCTGCAATTAGCATAAAATCAAGCTAAAGTGTTTGGTTAATAGATATCATTTGAAAAAAGGAAGGAAATGAACAAATGAAACATTGAGAAACTTACCTCTTCAGATAACCGCTCACCCATTACATCTACACCATCCAGTGTCTGAGATGCTGCATTTCTTTCACTACCTAAATTTCATAACCAACATAACAGAAAAAATGTGGGTGACAAGCTAGCTTTATTAAATGTAAACCTAAAGTACATCCTATAATCACACACAAGACTGTAAGAGATGATAAAATGTTGTTTATCAATTGAAAGGAAAATAATATGGCAAAAATGATCCTTACGGTGAACAAAGACTTTGTCTGGTAGTGACTTTACAAACTGCTCTGCAGCAAATTTCCAATCCGCAGAACTGCAATACAATAAGGTGTTTACTTTAGAAGTTATGAATATCGTATTTAATCATCTAATAATAGACAGTAAAAGGGTCTTCGAAACATCTGTATCGACACCAAAATTTTCAAAGAATAAATATTTGTACAGGTCTTCTATGCTTCTATTTTGCTAAAAACAAGGACTAGGTTATTTGTGTCCTCACTGGGAAATATTATAGCGGCTATTAACATAAATTAACATATCGTATGGATGGCAATTCTAGATGCATTGCTCATAAAAGTAATACCCTCCACATTTCAATTACACGTTTTGGAGAACAAATGAGGTAAGGTATTCCATAATCTGCATTTGTAAAAAACAAAATTATCATGATGCTTGTGATTTAAAATACCGTACCATCTGTGAAAAAAATGACTCTTGCTTTCTACTTTTATCTCAATTTCGTAGCATGTGATTAGCTTGCTTTATTTTTCTTGGATCCTTTTCAGAAAACCTTAAAAAGAAAATCAGGTTGATAGTAAAAATGGAAATTATCCTCTTATTGATCCGCCCATCTATCATACTTTCATAAAAACTACTCCCTCCGTCCAAATATATTGGACATGTTACTACTAGTTTATCCCAAATAAAAATGTACGTCTTAAAATGGATAGTTATAAATGCAAGGTTTTGACGTGAATGTCCTATATACTGGGGTAAAATTGTCGACCTCCTATGTAAGTAACTAAAAACTGCATTTAGTGCACATATCTTATACTACAAAATCATCTAGCTATTCTAGTGTTGGCTGTAGTTTTTCCATATCTTTTAGCTTATGCACTTTGTATACTTCTATAACAAGTCAATCAATTACACAACATGCTTTCATAAGCTGTTTAACAGCTTACCCTGCATTTATACTCTGTATCGGAAAAACGCCTATCATAACATTATTTTTGAAGTCATTTCTAGTATTGAAACCATCCAAAAATCCATGATTTCATTTAACATCATACAGAGTTTAAAGCTCTTATAACTATAACTTTTTCACTGATACATTTCACGTACTTCACATAGAAACTCATTTGAGCAAACGGAAAACAACTTTCGACTTTGTACATCATAAAAGTTTACTAATTCCCGCAAGCATACTGATTATAACCATGAACTTAGCTTCAATAATACAATTTCACATTAGGATACCATCATATTAACTTCTTACGCTTATAACCACTTGCACATTAGGATACTGTTGGCTCAACACATTATAATACAATTTTATGTCGGTTTGTTATTAACTTATCCCAATTCCAAACCTAATCTTACAAATAATAAAAATCTAAATACCTTTGCACACTCAATTACTCAACTGACCGATAAACAACTTATTAAAACCCTATTTTTTGTACAAAAATTAATAAAATAATAATAATAATTAAAAAAAATACGCACATGTCAATCCACAGGAAACAAGTATAATCTCAACATTCTCCAAACAAACAGTATAAACATAAATTTCACCGATCTAAAATAACAATACTAACTAAAATACTAATAATAATAATAACAACAAAAACAATTAATTGATGCATCTAACCTTCCGAGGATTCCATTGACCATAACAACGAGATGATCGGCGGATGAAACATCGGATTCGTTACAGCTGAATACATTTTGGCCGCCGTTAACGGTTTCTGATGAGCACACGTGTCCGTTATCCGTCATCTATGTGTGATTTGATGTGAGTTATTATTATTATACAATTAAACAGTGAAATTCAGAAATTAGTGATGAGATTATATGAAAGAGATGTAATCACACAGTGTGAATGGTCATGGAAGAAGAAGAAGACGTAGAGATGAGGGAATGGTTTAACGGAGGCGGTTTTGTTGGGTGTTTATATAACTGTAAAATTCACTGTCGACATAAATGGTCACCTTTTGGATTTTTGACTAAAAATTAGAAAGTAATTGATTTATTAAATAAACGTGTTTGAAAAATTAATTCATTCTATCTTTTTATGTGGTAGAAGCATTTATCTGCTTATAATTTCACACAAATTTCGGTATTAAAAATGAGTTTTTGCCATATACTAAACACACATGTAGTGTTTGATATGATGGAATGGAAGGGGGAATGGAATGGACCATTACGAGGTAATGAAAAATAGTGTGTGATATTATGCCACCCTTACCATAATTTTCTTTACCCACCACTACCCCCGCCACCCACCACCACCACACACCGCCACCACCCACCACCCACCACCGCCACTACTCACCACCGTCGCCAACCCGCCATCATGACCGTCCACCTCCACCTTCTACCGTCGCTACCACCGCCGCTGCCACCCATCACCGCCGCTATCGCCACATATCACCACCCACTATCACCGCCACCGACCACCACGACCACTCACCTCTGATTTTATTCATTCGTCTTTTCCTGCCTATCTAACAACACAAAGTAATGTTTTGTTTCATTCCCACATGGCAACCAAACAAGACATGGAATGGTAATGATCCATTCCATTACCTTGTCCATTCCATTTCCTCGTCCATTCCATTCCCCCTCCATTCCATTACCTCATACCAAACAGACCCTCTATGTTTTTTTTCATTCCATTCCTCATTCACCCTTTACTAATAACACCATAACCCACAACCACCACCTACCATTATCATCACCGCCTACCACCGTTGCCGTCACCACCCACCACCGTCGTCACCACCAACCACCGTCGACCACCATCGCTGCCGCCACCACCCACCGCCACTATCGCCACTCGCCACCGTCGTCGTCGTCGCCGCCATCACCCGCTACCACCCACCACCGCAGCCATCCAACGCCGCCCACCACCGTCACCCACCCACCGCCGCCTCCACCACCTGCCACTGTCACTCACCACAATTTCCTTTACCCACCACTACCGCCGCCACCCACCACCACCACCCATCACCACCACTACCGCCGCCACCCACCGCCGCCTCCACCACCTGCCACTGTCACTCACCACAATTTCCTTTACCCACCACTACCGCCGCCACCCACCACCACCACCCATCACCACCACTACCGCCGCCACCCACCTCCACCATCCACCACCCAATATCACCACCCACCATCACCGCCACCAACCACTCACCACCGATTTTATTCCTTCGTCTTTTCTTGCATATCCAACAACATAAAATAATGTTTTGTTTCATTCCCACATGGCAACCAAACATGACTTGGAATGGTAATGATCCATTCCATTACCTCATCTATTCAATTCCCTCTCCATTCCATTACCCCATACCAAACAGACCCACAGAAGACAAATGTACTTATCGTTAATCCTTAGCTGGACAATTAGTTTGGTTGGTTTCAAATGTACTTATCGTTAATCCTTAGCTGGATAATTAATTTGGTTGGTTTTTTAAATTAAGATTTAATTTTTAAGAAAGAGACTATTGTACAAAATGTCCTTAACATACAAAGTGTAGAAAGCCATCTCAGCCGTTGATCTGCGTTTTAAAACAACATTCCGCCATTTTAATTATCAACGTGTTTTTTTGTTAGCCGTTAACGAATCAAGGGCAAATTAGACAAATTACTGCTATAATAATTTGAATCTTTTATAGTCATGGTGCCCAAATCATCTCATTAATTGATAGTTATTATGATTTGCTATAATCCTAGAAATCACAAACTCAAAACTCCATAAACATCATACTCTGTAAACAAAAAAAACAGAGCAACCATATCAAACAACATCAGACGACCACAATCACTCGATTAAGGACGAAGTATGACTCCAAAACGCAAATCAAGTAAGCAGAACTTCATATTGTTACTTTAATTTTGATCGTCTGTCCGTTTTCATCGTCTATGATGAATAAATGAAAACCCTAAAATTACGTTTGTATGAAACATGTGAAGGAATAGAACGAAGAAGTACCAGTTGTGGTTGAATATTATAGAACATATGTTTTGATCGTGTGTTTAATATAAATTATTAAGACGTTTTATGTATATCTTTGATTGTAATGATTTCAGATTGTGATGTTGTTAAAACGCATGTATAATATACCAAAATGCACCTTTATATCTGTGAGTATTATAATCAAATGCTATGTTGATAAACACACTTATAATACACTAAAGCGCACTTATAATATACTAAAACGCATGTTATAAAATTGATAGTAATCAACTGCCATTTTAGAAAAACATAAAACGCACTTATAAATCACTAAAACGCATGTTATAAATTAAAATTGATAGTATTCAACTGTCATTGTAAAAACATAAAACGCTTATAATGTTTTTATAAAACGCATCTACTTGCTTTGCAACATGATTTCATGTGAACGTAGTTATTTGTTGTTGTTTGTTTAACTTTGAAGATGAAAAACAAGGAATGTTATTAAAAAGTTTTCTGATAATGATTTCCAAACATAAAACGCACATACAATGTACTAAAAGACATCTAATGTATTGATATTATTCAAATTACCTTGGAAAAACATAAAACGCATTTATATATTCAATAAAAGTAAAATGCATTTGGAAAAAACATAAAACGCACGTACAATATACTAAAACATAGTATCAATGTTCAATAAGACTAAAACGCATTTGTAAAACCATAAAACATATTTGTATCAATGTTCATCAGTAGTTTGCTCATCAGAACTTAGACCATAAATGGTTTGACTCAGCAGAGTTATTAACTTCTTCTTCAGTAGTTACAAACACTTCATCAGAAGTTACAAACCAACAGTAATCAGTAGTTTCATTAATCATATATTTGGTTTGACTTTCATCAGTAGTTACCAATAATACACAGTATCAATTTTCAATAAAACCTAAACGCATTTAGAAAACCTTAAAACACACTTTATATGTTGAACTCACTCTTCATCACCTTGATCTTCATTGTCTTCAAAATCATCTTGCTGTTATTCATTTTTTTGTTCTTTTTCGTTTCTAACTGTAACATCTTAAAAACTACAATTACCTTGAATCCTTCTATATTCAGCCATGAAATCAAACCTCTCACAACCTTCTTCATCAGCATTATATGAAACTTCCTGTATTGTATCTACAATATAAAAACATATATCTATTAGCCTCTGGAGAACTGTATTATCTTAAAAACTATATGAAAAACACGAAAATTAACCTTGAAAGTTTAGGTTATCAATATCAACCACAAGATAAACAATTAAAACGCATAATAAGATTACGATTAAATGAAAAAAAAAAGCAGAGCAACATACTGAACATGACGATAAACTCTTCAATTGAATATCAAATTTGAAAAAATTTTGATCGAAAAATAGTGTACTGTGATCGGCGTTTGAATTATGTAAAAAATATGAAAGAAGATTGTGTAATCGGTTACGAACATTTGAAAAATAGTGTACTGTGATCGGCGTTTGAATTATATTAAGGTACTTTGTACCTATACTTTCTCTAATTTTTAAAACTAGGACTTAGATTAAATTTTTTCAAACAATATTTTTCAAAGTAGCTCTCTAGATCTAGAATCCACTAATGACACGTAACAATTTTTGCAAGAAATTATGGTGAAACAAAATCCTTTATTAATTAAGTATCGGTCACAGTTTGTTAATTATATAATTTCTTGAAAAATTAAAATGATTTAAAATACTCTAACCACCTAGAATCAATCTTTGAAATTCGTTTTATGAAGGTTTTGCCACTCTTTAGACAAAAGTTAATTGTTCGTTAAAATTCCTAACCCGAAAACTTAAGGAAAATTAATTTGAAAACAATTTAATCACCCTAAGTTGTTTAAGGGGAAGGGACACTTCAGGGTACTTACCCTGGTCTCGACCACTCTTGGATTGTCACGTCAATTTGAATGCAAAGTACCCTGGAACTCTCAAATCATTGGCGGCACTCTATGGTACTTTGCCTATATATATATATATATATTAAAATAAATTAAATTTAACAAATAATAAAATCAAATTAAAAAACAATTAAAAACAAAAAAGCAAGTGAACTGTGAATATATATATAGATGTCCTCTTCAAACACTACTACCCTTCACTATATGAAATAAATCCTTCACTGTCTCCGACACCAAACGTCACTGTCTTCATCACCGTCTCCGACACTAGGCACCTTTCAAGAACATGAGCCACAATTTTCGGTGGAAGTAAGAAGCAACGAAGACGTCGACTAGAGATCAGTAATATCTTGCCACGGTCAAGAAGAAATGGTAAAAAAAAAAAAAAAAACCCATCAAAATCAACGTATGCAGATCGGTAACATCTTGAAGATCGGTTTCACTTTTTGGTTGCCGAAGGGGTCGCGACGGTGTTGGCGCGTGACAACCCAAACCGAACACCCCTTGCCAAGAGTTGCCTATCCCCTTAATATAGATTATATTTTTCACTTGTCCGGTTAAAGAATCTAAGAATCCATAACAAGACTAATTGGCCTTTCCATACCTAAGCGAAGGAGAGCATGCATATTTAATTTTTCAACACATAAAAGTTTCCAAATCATCATTTTTAGTTTTTTACATAAATTCCATTAACTAGTAACAAATTCTATGAATAAATACTTAATTCATGGTTTTCCAAAGTATCATGAGTAAACATCCACCAAACTTATTGTGGGATTCAACTCTAATAAGCACACAACATCATTGAACAAGAATAAAACTTATCATCAAGAGTGACCTAACCAAACCACTAAGTCGTACAAATATTACACTACAAAATCAAAAGCTTCATCACAAGCTAGATAACTAAAAGTGTTTAGCCTATGAGGCTTACAAGAACTACAAGCATGATCACAAAACTACCAAAATTCATGGCTAGAAATTTAAGAGAATTCAAACTATAAGCAAGAAATGAAAGTAGGTTGCTTGGTCGATGCTCTAAAGGGTTGTAGTGGAATTCAAAGCTCAACTCATGGTGAATTTCAGCTGGAAAAAGTAATTGCAGACCTGTTACAAAACATGGATGATCACAAGATAACAAAAGAAAACTCTTATTTAATAAATCCCAACCCAAAGAACAAAGAATCAACCAAGATCTAATATCAGATCTGAACAACAAGATCTAACCAACAGTTTGAGCCTCTTTACCAACTAACCTATCTAATGATCAACAGAAATATTACAAGCTCTATCACAGATACAAGACGTATCTGATTTACAGAAACCCTAACAAAGATCTAGACGAAAGTGAAAGAGATAGCTCAAACCCTAAAAAGATAAACAGACTGATTAAAGGCAAACAGTGGACGATAGCAAGCCTTTTATAGGCAGGTGATGTAATCGAGGAGAGAAAGCACAAACGGGCAAATGATAGCCACACGATCATAAAGCATCACACGGATCGTGATCAAACGGCTGAGAACGATCCACGAATATAACAGCAAGAACTAGGCCCTAGGCCAATCAGGAAAGAAGACTGGGCTCTCCTTATTGGGCTTCTCATCTGGTCTCTCCTTTTATAAACGTCTTGGACTGGACTCTTAATCACACGAACACTTGATCAGCTACACTTGACTATCGAACACTTGACCAGCTACCAGCTTTAACCATCTATCAGCTACAATTCTATCAACACTTGATCATCTATACTCGAACACCTTGCAAACATTAACAAACCAAATACAAGACACATGTATTAGACACCATAACATGAAAAGAACAAATTGAAATGATACTAACCTTTTAACACCTCCTCTCAATTTGATTCTTGAAATGGGTCAAACAAACTCAACTCTTTACACAGAGCCTCATGCTGTGCTGGAAACAATCCTTTTGTGAACACATCAGCCTTTTGATCAACAGAAGCAATGCTTTCTGTTTTAACAATTCCCTTCAAAATCTGATCTCTTAAAAAAATACAAATCTAGTTCAAAATGTTTAGTTTTCTCATGAAACACTGGATTAGCTGCTATTGCTAATGCAGCTGAATTATCACAGTATAGACTAACTGGTAAATTAACAGTTATTCCAAGTTCACCAAGTATGTTTTTTAACCACATTAACTCACAAGTTGTGACACACATTGCCCTGAACTCAGCCTCTGCCGAAGATCTAGAAATTGTTGATTGTTTTTTGCTTTTCCATGAAACCAAAGAGTTTCCAAGGAAAATGCAAAACCCTGTCACAGACTTTCTAGTCTCCAGGCATTTGGCCCAGTCAGAATCAGAGTATGCAGTTAAACCCAACTGAGAACTCTTAGAAAACAAAACACCTTTACCAGGTGACTTTTTTAGATACCTTAATAACCTCATTGCAATTTTAAGATGACCACTTAAAGGTTTATGCATATGTTCAGAAAATGGACAGCATAAGCAATGTCAGGCCTAGTATGAGCTAAGTAAATTAATTTACCTATCAATTTTTGATAGCCAGTTATATTGGTTAACACATTTGCATTTTGTTTACATAAAGCAGTTAAAGAATGATTCTGGTCTATAGGTGTATTAACAAGTTTTGATCCTGTTAATCCAAATTAAGCAAGAAGTTCAAGACAATATTTTCTTTGGGACAAACATATACATTCTTTAACTTTTATAACCTCTATCCCTAAGAAATATTTAAGTTCTCCCAAATCCTTTATCAAAAACCTAGACCTAAGACTTTCCTTAACTTTGTTAATCTCTCCTTTATTATTTCCTGTAATTACTATATCATCTACATATACAAGTAAATACAGAATAACAGAATCAGTCATTTTAAAGCATAAGGAATGATCACACTTGCTTTGATTAAAGCCAAGATCAGTTAGAACATTTACTAACTTCTCATTCCACATTCTTGGGGCCTGTTTCAGGCCATATAAAGATTTTTTCAGTTTACATACTTTATTTTCCTCTTTGGAATAATATCCATCAGGTAAAGCCATGTAAACATCCTCATTAAGATTTCCATACAAGAAAGCATTGTTCACATCCAGTTGGAACAAGTCCCAACTGTTATGAACTGCTATGGAAATAATGCATCTAACAGTTACCAGTTTAACCACAGGGGAGAAGGTTTCTTCAAAGTCAACCCCCTGTTTTTGGCTAAATCCTTTGGCAACTAATCTAGCCTTAAACCTTTCTATTTCACCTGATGACTTATATTTGATTTTGTATATCCACTTACACCCTACAATGCTTCTTCCCTTTGGATCAACTAACTCCCAAGTGTCATTCCTATGAAGAGCCTCTATTTCATCATTCATGGCTGCAATCCACAAAGGATTATTAGCAGCTTCTGTGAATGAAGAAGGTTCATGCTCCTTGTTTAAGGAAGACAAGAAGCACTTGTATTCAGGTGAAAAATGAGCATAGTTAACTACTTTGTTTATCCCATACTTAACTTTACTATCTAGGACATAATCTTTCAAATTCTTAGGTAGGACAGACTCCCTAGCAGACTTCCTAATTGTGGTCTGAACCAGTTCAGGACTGTTATTTCACTCAGGGGTACCACTATTGATATTGTCATTTCCAGATAAATCACACTCAGCCCTATCAGTCCTATTGTCTTCAGGACTGGGCTGCTGAGTATCAGCCATGCCTTCAAGTCCTGAAGAACTGGATGCTGATTGATGAGACCTGTGTGTCTCTGAATCAACATCCTTGTTACCCTTTCTCTCATCATTGGGAAGTTGAGATTGTGGTTGTTCAAATGTATCAAAAAAGTTTAGATGAGTTATTTCAGTTTGCAAAACATCATTTACTTTATCAAAAACCTGATTTTCTTTAAATGGAAACAAACTTTCAAAAAATTTAACATCTTTTGAATAAAAAGTATTTTTTGTTTCAAGACCAAAAACCTTATATCCCTTTTTTTCAGTAGAGTAACCAATAAAGACACATTTTTCTGCTCTACTGGCTAACTTATCAGACTCATCTACATTTGCACTAAAACACAAACAACCAAACAATGATGTCGAAGGGTACTGCGATTTAGATGATTATAACGCGGTTATAGATTTCTTTAAGTATACTTTTTGAGTATTCGGAAAACCCGGTTCCGGTTTTTTAATACCCGGTTCCGCCTCAACATCAAAATGCCAAATAGTCCCGTCGCTTGACACATACTTTTTGAGTATTCAAAAAACCCGGTTTCGGGTATTCAGAAAACCTGGTGCCGGGTAGTCGAAAAACTCAGTTCCGCGTACAACCCGATTCCGCGTATTTAAAAAAACCGGGTACAACCGGGTATAAATCGGGTCCGGTTTTTTACATAGAAATGTATACCCTATGCGTACCCGGCGGGTAGGGTCGGGTACGGTTCCAGGAATACCCGGTTCCGGTTTTTTTAATACCCGGTTCCGGGTTTTTTTCGGTTCCAATTCCGGTTCCGGTTTTTTTGTGCACCTCTTCCCCCAAGACCCCAACCTACGTAAATGAGCAGCTAGAGGCTATTTTATAGAAATCCTGAAAAATCACATGGTCATGCGATTGATTCATATGACTGTGCGAATGGCAACTATAAGGGAAAATCACCAAAATGGTCATTGACTTGGTCAACTTACCAAAATAGCCACATCCTATCTCTTAGGAGAGACCGCTCACAGTTCCCGAGGCGTCTTCGTGAGACCTCGGTGATGGACCACTAGCTGAGCGACACATCACCCGTGAGCCCCCCAGAATCCCGAGACGTCTTTGTGAGGCTTTGTCCTACACACTTCCCACCTCTTTCCTTTCTCTCTCTCGCTCTCTCTCCCCGACTCGTGGATGTGAATAGCCTTGAGTTTGTGTAGAAGATGAAAATGGTTGAACGAACCTACCTGCTGATCATAACAGTAGTAATTCAGGTTATGATTTCAAATTATAGCTTCATGTTAAGGTTTGATTATGTCATCTCTACATACAGATACAGATACAGAGAGATGTGTGGTAGAAAAGCACTAATAAGACAGATTCAACAAGACAAGTCATTAACCTGAAATCAAAACAAACAGATGGTCCAAAAAACCCGTGGCCAAACTTCAGTGTGATGAAGAGGGGGGGGGGGGGGGGGACTGGAAAGGCGTCAAGGAATTGGGTGAGGCTGGTCATGGTATCTCCAAGACTTCTTTAATCGATTGAATGCAATTATTATGTTATGCATGCATACGGTGTTCTTATATAGATGGAAGAGAATCATGATAATAGAAAGTGCTAGGGGACGTGGCCTCGCGGGTGAGAGAGTGCGGGGTTCCGTTGTGTACTTACGTTTATTTTAGAGAGAGAAACATGAGACTTTTGTGAAGAGCAGATAAGAGAGAGAGAGAGAGAGAGAGAGAGAGAGGAAAGAGTTGGGAAGTTTATAGGCTAAAGCCTCACAAAGATGTCTCGGGATTGAGGAACCGTCTTTCCAAAGACGGGTGAGGTGTCGCTCAGCTAGTGGTCCATCACCGAGGTCTCACGAAGACGCCTCGGGAACTGTGAGTGGTCTCTCCCAAGAGATGGAAGGTGGCTATTTTGGTAAGTTGACCAAGTCAATGGTCATTTTGGTGATTTTCCCCAACTATAATGTATCCTTTCATCCTGCTCATTTTACGTTATTGCCATTCTCAGCAAAGTCACGATCCTAGTTTTGAGGTAAAACCAGGCCCGACTCTAAAGGGAGTGATTGGAAGTCGCGGCCGGTCAAAAATAGTATTTATAAGTCCCAATTACCTCAACTTATATCATTTAGTGGTAACAAAGGTATCGAACCACGAAGAGTCTGTGGTCAGTGATTAAGGTTCTTAGTTGATTGAGAAAACATCCCTTTATGAAGAAATAGTTTAATTATGAAGTTTGTAGCTTTTGATCAATTAAGAATTTGATTTGGAAGTTTGTGAACCAACAAGTGATTCAAGATGATGATTGAAATCATAAAAATGATTACTTTGGTTAATACTAAAAAGAACATGATTGAAAAATATTGATTGAAAACAATAATAATAAAAATGGATATCACACCGGTTCAACAAGTAACATAGAATTCTATAACAAATTGAGAATAATCAAGAGATTGCAATGAGGATTAACGAGTTAATTGTTTCAATAGGCTTAGGTGTCAAGTTTCATTAACATCAAAGATGGACTAAACTACACTTCATTACTCTAGAACATACAAACCTAATAACATGTTAAAGCATAATTAACAGAATTCATTTCCCTAATAATTGGCGCAAGAAACAATTATCAAAGAGAATTCAAAACAAGATTAACACAATTAACAAGTTTTTTCAAATACTCAATTACAAAATAAATAAGAAAACACCCAAATGTTTAAGAACCCTATATTACACCGGGTGATTCCAAGGAGACTAGCCGCTCATGGTGATGGAAGCCCCAATGATGATGGAAAAGATAGGAGAAATAGCCATGGAGAATCTTGGGGATAAAGCTTGTAACTAGTAAAAAGTGTATTTTGTCATTGTTGATGAAAATGGATTGATTGATGATGATCTTTCATGATTTTGTATGATTGGAGATGATAGGGATGTGTTTTTGGGAATGAAGGATCATGTTTTAGATCCCCAAATTGTGATTATATTGGTTCCCAAACGAGTCTTGGTTAATCCCCCATTCAGTGCCCCTTTAATTCCCCGATAAATAGCTTAAAAACTAAGTTTTGACCGGCTACGGCCATTGGCGACGGCCTGGGAACCTGTTGCCGACGGAAATGTACACCGATGCGAGTTCTGATTGCCTACGGGCAGCTAGCGGAAAATTTGTTTTCTTCGTAACTTTTTCGTTTCAACTCTGTTTCCTCTGTTTTCGCGGCCACGTCTACGTATTTCAATCCTCTATCTTGTTATACATTAATATGTTCATTTCCAATTCATGTATTTTTTTTTCCAAAACACATTCAATCTTCGTGTTTAACCTACAAAACATCACTTTCTTGTAGTCATTCAATTCCACGCATAACAACACACATGAACACATAAGATTCAACATTTAAGCACTTAAACACTCCTGCCAAACCCATGTCACCCGGGAGCAAAGTGAAACCTTTGCTTTGGGCCTCCACTTTACAAGGGCCCCAATTTTTTTATGTATATAATACATGTGGATTCGGGCTTGTTGTGTATTTGGAGAATGGTGGGATGGGAATTAGAGGGAACGGATAGAAAATTTAGTCTTAGTATGAAAGAGGAGAAAATAAAACACTATCAAGCATTCAAGCACATACAATTGTGTTGTCGGATGAAGGTTTGGGACATACCCATGTGTTGGGTCTAATTATCGCCCGTCTTCTTCTGAAGAATAGCTGTCAGGATGAGAGCCACTGCTTTCTTTTGTCGTATTGCTTGCACAGTATTGGAAATTATGATTTTTATAAGTGCGTTGTAGCTTTTGGCAAAGCTTTTCTTTGGTAGTAGGTCCTACTTCCACTTTGTTGAAAATGATTCTTTGCTTTATTTTTTCTAAAGCTTCCTTTTCATGCTATGGTAGTGGAGTTCCACTGTAACTTGTGATAATGCAATTGTTGCTGCAATAATTACTTTGTTAAAGCTTCCCACTTTAATATTTTGTAGGTTGTTAAGGATTTTTAGCAATCCTCTAACTATAATTTCTACCCAATTTTCTAGGTCTTCATAACTTTCCTCCATGGCTTTAGAGGGATTGACGTTTCTTGCTTTGGCAATACCTATTTCTAAATGATGGTAGCTTTGGAAGGAACTTCCTTGATACTAGTCGGGAAGTATAGAATTACACTTAATGAAGATGTTTGCATCTCTTGCTGTAGCAATCTTTTTACGAAAGTTTTTAATTGCTTTCTTTACTCATTCTTTCAAAAGGTTAATTTCTAATAGATTGGGAGAATGATAGATAAACTTTATTAATTCAACAAAAAAATGCTAGAGAAACAAGTTTTGTATCTGCACCTGGACGTAAAGCCTGCTGATGTCCTGGAAAAGTTACCCTAAGCGCCTCGCTATGGCCAAAGCGAGTCGCTTTGGGGGTTGTTAAAATAGAAGCCAGATGAATTTAATTAGGAGGCCCTTTTAATAAATATCAGAACCTTTTCATATTTTCATTTAGGACACAAAGTTTGTTAACACAAATTACTGATGTTTTCTTCGATATAGAAATAACACTGATTGTATACCCGTTAGTTAATTAGTGATACATGACTTAGGTTTCAATTGATCATGCAACCCCTCCGATTTCCAACTACAAGAAAGAAATGCATAAAATTTTCCATCTTCCATCTTTTTCCTGATCATATTTTTCTTCATATGAATGCCCTCCGGTAAACGTATGCCTGTAATATAATGTCTTGTCTTTGTTTTTCCTTCAATGAAGAATGTGTCATAATCAAAGAATGCCTTCACGTCCTCTCTCTTCAGTCCATACATATGTGAGGACACGAGTATGCCTCGTGTGGTTAGCTTCATGTTCTCCTCTCCTGGCATATCCATTGTTATGTATAAACTTTCAGCCGTCTCTTCCTTAACGAGTGAGAATGAACTAATCGGCGATAAGTTCGCTATTATAGGGCATAATCCTTTGGCTAGAATGGATCGATCATAGAACATATCTGAAGAACAGACGAGATATATATATAATCAGAATATATATTATAGGACATAATCCCTTGCCTAGAACGGGAGAAAAACACCTACCATAGTATTGCCAACCGCATTCGAGGGTAATGTCACGGAAACTAGCGATGGTGTTATTGACAATGTTTGCCATGATGTCTTCTTTCATATCCTCTTTGATATCACTAGTGTTGTGTTCAGCACATACCCTCATGTCTCTATTAATTTCTAGTCCCCACATTTCCAGCTCTATACTCAGGCCTTCATTAGGTATATCCATTGAAATGATTCTGTCACTATCATCATACATCCACGATCCTAATGACATTGATGAAATTTCGGGACACTTGATTCTTAGGGACGATTGATCATAGAAATCTGAAATCAAACAAGACTAATTGCTAGATATAACAAAATAGCAATATGTTTAACTAAGCAAAAGGGTCTGCCTTAGCATTCCAACAAGAAATTAAAGAATATTACGTACCATCTAATTGGCATAGTATACATATAACATTTCATATCATGATTTACAAAAAATGTTTGCGGCGTGCGCGAGCCAGGCCTCGAGGCGAGGCCCCCAAAAAATGAGTCTGAGGCGCGCCTCATGGGGTCTAGTCTGTACATACGCCTCTAAGGGCCGAGGCGTTAAGAAAGTGTGCGCCTCACAGGATTTAGGGTGTTTTTTTATGTTTTAGTCTTTTTGGGTCAATTATTTTATTTTTAATGTACGATTTTTATGTTTTAAATTTTTCTGGTCAATTATTTTATATTTTATAAGACATTTTATATTTATTTTTTGATTCCGCCTCATTTGCCTCGATGCTTACGCCTTGTGAGGCGAAGGGAAAACGCGGCTCATTTCCGTTCTTTTAAACTCTGTATCATATATAATGTACATTTATCCATTTTCAACAGATAGAGTGAAGTTAAAGGAACTACCATAGTAAGGCCAGCTGCTTGCGACTGCGATATCACGGAAACCAGCGATGATGTTATTGATGAAGTTAACCTTATTGATGCCATCTTTGTTAGGAAGAGTTACCTTTAACACTCCATCTTTCATATCTTCCTTGATTTGACTACTAGTGTTGTGTTCAGCACATGCCCTCATCCTCATGTCCTTAATTTTTAGTCCTGCAGGCATCTTGAGCTCTAAATTCATGCTTTCATTAGGTAGCTGTAGTCTTAAGCTTCTTTTTTCACCAGTCATAGACATCTGGAATGCCATTGAAGAAATTTTTGGACACGGGATTCTTAGCAATGATTGATCCTCGAAATCTGAAATTGGACAAAACTCATTCGATATTAACCAAATTATAACCATATGTTTGAAGGTGAAAAATACATATATGATCACTTTTTAAGGCCTTAATTAAGACACAGGTTGCCTTAAAAGCCATGCCACAAAAAAAAATAAAATTAATTAACAGACAAGAAAATATATATACACACGTATATCATATATAGGCTGTGGAGAAAACTACCATCTTTTGGCATGGTGGTAAGAAAACGAGATGCAGAGACAACTGTTGGAGGGAAGTATCTTGTGATGAGGTTGGAAGTAATGAGTCGCAGTGAGGTAGACATCTAGGATCAATGTAACGCAATGAAATGAAATCAGAAGCTATTTTTATATCAGCTGTGAAGTTATAAGGTTGTCAAAAGTTTCTTGGAGAACAAGGGTAACATTTTTTTTATTTAAAACATAATATATTTTCATTAAGAATCAAATCACTAAATTAATTTAATTATCTCTATCAATCTTTTTCAAATTGCTAAAAAACACATTAAAATAAATACATGTAACCTTTTAATTTTGGAACTTCTTTTTTAATCATTAAGTGAGGTTGTTTATAGGTGAAGTGGGAGTAACCCGTGGACTTTTCTCCCCTGTAATCCTTCTTCGTCTAGCTGTTGGGACAAATAGCCAAAATGAGTGACAAACGTATTGAAAATGGGATGCCTGTTAAATCGTTGTTTATAGGTGAAGTGGGAGATGGTTTGGCAACGTCATTCTGGAATGATATTTGGTTACGGGAAGCGCCACTCAAGGACATTTTTCCTCGCCTGTTTAGACTTGAACGGTTTAAATGGGTTATGGTTTCGGACCGGATTCAGTATAGCAACGGTACCAAAACTATGATATGGGATTGGCGGGTCACTCCAGGTAGGCAGGATGAAGTGTCAGAGCTGTTTCACTTATTAAACGACATCTTCGATTTCAATTGGAAAGGGGGGTCGGACAAGTGGAGATGGAAACCGGAGAATAACGGGCTGTTTACGGTGTCCTCGGCCAAAAGAGTGTTTGCTCATCACTCCGGTAGTGGTGGCCCAACGATCGAATGGAAGGGATGGGTGCCTCTCAAATGCAAAATCATGGTGTGGCGTGTGGTTCGAGATCGGCTCCCGACTATTGCGGAGCTTATTAAAAGAGGGGTCATCATTCAACAATCGGATTGCTCTTTATGCCAAGGGGAGATGGAGACTGCTTTGCACCTCTTTACAGGGTGTATTTATTTGTTGGAAGTTTGGCATAGAATTGAAGCTTGGTGTCGCATTCCCCCTATTCTCGCTTTTGACGTCATTGATATCATTCGGACTCCGGAGAATCAAAACTTTTCAAAAGACACGAAAGTTATTCTTCGGGGTATAGTCTATACCACTCTTTGGGCTTTATGGAATGAACGCAACGATCGGATCTTTAACAACAAACGAAGAAGGCCTTTAGAGGTTGTGCAACAAATCAAGTCTACGACGTATTTTTGGGTTAGAAATAGATATAGAAAAATAAATATCGATTGAAAAAAATGGTGTAATTACCCATTGGGTTGAGTTTGTTCGTTTGTTTTTGCGCTCGTAGGTCCTTTCTTTGAGGACCTTCCGAGCCTTGTTTTTAATGAAATTCTCCTTTCAAAAAAAAAAAAAAAAAAAAAAAAAGTGAGGTTGTTTACAACAAGATGATACAATTTTCTTGACTATGATTTAAATATTTATTTATCTTGAAATCTAATGATCAATAAACGTCTCATACGTCCAAAATTCGACAATTTGCACCAGCCTTCTCGGTTCGGACGATCCCTATGGGCCGGGACGAGCCGAGGATGTCCTCCACACCCATAACCCTTATAGTTACTCGAGCTCATGTCGGCTAAAACTCAAAATAAGCCGAGTATTATCGAGCTTGAGCATAAAACAAACCTCGTTTTTTAATCGAGCCCAAGCCTAGCGCTCGAGCCTGAGCCGATCAACGATCCATAATGATCCTCTACGTTTTGCCCGGATCGTGGGCTTTAGCGGCGACTTTATTATTACCCGCCTATGCCTTCTTCTTCCCAATCTTAATTCCAATCATCCAAGCCATCAGATCATACGTGATCTAACGGTTCATAACCTAACTTGAGCAATAGAGGCAACTTTTTACAAGTCGCCTCTAATGTTGTCGCCTTTATTGCTTACAATTCTTGTAGTGAGCATGTGAATCTCGTTAGGCTCGTCAAACTTTATCGAGCCTTAGTGTATTATTAATTTATCAATATTTAATAATATTTACCCGGCCCCTCATCTATGTTTGTTTACTAAGCGAGCTTGAGCCGAGCTTCATTCATCGAGCTCGTGAACATATTACTAATATGATTTTTATTTAATATATTAACTAATAGATAGTAAACGAGCTGAGCTCGAGCCGCGCTTAAGAAATTTCCAATGAGCCGAGCTCGAGCTTTGAAAACAAAACTCCAATTGAGCCGAGCTCTCAGAAGTTTTTTCAAGTTCGAGCTGGAGCCTGGTGAAGCTCGGGTTAAACTCAAGTCGTTTTCACCCCATTAACGTGGCTAGTACTCACCTTTCTATCCCGTTTATTCATTGACCAAAAAAAAAAAAACGACTCTAAATTTCTTATTTTCTTTCTTAACGGGTTCCTTCTTTCTACGAATAATTTGACACGTCAATCCAACTCAAATGATGAGGTTAACTGTTTAAGGATTGAACCAATTTAAGAAATCAAGTTCATATGAAATCTCATTCACAAAACAATCAATGGAAAAATTGATTGATTGAAACATTGGGTCGATGCCCTGCTGTTGCAGATCGTCGGATCACCGCCGTTGCAGGTCGTTGCCTTAGGAGAACATGGATGGGAGGGAGGGGGGTTGTTGAGAAATATTGGTGAGTCAAAAGTAGGATTCAGGAATTTAATTGGGGAAAATTGCGAAAATAGTCTTTGACCGAGGCGTTTTGCGAAAATAGTCCCCTCAGCCGACTCGGGAAAGACGTCTCCAAACGCCTATACATCCACACGTTTGGGACACAAGCAAACGAGTAGGGACCTTATGCGTTTAAGTTTTCACGCGATTGTGCTACTCATTTGTTTAATCACGCGAGTAGAGGCCTAAGTGTGTCCAAACTTCACAGAATTTACCAAAATGCCCCTGCAGCACCATTTCTCGCATTTTTGACCCGATAAGGTTCAAAACATGCGTTTTTCACCTCGTTTTAACACACGACACAGATAACGACTCATGACTTTGAAAAACTTTCATTTTCGACCCTTGTACTTGATAAAACATACGGTTTTGACCCGGCAAAAACACAAGTTTCCAATTAGTTGTCCTTTTTATTTTTCGGCGTTTTATTTTTGAAGAAGTAAGATTACAATGGATTAGGATTCCAACATCGGCAATCAAGAATGATTAACTAAGCTAAACTAAGCATTAATAAAATAAAACGGGAGATCAACTAACTGTACACTAACATATTTTTGCGAGTTTCAACGGTTAGGGAATCATATCAGTGTACGGACTTTACTAGAACCCTTATATTTTCAGTTTTCGCTTAAATTACCAATAAGCATCCTACAACAACTGTCGATATTGTTGTCCACCTAAACTCAAAATCAAGTTTTATCGCTAGGCACTTTAGATACGTTTAAGGTAATATTAAGGCTGAGATACAAGGTGTTCCCCGCCACGCGACACATTCCCGTATCAAGTCATGCACAAAGCTTCCTCGTAACCGGTGAGTAAGCTGTTGTCATCCGTATTTTACAAGGAGTAGACTCAGTGGTGATCAGGTCTGCAGAAACGCTGCAACAGAGAGACCAGTGAGATCCAAACCAGGGTTCAAGTCAAATACCGTATATTTGATTTTTCACGGTACGATGCTTTAGGTATATGATTTGATACCTTAGAGCGAATTCTCATTGAGAATAGGGTTTTGGCATATATGAATCTTTTTGCTCTTTTAGGATTCCCGGACGTCTCCTGATCAGAATTTATTCTATTTTTTTTGTTTTTTTTTTGTTTTTTTTTTCAGGAAATGACATAGGGGTGTCTCAGTCGTAGGCTGCGACCCCAACGTACGACACGTGTGCCATTCCTAATTATTCTGAGAGACGTCCAGTTCACCCCGGATGAACCAACCTCTTAAAGACCATGAAACCTCGGATTTTGGCATGCTATCAAACGAGATTTCGGTACCAAGACCATATGCCAACGCACGTTGATCCACACATGATTCAGATGATTTAGGTTTATATCACCGTGCCGAGCTTGGAAATGATTTTGAGCCTACCGACACATCATTGTAGAGGCTACCTATCAGTTCCAATATTTTTAAGATGATAAGGGTCCAGACAGTCCGACTGATTGGTTAATATCATCTTCCCATTTTCACCAAAGAAACTCATTTTTGCATTTTTTCAATTTTTTGATTTTGGATTTTTCTCATTTTTTTTTTATTTTTTGCATTTTCTGAATGTTTTTGTATTTTTCTGAAATTTTCTCCCCCTAAAAATCTAAAAATTTGCGAAAAGACAATATTTTTGGATTTTTCTGATTTTTGAAAGAAAAATATTTACAAAAACGATTACCGATGAGGATCTAATCCTGCTTAACTTTAATGCCGTTTAAGATTAACAAGTACTCAAAACGAGGACCGTCAAAAGCTTTGGTGAATAAATCGGCACGTTGGTAGTCTGTGTGGATTTTTACCATATCGATAAGTTTCTTTTCATAGCAATCGCGTATGAAATGATACTTAACCAAGATATGTTTCGCCTTGGAATGGTTAACTGAGTCTTTAGCAAGAGCTATAGCGGACTCATTATCACAGTGAATGGGAGTATTAAGAAATTTCAAACCGTAGTCTCTCATTTGTTGCTGTATCCAAAGAACCTGGGAGCAGCAGCTCGATGCTGCTACATATTCTGACTCGCAGGTGGATAAGGCGACTGAGGCTTGCTTCTTGCACTGCCACGAGACTAGTCTTGGTCCCAAAAACTGGCATCCAGCCGATGTGGATTTTAAGTCTGTCTTGCATCCGCCATAGTCAGCATCACTAAATGCGATGAGGTCAAACTTATCGTCATTAGGGTACCAAAGACCTTTGGTCGGACAACCCTTTAGATAACGTAAGATCCTCTTCACAGCAACCAGGTGTGTCTGTTTCGGCCTTGACTGGTATCTTGATAGTAAGCATGTCGCGAACATTATATCAGGTCTTGATGCAGTGAGGTACATGAGTGAGCCTATCATAGCTCGATAGAGAAAAGGATCAACGGTTTGTCCTTTCTCGTCAGGCCCAATCCCGTGATTGGTCTGAATCGGTGTGCCTACTGGAGTAGAGTCTTCCATCTGGAACCGGCTCAAGATGTCAGCAACGTATTTTGTCTGGTGGATGAAGATCCCCGACTCTTGTTGTTCTACTTATAGACCGAGGAAGAATTGCATCTCCCCCATCGAGCTCATCTCAAATTTGTCCTGCATAAGCTTTTCAAATTCCCTGCACATGACATCATTAGTGGACCCAAAAATAATATCATCAACATAAACCTGTACCAGAAGACGATAACCACCCTTTTCCTTGGTGAATAAGGTGCAGTCCACGAGTCCACGTTTGAACCCGTTGGATATCAGATAGTTGCTTAGCATTTGGTACCATTCACGCGGTGCCTGATGGAGTCCGTACAACGCTTTGTTCAATTTGTAGACTTTTTCGCGATGTAGCGGATCCTCAAAACCCGGTGGCTGAGCAACATACACCTCTTCCTTCACGACACCATACAGAAAAGCACTTTTCACGTCCATTTGATACACCTTAAACCGTTTGTACGAAGCGTAAGCTAAGAACATCCGGATAGCTTCAAGGCGCGCAACTGGAGCGTATACTTCGTTGTAATCTATTCCTTCGATTTGACGGAAGCCGAGGACAACTAATCGAGCCTTGTTTCTAATAATCACCCCGCGGTCATCCCGTTTACACTTGTAGACCCACTTTGTTCCAATCTTTTTCGAGCCTGGAGGTAAGTCAACTAAGTCCCACACTCCTAGCTTTTGGAACTGCTGAAGTTCGGCTTGCATAGCTTCAATCCATGGTTCTTCCCTCAGTGCCTCTTGCACAGTTCTTGGTTCAGTTTGAGAAACGTACAAGGCGAAGGACCAATCGTTCTGATGACCTGCTTTTCTGATTTCCGAATAGAATGCCAGAGTACCTGTATTGTCACTTGAACTAGCATTTCTGAGCTGACTGCGCGTCATGACTCTGCTAGTCGGATTACCAATCACATTTTGCATCGGATGAGTGTCGTGAATCCGAGATTCCGGATGTGCCGGCACTGGATCATCCGAATGCAAATTAAGGTTCTCCAAACCTTGAGATAGATTTGTCTCAGCTGCGCTTGAACTAGAGGGAGCAGCGGGTTGCATATTAAAACCGGAGAGATCAATCCAAAGACCTATCCCTGGAGCTGCTGAAGAAGAAGGACCAGCTTGATTGTTTCCTGTCGGATTAACTGGAGCTGTAGTGGTAGATTCACCATTTTCAGCTTGTTCCTCAGTGAGAGTTTCATGAGACTCTGCAAAATCGTCGTCGGAAGATGAAGATTCGAGAACCTCTGCTGACGGTTCCTGAAAAACTTCCTCAACTTCTGCTGCTGCGGTTTTATCGGGGGGACCCGTGGATGCAGAGGCATCAGATGGAGCAGGCGCAGGTGCATTAACCACGATCGGACGCATTAGCGGAGAGCTAGCTGCGTTTTCACATTCGTAATACATTTGCGCTACAGCATCATCCACCAAATTCTCCACGTTGAAGGAATCAAATAGACTCTTATAGTCGAACAACCAATCAGGTCCAACACCAGGTGCATTGGCAGTATAACGCTGAACATCGACATTAAGCCAATCCTCAACGTTGTTGGTTCTTTTGTTGTACACTCTTTTGTTGGGAGTGCTGTAACCAACAAAGAAACCTTTTTCTGCCTTTGCACCAAACTTCCCATCGGGATGTATCATGGTGCATGGAGCTCCGAAAGGTTCCAGAAACTCTAAGTTCGGTTTCCTTCGGTTCAGAAGCTCGTAAGAGGTTTTTCCAAGCTTCTTTACCGTTAGAACCCTATTCAGAGTATAACACGCGCAGTGAACTGCCTCGTTCCAGAAGATCACAGGCAAGTTCGAGTCTGCGAGCATAGTTCTGGCTGCCTCAATAAGAGTCTGATTCTTTCTTTCTGCAACCCCGTTTTGCTGAGGAGTGTATGGCGCTGTGAATTCATGATGAATACCTTTTTCTGCACATAACGCCTCCATAGCGTGATTCTTGAATTCTGTTCCGTTATCGCTTCTGATCCTACGGATCTTTAGCTGATATATATTTTCCAATTTAGTAAACAGATTCTTCAAGTAATCAAAAGTTTCACTCTTGTGCTTCATGCACACAACCCAAGAAAACCTAGAATAGTCATCCGTAACCACTAAGCAGTATGAGTCACCGTTCTTGCTCTTTCGATTGACTGGGCCAAACAGGTCCATGTGCAGTCGTTCGAGAGGTAGACTAACTGAGTTTGTCTTCTTAGGCTTGTGAGACTTTCTTTTCTGCTTCCCTTTCTTGCATGAGACACAGACATCGTTTAAATGAAAATTCTTAACAGAAACACCTTCCACTAGTTGGTTTTGGACCAGATGGTTCATTTTCCTCAAGTGGATGTGCCCCATTCGTCTGTGCCACATTATCGATTCCTTCTCTGTCGCCTTTGACATAAAACAAGTGACCTGACCTTTCGCAGTCATTGCTCGGCTCATATCCAGGACGTATAAGTTGTTGACCCTGGGAGCTGAGATCATGACCCACTCTTTCGGTATTTTGAATCCAGGCTTCAGAATGAAACATGCGTTGTCATCAAAGAACACAGTGAACTTCTTGTCACATATCTGCGAAACACTCAGCAAGTTATGGTCTATCTATTTAACAAAGCTTATCTTTTCAAAGCTTACTATACCGTTGCTCATACTTCCTTCCTTTGTTATATAACCCCCTTTATTACCAGCAAAGGCAACATACCCCCCGTTGATATTCTTTATGTCAAAAAGCAGGGATAAATCGCCTGTCATGTGCCCTGAAGCTCCACTATCAACAATCCATAGGCTGCTGATAAGGCCCTGTGGAACTCCCTGCACAAACATTCAAAGTTCAGTGGTTAAGGGGGACCCAAGCCTTCACGGTCTTGGGTCTACCAACTTCATCTAACATCGGAAAGTCAACCCATCTCCCATTTGGTGTTGGAGTTGTTTCCGATGGTACAGCAGTGCCTTTTCCAGCAGATGACTCTCCTTCTTTGGTTGGTGACTTGGGTCTCCAAATCTGTTCAGGTTTCTTTGGCTTGTGCTTCTTCTTTGCCTGTGGGCTAGAAGGTCCAGCCTTGGATTCCTTTGGAGGAACAGATTTTGGATCCACTTCAGAATTAACTGTGCGTGGAGCAGCTTTGGGGTTGCCCTGCGGTTTAGCTGCAGCCTTTGCTGGTGGCTTAGGCGCTGCTTCAACCTTTGGAGGAACAGTGCTCCCCCTCAGCTGTGGACCCCTGCCATCAACTGGCTTTTGGTTCATAGCAATTTTGTTGCGGTTATCATAAACAACCTGCTTTCCCTTTTGTTTCTCTGAGAGTTTAGGAGAAACAGGTTGCTTGGATTTGCTAGAACTGGGAGGATCATCCACTTTGATCCTTTCTCGTCTCAATTCAGGGCACGCAGCAACTAAATGCCCACGTTCCCCGCACTTGTGACAGGATCTATATTCTTCAAACTTAGGAGATTCAGGTTTGGTCTCCTTTTTGTTTCTTTTGTTAGATGGAACAGCAAATGAGTTTTTATGTTTTGGATCCTCAAGACATCTTCTTTGCTGATCGACTTGAGGATCGTCATTTCTTTCAGTGCCGCTCGATCTAATGAACTCAGTCACATGCTTTTTCGGACCGTTTCTTTGAGCTTGATTTTGAGGATTAACGGTGTTCGACTTTTGATTTTTCTTATTGTTTTCATTAGACTGATTTCCCTGATCCTTTCTACCCTTACCCTTACCCTTGTTTTTACTCCAGGTTTCCTTTTCTACGGTAATGACAGATTCTTGCCAAATTTTGGCAACAAGACCAGGGGCGATACATCTGAGAGGGACTTCCTCATCAGCATGCACCCTTTCAGACCCTTTTAACTTATAAAACACCTTAATCCTCCTACCATCCTCGGTTTGCACTTTCGGTTTCAATTCACTCAAGGTTTCAGTGGTAATGATATGATTCTCAAGAGGAACATCTATAGTTTTGACCGGTGCATACCTAGGAGGTTCATCGAGCTCATCATCCGAAGTGTCAGTGTCATATACACTGATATCATCAGGTTTCTCACACAAATTGACAGCTTTAGCCGGAGTAGCAACCTTAGTGACTTCAGCAGGTTTAGCTGCTTCAGTAACCTTGGCCGCCTCTGCAGCTTTTGCTGCCTCGGCTGCCACGTCCACAAGTTCCTCCTTCGGCAAGACATCAAAATTGTGATTTTCGAATCTCACCGGAGGTGGACATTGAGAGTATTTGGGACTGGTGGAGAAGCCTTCCTTGTCAGAGTGTTCAACTATGTGATCAAGGACATACTTGCAGTTTAAATAACTCTCAAGCTTTTTCCTGATCTTTTCATAGTCACAGTTAACAATGGCCAATTGTTTCTTAGTGTCTTCGACCTCATTGATGTAATTATTTATAGCAATCTGTTTGTTAGCTAAGGTTTTTGACAGTTCAGAAACATCCTTTTTGTAATTTTCAATTGTACTTAGAAAATTTTTCTCCTTTTGTCTCAAGGAATCAATTGACCTTTGCAACGGACCAACATCAGCTTTTAAATTCAGATTTTCTTCAGTTAATTCTTTAATTCTGAATTTCAACTGATTACACTCTACACAATCTAATTTTAAAATCAGAAGAAGAACTTACCTTGTTCGACGATTCAGTAATGGCCATCAATGCATAATGAGCTGCTGTCTTCTGAGCTCCAAAGAATTCGCCGTAGTTCTTCTCTGTGCAGTCAGCCTCCACAAGAAACGATCTTTTACCGATCAATGCATCTGCTTCAGCTAACAAATCCTCCAAATCTTCTCCACTATCAGAATCGCACTCCGAGTCACAGTCAGACACCTCGGTTTCAGAAGTGATGATGTCAGACTGACTTGAAGTTTCTTCAACTTCGGCTGGTGCTTCAGACGCTTGTTGAGCAAAACAGGCTGCACCACCTTGAGGAGCTTCATCTCCGATGATCAGATGGTTCCAGTTATAGCCTTCATCAGCTTGAATAACCATGGCTTGACCTTGATTGTTGTTTGCAGGCGGCCTCTGGTTCTGATTCTGGTTGTTGACTGGGACAATAGCACGCTCAGTATTAGGTTGACCCTGAGCTTGCTGCCTCTGATTCTGATTAGCTCTATTGTTGTTGAAGGGATTCTGATGTCCTTGCTGCTTAGGTCGGTCACATTCCCTTGCAAAATGCCCTTTTGTGCCACAGTTGTAGCATGTGACCTTTGTTTTGTCGAACCCAAACTTGGTGTTGTTATTGATTAAGACATCTCTCCTTCCCGTCCTGTCCATGTATTCCTTTGCCCTTCTCACCACGCTTGCAAAGTGCCATTGTATATCTATCAGATCCATGTCGTCTTTATTGTAACATCGCAAAAATTTTCAGATTTTAAAACGTGTATTATTTTCATAATGTGCCTAAGCTTTATTTCCCGACCACACAACTTATATATATATGTATATATATATATATACATATAATGATAATAATAATAATAATAATACAATGCGTTTTTTTTAGTTTAAAAAAATATATATAGAACACAAAACAAAACTACTATTGTTTTAAGATTTCAAGTATAAGGTCACCAACCCAAGTCCATGGTTCCGGCCCAACATCAAGCCCATCCATTGGCCAAAACACCCAAGCCCCCTCTCCTCCTTCCTTGTCTGTTTAAAAAAAAAAAAAAAAAAAAAAAAAACCAGAGAACAACCTCCCGGGACTCGAACCCGCGTCTGACCCAGCAACACACACCCTAACAACCAACTAATCTATGATTCTATTTGTATACAAACCCTATACATATGTAATATATAGCCGAGTCTGTGCAGTTGACTTCTGAAAGTCAACCTGCAATCGCTAACCCACCTGTGCCTATAATCAATTCAACGCGATTTTTGGAAAGCAAACTTAATTGATACGACTGATACACGTTTTTTCTCGGCCATAATCACCTCGCAATTTCCATCAATAATGTGTTGCAACTTATGAATTGAATGTGATTGATTTATTTTCAACTAACTTGACTCAATCATTGAAACTTCCCTTTTCTGCGACCTGGGTATAAATTAAGACATTCACCCAGCTAATTCAATCATCCCTCTACAAGAATCAAACAAAAAACATAGTAGATTAAGCTTCGGATCGGGATTTTTGGTGGCCAAAGCATCGACACTAATCATCTTAATTCACCCTCAATCCATATTCGCTTAAGGTATTTCTTTTATGATACTGAATCGATTAGAAGTAAGGAATAAAAGCCCCAACATTGATTTGTATATCGGATACGATTTTTGAGTCAATTGGTTGAGGATGAATCTAGGGTTTATGTTAGGAAATTGGGGATAAACTGCTAAGAAGGCTTTTATGTTTTTTTGATCTGTTACAAAATCATCAAATGATGTAGCTCAGGTGGTTGCGATTCAAGGGTATGAATCTTTGGGTGTGGGTTCGAACCTGGTGCACAACATCTTTTTTTTTGCTTTTAAACATTATTATTTATGCCATCTTTTAATTTATGTTTAAAATACTAAATCTAATTTATAAATTCTACAAAATTTATTTTATGTTTTTCAGATGATAAACTTTATTATCCAAATTTTAGTTTTCAAAAAATGTTTTATTTATTATATATTATAAATATTACAAGTTTATTCCTTAATAATTTTAATATTCTATAAAAATATCAAAACGACTTTATAAAATTCCACAAAAATTATTCTAAGTTTATAAAACAATAAACATTCCAGAAATGATTTTTATTTCTGAAAAATCATTTATTTAATATTTTTAAACGATTTTTGTTAATTTAATCATAAATAAATCATAATAAATTCATTTTTCATTATTTTTACATCAAAATTTCACATAAATTATGATTAATCATTTAGATCAGAAATATAAATTTTTGATTCGAAATTTATAATTTTTAATATTTTTAAATATTAAGTCTATATTTTGTCAAATAAGTATTTATATATAAATATTCATTAATTAAGAAAATAATTTGATAAAAATTATTTTTTACATTTATTACATTATAACTCAACTAATTTTAGTTAATACTGGTCAGAAAACATTTTTGTTAATTAATTCTTTATTTATTTAAATTATTCATATTTAAACATAAATCAATTAATAATCCCCAAATTAGGAACCCTAGCACATTTTAGACTAGAAAACTTAGACTTATTAAGTTTTCCCCAAACACTTATTTATTACCTTGAAATAGGGTGATATTTGGATACACACGAGCCACATTTACTTATATAACAAGGGTCGTCATCCTAACACTAAGGTGAGTTTACATAGCCCCTTTTTCTGTTTTACATTTTGGGTGAAACATGTTTAAACATTTTATATACTATCATTTACTCATTCTTACATTGTGAAACTTGTGATTCAATTATAAACATTTTATACACTATCATTTACTCATTCTATCATTTGACTGTAACAAAAAGACACAGTACAATCATTAACATTGATCAAGCTGCCTGTTTAGATTATAGCGCTATAGGTCTGACAAACCCATCCCCCGCATAGACTCAGGGATGATCGATAACAGTAATAACATTTAACTAACTTGCGAGTTAGTCATCAGTCGACACAAGGTTTGGTTGTACAAAGACGCAATGTTACATGTCGGTATCATACTCTATCATCATACAACTTTGAATGTTGTACAAACTATTGTTATCAATTATTTTCAAAAACCTATGTATTCTCACCAACAATTGTTGACCCAAAATATTTTCAACTTAACATGTTTCAGGTTCTACTTGTTTGAAGATTTGCTTGAAGATTTGTGCATAGTTTTATTCAATGTGATGTACGAATTCTTGCAGAACCATTGTATGTAAATTATTTAAATTATTTAATGAAATTATTATTCACCATGAGCTACTGGACAATCATCGCTACGTGACATCCCGATGTTTCCGCCATCGGTTGGGGTGTTACAGATTGGTATCAGAGCCATGGTTATAGGGAATTAGGTTATTAGAGAAATAATCTAGTCTATAACCATAGGATTTAACCAGTACTTGCTTCTTTTGTTTGCTATTCTCTATCTCCCTCCTACTTCATATCCCTACTTTCATCCCTACAAGAAGGTTGCTCTCCATCACTGGATTCACTCTTAGACTAATAAGGCAAAATCCTCAGGCTTAGCCTGAACCACCTTGAGATCTCGTCAAAGTTCTAGATTTTAATAACGAACACGTGCAATCTGGAAGGGTGAACGCCTGTATTCTGAGTCTTCTGTCTAGGCTGGCATTGCGCATATATCCCAATCAGACGAGGGACCCGGATGCCTACCTGGGAATTCTCGGGATGAGTGTTCACTTATAGGCTAAAGCATGTCTTCATTATAGAATCTAGAATCTTTGATAAGTCAACGTTTTCGTTTATTCGTTTTAATTAATGAATAAATGATTACAATCCTTATATAATCTCATTCATTTCATTGTGTCTATTACAGATCATGCCTCCACGTCGCAGCACTCGCAACAGCAATGGTGAGAACCACGAAGAAGGTGGTGACAACCATAACCATGACCAAGTTCCTAACCACAACAACAATGGGGTCGATGCCCAACTGGCTGCAATCATTTCTCAACAAATGGCGCAGCAAATCGCAACTCTGGTTCCCAATTTACTCGCTCAGGTCATCCAAATGAACGGCAACGGGAATGGTCACGGCAACGGGAATGGGAACGGGAACGGCAATGGCAATGGAAATGGACCCCCAGCCTGCACCCTTAAGCATTTCAACTCTTGTAACCCTCCAAAGTTTAGTGGTGAAGAAGGAGCTACAGGACTCCTCCAGTGGTTTGAAGGTATTGAGAAGGCCTTCATCAACAGTGAGTGCCCCGACAACTTCAAGGTTCGTTACGCCATGAGTGTTCTTCATAAACGAGCACTCACTTGGTGGAATGAAGAAAAACGTACTCGTGGGGCCGAAGTTGCTCTTGCTATGACATGGGACCAAGTCAAGGAGGTCATGAAGGAAGAGTTTTGTCCTCGCAATGAAGTTAAGAAACTTGAGGATGAGTTCCACACCCTTGCTCAGGATAGTGGGGAAAACCTTGCTTATAATACCCGCTTTCATGAGCTTAGCTTATTGTTGCCTCACAAGGTCACTCCACTACCTGTAGCCATCGAAAAGTATATCGGTGGTTTGCCCATGCAGATTCAGGACACGGTATGGGGAAGGAACCCTGCTACCCTTGAAGAGGCCAAGCGTTTAGCAGCTACCTTAACTGACAATCACGTAAAGAACGGGACCTTAGTTCGGAAAGGCAATAAAGCAAGTATTGTAGCCGCGGTAACCACTGAGAACCAGAAACGTAAGACCAGGGATCCTGATGCAAACCTCACTCCACAAGCTTCTAAGAAGAAACCTTATACAGGAAACCACCCATTATGCAATACCTGCAACCGACATCATCCCACTACTTCAGCATGTCGCTTGTGCACCAATTGTGGAAGGTATGGCCATCTGGTCAACACGTGTCGTGAGATCCCGAATCCAAATGCCAACCAACCCACCAACCCTGCTCAAGCTGCTAACCTTAATCAATACAACTATGGTCAATGCTTTGAATGTGGAGACCCAAATCACTTCCGTAACCGATGCCCTAGACTGAACAGAGATCAAGACCCTCCAGCTACTTAAAGCCCTACCATTTGAATAATGTCTACTTTCCCTTTAATTCCATGTATTGCACTTTTGATTCAAATAATAAATCCAAGTATTATCATAACATTTGTGTGTATGCTTGTTTGAATGTGAACTAATTGCTATATCTATACTTGCTTACTTGTACATCAATTAGTTGACTACCAAACAACCTACTTAAACGATTGGTAGAGGTCATCATGTCTATCCAACAGTCGGGAGAGGCCCTACCACCTGCTCAACGACTGGCGGAGACTATCAGACCTGCTTAACAATCAGTAAAGTCATAAAAGGACGCAAAACCCTAATGTAAGGTAAATTGGTAATTACGATCCGGAACGTAATCATGAATTTACAGGTACGTTAAGGTAGTGTGAAATTTTATCAAGGTCTTCGGTAGTCGACCAATTGTAAACCTAGTGTCTTTCTGTTAAACTTCGGGACGAAGTTCCTAAAAGTAGGGGAGACTGTAACATCGCAAAAATTTTCAGATTTTAAAACGTGTATTATTTTCATAATGTGCCTAAGCTTTATTTCCCGACCACACAACTTATATATATATATGTATATATATATATATATACATATAATGATAATAATAATAATAATAATACAATGCGTTTTTTTTAGTTAGAAAAATATATATAGAACACAAAACAAAACTACTATTGTTTTAAGATTTCAAGTATAAGGTCACCAACCCAAGTCCATGGTTCCGGCCCAACATCAAGCCCATCCATTGGCCAAAACACCCAAGCCCCCTCTCCTCCTTCCTTGTCTGTTTAAAAAAAAAAAAAAAAACCAGAGAACAACCTCCGGGGACTCGAACCCGCGTCTGACCCAGCAACACACACCCTAACAACCAACTAATCTATGATTCTATTTGTATACAAACCCTATACATATGTAATATATAGCCGAGTCTATGCAGTTGACTTCTGAAAGTCAACCTGCAATCGCTAACCCACCTGTGCCTATAATCAATTCAACGCGATTTTTGGAAAGCAAACTTAATTGATACGACTGATACACGTTTTTTCTCGGCCATAATCACCTCGCAATTTCCATCAATAATGTGTTGCAACTTATGAATTGAATGTGATTGATTTATTTTCAACTAACTTGACTCAATCATTGAAACTTCCCTTTTCTGCGACCTGGGTATAAATTAAGACATTCACCCAGCTAATTCAATCATCCCTCTACAAGAATCAAACAAAAAACATAGTAGATTAAGCTTCGGATCGGGATTTTTGGTGGCCAAAGCATCGACACTAATCATCTTAATTCACCCTCAATCCATATTCGCTTAAGGTATTTCTTTTATGATACTGAATCGATTAGAAGTAAGGAATAAAAGCCCCAACATTGATTTGTATATCGGATACGATTTTTGAGTCAATTGGTTGAGGATGAATCTAGGGTTTATGTTAGGAAATTGGGGATAAACTGCTAAGAAGGCTTTTATGTTTTTTTGATCTGTTACAAAATCATCAAATGATGTAGCTCAGGTGGTTGCGATTCAAGGGTATGAATCTTTGGGTGTGGGTTCGAACCTGGTGCACAACATCTTTTTTTTTTGCTTTTAAACATTATTATTTATGCCATCTTTTAATTTATGTTTAAAATACTAAATCTAATTTATAAATTCTACAAAATTTATTTTATGTTTTTCAGATGATAAACTTTATTATCCAAATTTTAGTTTTCAAAAAATGTTTTATTTATTATATATTATAAATATTACAAGTTTATTCCTTAATAATTTTAATATTCTATAAAAATATCAAAACGACTTTATAAAATTCCACAAAAATTATTCTAAGTTTATAAAACAATAAACATTCCAGAAATGATTTTTATTTCTGAAAAATCATTTATTTAATATTTTTAAACGATTTTTGTTAATTTAATCATAAATAAATCATAATAAATTCATTTTTCATTATTTTTACATCAAAATTTCACATAAATTATGATTAATCATTTAGATCAGAAATATAAATTTTTGATTCGAAATTTATAATTTTTAATATTTTTAAATATTAAGTCTATATTTTGTCAAATAAGTATTTATATATAAATATTCATTAATTAAGAAAATAATTTGATAAAAATTATTTTTTACATTTATTACATTATAACTCAACTAATTTTAGTTAATACTGGTCAGAAAACATTTTTGTTAATTAATTCTTTATTTATTTAAATTATTCATATTTAAACATAAATCAATTAATAATCCCCAAATTAGGAACCCTAGCACATTTTAGACTAGAAAACTTAGACTTATTAAGTTTTCCCCAAACACTTATTTATTACCTTGAAATAGGGTGATATTTGGATACACACGAGCCACATTTACTTATATAACAAGGGTCGTCATCCTAACACTAAGGTGAGTTTACATAGCCCCTTTTTCTGTTTTACATTTTGGGGTGAAACATGTTTAAACATTTTATATACTATCATTTACTCATTCTTACATTGTGAAACTTGTGATTCAATTATAAACATTTTATACACTATCATTTACTCATTCTATCATTTGACTGTAACAAAAAGACACAGTACAATCATTAACATTGATCAAGCTGCCTGTTTAGATTATAGCGCTATAGGTCTGACAAACCCATCCCCCGCATAGACTCAGGGATGATCGATAACAGTAATAACATCAGCTGGGGGACCATAATTGTCGAAAGCATAAACTGGGTCCGGATTAACCACAAAAGCAGTTTGTGGTTTGGTACCACCCACACTGGTTTCACGAAGAGGATTCCCATAATAGATGCTGGGATTCTGTGGAATGAGCGCCTTATTTGCTCTCCTGATTTCCTCTATCTCCTTGTTCTCCAGCTCGGTAATGAACTTATTGATGGAGAGAGTCTGATATGCATTGCTCGACTTTAGAATATCCAACCATTGATGCCAGTGAGGAGGTAGCGCCTCAGCAAATCTTTCTACAAGGTCCGCAGATGAATATAAGACCCCATACTGATACATTTCTGACATCAGATGGTAGTATCTAGCAGTCAAGTCTCTCAGAGATTCGTTCCCTATAGCATTGAAGTTCTCGAACTCCTTCTTGAGTTGATCCATTTTAACCTTTCGCGTCTTCAGATTACCCTCATTTCTCTCAGCCAGTGCTAACCAAAGCATCTGTGATGTTGTGCACTGAGCGAATTGATGAAGAATATCCTTTGGAAGAGCTTGCTTCAATGCTGCCATCGCCTTCTTCTCATAGTTGTATTTCTTTCTCTGATCTTCATTCATGTCTTCAATTGAGATCGGAGTAGTGGAGTTCTCAACTAAAGGCCGACTGTACCCTGTCTCGATAGCTGACCATACAAGACCATCAATGCCCTCGACATACGTCTGAAATCTGCCCTTCCAACCGTGGTAGTCGGACATGTACTGCAGCTTCGGTGCCCTGTTAGAACTTCCCGTCTCTAAGTCACTCATGAGTACGGAAGACAGATGATTTGTCTGAGAGTTTGCAGCAGCCGCGAGTGCCCACGGATTCGTGTTCACCATTTGTTGTTGAGCAGCTAGCGCCCACGGATTGATTCCGGCAACATTCGCTTGCATTTGCGATTGCTGCATCCGTTGCGCGTTTCGTTCTGCTGAGAACTGCCAAGGGTTCGTGGGTACGTTAGATTGGTTGTTCATTTGTTGGTTATAATGTTGCCTTGGTTGGTTTAGATGACCCCACGGGTTTGCCATATGTTAATATTTGTCAAAAGTCCGATACTTAATCAAATTTTTCTGTTTCAGATCCTTATAGGCGATTAGGAACACTATTAGTGTGATTATAGGCGATTAGGGTGTAAATGCTAGTGTTTGGGGACCTTATACGCGAGTAGGAGCTATACCACACCTATTTAAGGCGAGTAGGCCTCTACTCGCTAGATATATAGGCGATTAGAGGCTAATTGTGTCAAGGGATTCTGTAATCGCCTAAGGTAGAGGCGATTAGGGTTTTTATATGTGAAATAGGATGTAATCGCGTGTGTTATAGGCGAGTACAAGCCTACTCGCTTAAACACACTTGTAATCGCCTAAATATAGGCAATTAGGGTTTCCTAAATGCTAGATTGTCTGCGTAATCGCTAGATCTGATCTGTAACCCCACTTTTGCTCAAAAACAGCCGTTTTTGCCTCAAAATCTTATCTAAAACAATGTGTTTATACCCCAAATGATTGGAAAAGTTTCCAAAACACTTTTAGAACAAAACCTAATAAAAAACACACGTTTTAATCCATAAACACACACCAAGAATTTGAAAATAAGGGTTTTTATCAAAAACTCAAAGTTTCAAACTTCAAAACAGGTTTTTGCTTAAAAATCACAACTTTCCCATAAAAACCCACCTGTTTTTGCTCGTTTTTGCTATCAAAACACTCGTGATAAGAGCCTCGGCTCTGATACCACTTGTAGGATCGAATAACGCTAAATCCAACAATCACGGGGTTTATACTAGAGGTGCGGAATCCTCTAAATATGTTCTAATAACAGAAACAAAGATGAAACAATGATAAACGAGTAATCACAACACACACACGGGTCAAAAGATTATAGATTAATCACTAAAACAGAGCTCGAGTGTTTACAGAGATCAAATCAGACCTTACAGACCATGGGAGGGTGTTTGGAGAGTGTGTGAGGCAAGAACTGATGATTAGGGCAATGATTGGGCCTATTTATACCTCCCGTACTCATACAGGCCAGTACTGGCGAGTAGGAGCTATCCACCATGTTAGAACTAGCGAATGAGCCCTATTCGCATGAACTAATTGGCGAATGAAGCCTAATCGCCTATACCTATAGGCGATTACATGCTAATCGCTAATACCCATAGTCCTAATCGCCTGGGAAGCCCAAACACCCCAAAAACGCTTATATAACGTCTCCAAACACCCCGTGACACGTCCAATCAACATATATACTAGCCTAGGGACATCATGCACTTACACATATTTCCTTTACAGATGAATAAGCATCTACATGAGAAAATATGTCATTTGGAAAGGGCCATAATCAATAATGATTTGGCTCTTTCATCAATTGCTATAGCTTCTTTGTCATCTAGTCCCTAGAATCTTTGATCATTGGGAACTTTAGTGGTAGGAATTTATGTTAATCTATCAGTTGCTGGAACTTCTGGTATTTCCATCATGGAATTGTACTGTCATACCCCAACCGTTGGCGGAATACATCGAGGCGCGACTTGTGATAGATTGTTCAAAGACTTCATGACACTAGAATTGTGACATATAATTTAAAGTTAATTTCAATCATAGCTTAACAATGTCTAAGACGGAAATACAAATTGTTTCAAATAAAGGAAAATACAACATCATGAATACGAAAATTAAACTAGGGTGAGTTTCTAGTCCAATCCTAATAAGTTTCTTGTAATCTTCGCATCAAACATTTCCTGCAACATGTATAAAATATCCGTCAACACATAAAGCATTGGTGAGCATACTAGTTTTTAGTCTAAGTACATAGCATAAGGAAAGTCTACTCGAATCATCATGTTACAGGCATATGCACGAAGAACCATACAAAAGGCAACAACACTCGAATACACAATTGAGAGATACTTAACATGACCCATGAAGGGGGCGGCGTGTCAATCCTATAGCGCTATACATGTAAGGTGGGTTGTGCTAATAGACATTTGTATGTGATAATAATTCTAGCATAGCATAGCATATAAGCATTTAGATTGAGCATAATAATTTAAGAGTATTAAATCGTTTAAGTTTTAGTGATACATGTTGAGCCCTAAAGAATAAAGAATAAAGGGGGACAAGTATGAACTCACCTTTGGGTGCGTTTAGTAAAGTTCCAAAAAGCAAGTCTTGGAAGATTAGGTTCTTAGCCTTGTTTAACTAGAATTAAAGAATAGAGGAGTCTTAGGTTCGGGTTTTATTGAGTTGGGCTTGATTTCCATATTATATGGGTTCGTGCTTTGGTTTCGTGTTAGAATTCCATTTTTAAGCGTAAAGTAACAAGCTTGAGTTAAATATAATAAGTAACATAGATTATAAATAAATGCAATTGACAAAATATTTTCCATTGATCATAAGCTCGAGATTACAAGAGGAAAGATTAAAGATTACAAGAGTACAGGGACTGAAATGGTAAAGAGAGCCATAATTTCTTGGGCTAGTTCCACTGTCACCTTCTAGACGCCCGCGGTGTTTAGCTGCTCAACAACTGGATTTGACCGGTATTCGCTACCTTGACCTGATGTCGAAGTACCTCCATAACCTGAAGTCAATGCCCCACCATATCCAGAAGATAAAGCTCCACCATACCCTGACATAGAAGGTCTGCCATAGTTTGATGTTGCTTGTGCTGGTGTTGCAAGATGAGAATACGAATTAACACCAAACTGGTTAGTATTATAACATAAAGGATACTGATTTGATTATCCAAAAGGATAAACAGGAGGAGGAACATCTGCTTGGGGACCATAGTTTTCAAGAGCAAATACAAGATCTTGATTAAGGACAAAAGTTGTTTGTGGTTTAGATCCTGCAACGCTCATATCCCGAGGACCCGTCCCGTAGTAGATGTTGGGATTCTGAGGGATGAACGCCTTGTTCGCCCTTTTGATTTCATCAATCTCTTTTCTTTCAAGCTCGGCCACAAAGTCGTTGATGGAGATGGTTTGATAAACATTGTTTGCTTTCTGGATGTCAAGCCACCGATGCCAGTGTGGAGGAAGTGCATTTGCAAAACGTTCAACACGTGCAATTGATGTATAAACGACTCCATAGTGATACATCTCCGACATCAGATGATAGTATCGTGTAGTCAGATCCCGCAATGGTTCATTTCCAATAGTAGTGAAGTTCTTAAACTCTTCTTTGAGTTGATCCATCTTTATCTTATGGGTCTTCTAATTTCCCTCATTCCTTTCTGCTAACGCAAGCCAGAGCATCTGTGATGTAGTACATTGAGCGAACTGATGTAAGATGTCTTTAGGGAGGGCTTAGGTTAAAGCAGCCATTGCCTTCTTCTCATAATTGTATTTTCTTCGTTGATCCTCTATCATATCTTCTAAAGGCACAGGAATGTTGGAGTTCTTGAACATCGGCTTTGTTTACCCATTCTCTATAGTTGCCCATACTAATCCATCAATACCCTTGACATGAGTCTTGAATCTGCCCTTCCAGGAGTGGTAGTTGGCCATGAATTGCAGTTTAGACGCCCTATTAGAACTACCTATTTCCATGTCACTGAGGAGTACTGAAGACAAGTGTTGTGTCTGTTGAGTTGCAGCGGCTGCGAGTGCCCATGGGTTACCATTCATCATCTATTGTTGCTGCTAGGCACGTTATTGAGCTGCGAGCGCCCACAGATTTGTTCCAACAACATTAGCTTGTTGTTGTTGTTGTTGCATCGATTGCGCATTTCACTCGGCCAAAAACTTCCATGGATTTGTGGGAACATTCATTTGGGTGTTCATTAGTTGGTTGTACTGTTGTCTTGGTTGGTTTAGATGTCCCCACGGGTTAGCCATATGTTATAGTTTGAAAATAGTCCAATACTTAGACAATTTTTGGGTTCAGAACAGTAACACACGACTAAGGATGGATACACGACTACGAGACACGACTATAGGGTTTATCGTGTGAAAAGAAGGCGATTAAAAGTGTAATCGTGTGAACAGTAGTGCGACTACGAGATTTCAGACGAGTAAGGTCCACCTAGCGACTAGAAGTCTAGTCGTATGTTTTAAAACACGATTAGGCTCTAGTAGTGTGATATAAGTAACGAGTAAGAATGTAGTCGCCTCAAACTTTGCTAGTCGCTACCTGCAGGTCTGTTGACTTGTTTTGCACGAAAATCATCATTTTTGCCTCAAAATCTATCAAAAACACCGTGTTTGATCCCCAAATGATTAAGAAAGACGTGAAAACACTTTAGGAGCAAACCATAATAAAAAAACACATGTTTTATCCGCTAAAATGACCTTAGATTTTGAAAAATGTTGTTTTAATCAAAAACTCAAAGTTTCAAACAAAAACATGTTTTAACACCAAAAATAATGATTTTGATCTAAAACCACCCTGTTTTGAATCCGTTTTGTTATCAAAACACTCGTGATAAGCGCCAAAGCTCTGATACCACTTGTAGGATCGATTTCAGACAACCCGACAATCACAAGCTTGTTCCTTTAGAGTGCGGAATCCACTATACGATGTTCGGACAATAAAACGACAACAAACAATAGCAGAACGAGATATCAAACACACAATTATATGATTAATAGGTTGTTATTGCATTGAAAACAGAGCTCAGGTGTTACAAGACAATCAACAGATCTGAAACCTAGACCTGGGTGCTTGCAATGTGTGATGTGATAGCTGAGAAATGATTAGGGCCCTTGGGGGCAACTAGCATGCTAGTCATCTTGAGACCTAGGCGACTAGCAAGGCTAGTCGCCCCCAAAGGGTCCTAGTCTCATGTCGATTAACAAACTGCCCAAAATCGCTCGAAACACATCCAAGCATGTATAATACATCAAAACTACCACCTATACTAGGCTAGGGACATATGTGTACTAACAATATTAACACCTATCATAAAGGCTAAAAAAAAGCATAACTCTAATATCAATATTCAATACCTAATCTAAAACAATGTGTAACTTAATATTAACACATATCATAAAGGTTAGAAAATGCATAAAGGTAACAGTAGAAGCAACTCTGCAATTAATCTATAACTAAACTAATCTTATATAACCTACCAGAGTTTAAAGGTATGTAATAAACTTTCCAAACAGTAACATTATCCGTATCACCAATCTCATTGACCTTCTCAATACTATCCATACTAACCCCAAACCAACTCGCTAACTCGACACGACGATGTAAACTTTTTGGGTCGATTAATAATTATTTTTAACATTTATTAATTTCTACATACATATTGGATAAACATTGTCAAATATTATCATTGGAAAAAAGAAAAGTAATGAATAAACCTTAATGTAAAGAAAAAGGTTTTCAGAATACCTGTTGCTAATGTTGATTTTCTGATTTGTGAAGTTGATGGTAAGCCTATTTATAATATTAGTAGAGTAAACAAAACAATAAATCTTTATTTTAATTTAGTAGATTTCTCTTATAAAAAGTTGAAGATATATTATGGTTTTAAATAAAGAGATAAATATCTACCAACTTTTTTTTTTATATTATCTTTGCTGAGCTTATTCCTTTCATTCGGTTAAACTTTTGATGATATGTTTCTATATTTGCAAATACTATTTAGGCAAAATTACAATTTTTGTCCTTTATTTTGAGCATAATTACGGATCAGGTCCTTTAAAAAGAATACTTCCGGTGTTTGTCCTTTATTTCAATAGTTTGCTACAACCTTTGTCCTTTACACTAAATGGGTTAGTTTTTCACTGTTAAATCCCTCACATTCATTTCTAGGGTTTCAAATCAAAACCAGACAACATAATTGAAATTCAAACAACAAAGATGGTGTTTTGTTGGTCTGGGAAAGTTGTTGTTGTACGAACTTCATGGACTGTAAGGAATCTTGGTCGACGTTTTTATGCGTGTCATATAGAGGGATCAAGATGTCGTTTCTTTGGTTGGTGTGATCCACCAATGTGTGAAAGATCCATTGCTGTCATTCTTGGTTTGCTGAGGTCCTATATTGAAATGGAAAAACCACTCATAAAGAGTCGATCTACTGCACAGAAACTGAAGAAGCTGTTAATTGTAAATTAGGTTAGTTTTTTCTCATTCTATTAGCAATGCCGATATAATCAATGATGAGTAGCTACAAAAATCCCTAGTTTTAAATTTTCTTTTCTTAGCACTCTTTTTATCACCCTCATCAGATTCTGATGCACTGCCAAATGCATCATTATCCAACATATCCTCTTCCATATCTAGTTCATGAACGGAAAATTTTTCAATATCCATCATATCAACAATGTCCACAAGACCTCTTTCATATTTATACCAGGAAATTTTGTAAATACGTCATCATGATGCAACTTGATTGAAAACAAATGGGTGAACCAACTGCTTTTGAACAATTAAAGTTAGAAACCAAAATTTGAAAAAAAAAACAAAATTAATGAATTAGTGATTAAACTCACTGTATAGTGCATCAACATCAGACTGGTCAAGTACTTGACGAATAAGCTAGCGAGGTTTTCTTTGATTATCGATTGTCATTATCATCTAGGGTTTGGATGAAATGGATGGTCTGATTGTGTGTTTGGGTGTTTGAAGATTAAAGGCTTTGAATGGCAATTAACTGAACATTAAAAGGGAAGGGGAATTATAGGCTTAAAAGGGTTGGGAAATTACAAATATACCCTCGTTTGCTAAGCATGTGAGGGATTTAACTGTGAAAAACTAACCCAGTTAGTGTAAACGACAAAGGTTGTAACAAACTATCTATACTACTATATAATACATTCTAGATGGGCAAAATGGTCAAATCACCTCTATTTTAAGATGGCATATGAAAAGACTCTTTACAAATCTCTATATTTTTGTCATTTCCCACCCTTTTTGCCCCTCATGTATAACATATTATGCACATTGTATATGTGTGTAATACACACTTTATATGTCTCTCAAGATGTAACCTACATTCATAACATCCAATAAAACCCGTTTCCTTACTCTTAAATACTCATTTATAGTCATTGGCTTCTTATAAACTTATTACAACTTGTTTTACTTTTCAAGAAACTCATCTTACTAATATCCCTATACTACTATATAATACATTCTAGATGGGCAAAAGGGTCAAATCACCTCTATTTTAAGATGGCATATGAAAAGACTCTTTACAAATCTCTATATTTTTGTCATTTCCTACCCTTTTTGCCCCTCATGTACAACATATTATGCATATTGTATATGTGTGCAATACACACATTATATGTCTCTCAAGATGTAACCTACATTCATAACACCCAATAAAACCCATTTCCTTACTCTTAAATACTCATTATAGTCATTGCCTTCTTATAAACTTATTACAACTTGTTTTACTTTTCAAGAAACTCATCTTACTAATATCATTACTTAACATGTTTAGGTTACTCATGATGCAAACCACGATAAAGTTCATAGCTTTCGCATACAGAAAGAAACGCCATTTAACCAATTCTAGGTATTTTTTATTGCTCGATTTGTTTTACTGTCGATTTGTAATTTTTGGTCCTTTTACATTGTTAATAATATACCTTTAGTTGTTGGAAACATACACTTACTTATATTCATCAAATATTTATGGTGTGCAGGATGAGGTTGCTAAAGAGTTGGTGTGCCTATTCAATTTCAACACTTCTTGTATGGCCAAAGAGGCAGAACCACACACATCGTCCTAATCGGCCTTCAACAACTTTGTAGGAAACCCAATCAGAATTGTTTTTCTTTAATTGCTAATATCTTTTAAAATTGTTAATGTGTTTTATCTATAGATTTGAGATCAAAATTTATCACGTTGCTATTGGTTTTATTAACAAGCTGAACTCAAAACTGTTATTGGAACTGCAGGTTGGGTAATTGAGGGAAGTTTCCAATAAAAATCACAACGCTAAACTGAAAATGTTCTTGGAAATCGAGATTGGATCGGTAATGTCTTCCCGTCATTTTATTTCACTGCTGCTTTAATACAGTTTGTTTGGTTGAAACAGGCCGAGTCAGGATTTGGTTGTCTGACATACAATTTGTTTTTGTCCAAGTTTTACCTTTATATAGTGTCCAATATAGCATATTCGATTATTAGGAAGTTGTATACATTGTAAATAAAATTTTAGTGCCTTTCAAAGAGTTTGTTAAATATTATGTCTAAAGATGTACAACATTGTAATTTTGTATTATGTACAAATATTTAAGCATAATTTACAATAAACTTAAAGCCAATTTAGAGGGATTAAAGTTGGACATTAATCAAACTTTTATGACACTTTAGGGCCATCATAATCAATTCAATTCATACTAACCTTTCATCTTCCTTGGTGGTTCATCATAATGAATACAATATTAACTACACAAATGGTGATTAGTTCACATTCCAATCATCATTCGCATATCATTGTTATAAAGAACAAATTCACTTTAACCAAAATTTTAATTCAGAAATTCGAAATTGTCTCTTCGAGTTCCATAACTCCATCTTCTTGAAACTATAAGTTCTTCCATACCCATCACCCAGATGTTCGCATCTTGCTGTTTCTTCTCTTCGATTGATAATTTGTTGGTGGTGCTATGGTTGGATTTCTATTTTATTGTTTTTATATTTATACTAGTTTAGTACCCGTGCGATGCACGGGATTCGCTACGTTATTATTCATAATAAATATAAGTTATTATATAGAGGAAGAAAGTTACAATGCTAATTGATTATTGGCATATTAACATTAACGAATATTTTCTAAATGAATTGACATGATTTCTATCTATCTATTTATACTAATGAGTGTTAATATAACTTTTAACAACTTATACCAAGGGGTTTGACTAAAAGTTATTTGTATAAATATGTTACTTTTGCGATTTAATTAACTTTTTGATACCTTTGTCAATATATCCAACATAATATTTAAATACAATACAAAAACAAACAATTAAGTACCATGAAAAAATAAAACCAAACATAATGTCATAGCTGAATTGCTAAGTTCACATAGTAGCCAATATTAAAAAAAGCAATTAAAATAAAAAAAATGCAAAAAGAAATACGACGTAATTATCAAACATATGAAAATTTTCTTTTAGCCTTGCGCTTCTTACTTTCACGTTTCTTCATTTTGGAAACTGAAGTTAGTATAAGCACACCTTCTGTGTTGAAGTACCTAAATATGGCAAAATCACCATTTGCTATTTCATTTATTTTCAACCAATCACCCCAATCTTGTATAGCAAATCTAATTTCTCCATTTGACATTTCCTTACGAAGCGACATTATACATTGAGTACCTTGAAGATTCCTTACAGTAATGAGACTGTTTTTTTCAAATTCCGCCATCTTAACAATTCTCCTTGGAAGACGCTACATAATGTAAACATATAATGATTTATAATGAATTCTAAATTAACATAAAAATATATTAAGTTTTTGAATAAATTAGTAATATTGATAATATAAACAGCAAAAAAAATACTCACAAGGCGTTTCGAGCAATTATGATGAACTCATGATAAACTTTGTTGGCATTTAATGTAGATATCATGTTTTGAAACCGGACATATCCTATATCTCTGTCCGTAACATGAGGAACTTTTTCTTTCGAAATTATAAATTGATAACCATCCTCAACAAAAATGTTAAGCTTAATCTTTTGGGAATCAACCTGATGACATACAATCAAGTATGGAACCAAAGGCAAGCTTTTGAATAATTCTGACCAACCATTAATAAACACAAACTGTTTATCAAATTTTTCCAGCCTCACTTTCTTCTCAATGACATCATTCAGAAAAACTGAAACATCCTTGTTTTCCAGTTTATCATACTTCATGTTTTTGGCAAATAACTCAGGAATAATCTGCACAGATAAAGAATAATTAACATCGTATGAATAAAATAAGTATATTCTTTAGCTAATTAAAACAAACAATACCAAGAAGTACGGTGTATCTTGATAAACGCGATGTGCAAATAACGCAACATGTCGTTTATCTTTATCTAAAGCTGCAGCAGTGATATTCATCTTGTTCCTTCGACAATCATCCAAGCTATTCCATTCAATTCCAAGAGGAAAAACGTCAAGCTGATACGTATGCATATCATACGGGTTAAAAACTAATAAATCTCCCTGATTAAGTTGTAGATCCTCAATCATCGTCTTCCGACCTTCGGAGAATACCGGTTCACTATCTCTTTTGGATACACGTATTTTGTAAGACTTATTAGCATCAACTTGTATAACAACGTTACAACAAATACTTTGAAGATACTGAGTGAAAAACCAAGACAGTATGACCTGCATTTATGTGAAACATATCAAAAAATAACATATAATGTCCATAATAAAAATTTTAAACAATGAATAATCATAGATTTTGTAATACCATAAAGTGCGCCACAACGTTAATTAGCTCTATATCAAACAATGGAAGCATGTTTTCAACCTGTATACATATGAAATCATTTATAATGTTATAAAACAATATCGAACATCAAGGCGTAGACAACATACTAATGTAAAAAAAAATGGGAATTTATTAAGCGAAAGTTATGTTGCGACATTATTCACACAATTAATGTTTCAATTATAGCTTCAATGGACGTTAATATTATTAAAACAACAAAGGCTTTAAGTGTTACAATGAAGACATTAGACCATATAATAACAAAGATCTGCTCATATTAAAATTCAAATTTAATGGTCAACAAATGAGATAAACTTTAGCCGAAATTATATGTAATTCAAATCATCAATTAAGCAACTTAATTATGAATCCTAAATTGTAATAACATTTAGCATTTGTGATAACCTAAATGACTTATCTACAGCCGTTAATAATACTTTTCATTATGCCTTCTCTGTAGCAACTTAATGCGCAACATATGTGATAATCCTTAGACAAACTTAATTGTCAATCAAATCACCCATTAATTGTGCGATTATAATGACTTATAAATTGTTAAGTTTACGCGTAGGTGAAACGTTTATGACTTCTCTGCAGCCATTAATCAAATTCATAAAACTTCCATGCTCATTCTCCTATTTGTCCTCCAATGGACCAATAATGTCGTGCAATGTGAAGGAAAATTTGCATCCATATTCAACAACTCCTCTGAACATGGATCGGATGTTCTCAGCTTCGTCTTCCTTTCTTGTCTTCGTTCGCCGGTTCATCGGTCACCCATGCCTAGAGAGCTTCAAATTCAGCTTCTTCGGCAGGTGAGACATATATTTAAATCTCAGTTTTTTTATATAATCTTTGGACTAAATTAAAGGTGATTCAAATCACAAATTAAGCAACTAAATTAAACAGATTAATATACAAAATAACAGTTAACAGATTAAAACTTAACAAAAATAAAATCATCTTTATCATGAATAGAAACAATATTGGCTCGTTTATAACAATTAACGAATTTGTAGTAATCCAAGATCGGACAACATTTTAATGAAGGTAACAGAATTGAATTTACGTATGACTTACAGGGGATTCACGTGTGAAGATTAATTGACTAAGTTGTGTGCAAGCTTAGGCTTTTGTATTGTTTGTATCAAGTAATAACTTTGTTAGACAATTTATAATAAACATGATGCAAATTTTTTTTTAAAAAACATATAGATAAAGAGATAAGAAGATGAGAATATAATCATTATCCTTTAAAATTTACTTCAAATTTGTGATAAGATAATTGTATTTCAAATTAGTGATAATCCACTAATAATTAAAGGTTCAATGTATTTTGATGTAGGATGGAATGAATCCACTAATCGTTATTTTAGATTATACATCAAGTTTTATATCAGCTAAAATAAAACTTGAATATAACATCATGACACGTGAAGTTAAAAAAGAGAGTAAACAATATATGGATGATCAATCTGGACAAATTGTAGGCATGGACTAACATTAAACTCCATGTAGCTTGAGTTTTTATCGACCTATTTTATAATTAAAAGATTAAAACAACAAAGAGATATACATTATTGATTTTATTGTATGATATGTAAAAAATGAATTATCAAATTCATTTAATCAATAAACATAAATAAAATGACGTTCGTGATACAATAGAAAGAAAATTCAATTACTTTAAGTGTCTAAAGACTTCTTTGTAAACAACATTGGTCGTCTTATTCGTAGCTTCACCATCTTCGTCTAAAATTAGTAATTTTGCTCCAGATCTACTCTTTACTCTTGAAAGAGCAACATATAATTGTCCATGGGTGAATACAGGTTGTTTTAAAAACAAACCAACTCGAGCAAGTGATTGTCCTTGACTTTTATTTATCGTCATTGCGAAGCAAACACATATGGGAAACTGCCTTCTCTGGAATTTCAATGGAATCTTTTTGTCAGATGGTATCATAGTAATTCTTGGAATATAAGTTCGGGTTCCAATGGTACCTCCTGATATTATTTCAGCCTCTATAACACGTTTACCCAGTGATTTAATTAGTAGTCTTGTACCATTGCACAATCCATTCTGTTGATCAATATTTCTTAACAGCATAACAGGAACACCAACCTTCAACACCAAACGATGATTAGGCAACCCAGATGCTTTCAGTCCATTTAGAACATCCGGAGAGTATATGTCATCATTTATCTCTTCATTTCTCTTCTCATCCGGACAAAGACAATCCGCACTCAAGTACTCTTTTGCTTCACCGGGAAATATAGATAGCAAACGATCATTAATCTCATGGACCACTTCATTTTTAGGAGCCAAAATTGCACATTCACCGAAGAATTCAGGATTTTTATAGTTTTGTAGAATATCTGGATAAACAAACTCTATTAGACTTTCAATCGGATCAGACGACGGCTTTATTAACAGATCATCAGGAATTTCTATAATTGCTTCGCCATCGTTATCACCTCCAACCTTCCCCTCACCAATGTCCAACAACCATTTTGCAAATGTTGCAGTTTCTTTCAAATCACTCGTATTAGATCCAACGGTCAGCCTCATGTTCTTAGTTAACCTTAGCACTTTACATTTGTTCCATAAATAAGAAGAGCTTAAAGCTGCATTAACAATTTGTTGCCTACTTCCGTTTGGAACAACAGGAAGAATTTGTCTAAAATCGCCACCAAAAACAAAAACTTTTCCTCCAAATGGTGTATCAGCATTTGACGAAACATCACCATTGAATAAATCTGACATTGACCTATCAAGTGCTTCAATTGCATGCTTATGTATCATTGGAGCTTCGTCACATATGATCAATTTAGTTTCTTTCAATAAATGAGCAAGAGCACTGTTTGCTGGGATATGACATTGTGAATCTTCATTAACATTAATAGGAATAGAAAAGCGAGAATGTGCGGTCCTACCTCCTGACAGTAGCAAAGATGCAATACCACTTGATGCAACGTTTAACACAATATCACCTCTACCTCGAATTGCCGTTGACAATGTCTTCCATAAATAAGTTTTTCCAGTTCCACCGTAACCATAAACAAAGAAAATACCCCCTTTTTGACCATCCATGGCTTTCATAATTTCATCAAAAATTTGTCTCTGTTAATCAGTTAATGAGTTAAACATGGGGTCAAATTCATTAACTAATTCCGTACGATCATAATTCAACTCCTCGTTGATTAAACGATTCTGAGCGGAAGCTATTGATTGATCATCAGGAAAAGGCATACATGGAAATCTCCTTAAACTTGAGTTATTTCGTAGCATAAATTTTTCAATCTCAGCCAAAGTCAAGTTCTTTATCTGATCTTCGGTAAGCGATAAATCTAAAGCATGGAAAAAACAAATGCAATAGCTTAAAAAACATTAAATATATAAAATACGTTATAAAATACGGACACAATCAGGAATCATCATGAATATTAAAATACGTTATATGCAAGTATTAATTGAAATCGATGAGGTGATATTCTAACTGAAACGACGGCTTTATTAAATGTTTATGATGGTACCTCGAACATTAGAATTCTTTTCCCGTGCATAGAGAATTCCATCAGATAAAATCGTCCATGTTTTCTCCCAAACATAATCAGGTCTGGAAAGAGTATTACACAAAAGCATTGTTCCAAACAAAGCACGAAGAAAACGACCATCCCCACTAAGATTTGCTTCTCTAATTGCCTCAATGTACTCCATATCATCATCTAGAAGTCCACGTGCAAAGCAGGTATCTCTGAATGTAGGAAATATTTCACCATTATAACTTCTAATATCCTCAAAGCATGTCGGTCCTTTGACTTTGTTAAGAAGAATCCTCAAAAAATAAGCCTCTCCAAGAGCGGGAGAAACTGAATGAACACGACCAACTGTACGACCTGTAATCCTTGTCTCCCAACAACGTTTTTTAAGTTTCCACACAAACTTTGTTGGTAATTCCACATAGCTAAGCTCTCTTGCAATTGGATCAGTTTCATTAAGCTTCATCCAGCCTAAAAACATTGATGAAGCCACATAACTTTTTTTTAAAACATCATTAACATGATCCTCTGCGCCAAATACCACGTTCTGTTGACCTGGAAGATGAAAAGGAAGTCGAGTAACAGAAGGATATCTGTAATGAACATCAAATTTAAAAATTCTCCATGATGCTTCACATGCAGATATGTATCTAACATCATAAAATTCCTTTATCTCGTCCGTTGGTAAATCAGAAACATCTTGCTTATCATCCGGTACAATAGCCATAGACGCTTTATCAGGTCCTTTGTTTATATACTTGAACAAATATTTGATAGAAGCTGCCTGGTTGCACCATTCTACATTGATATGAGCCTGGTATCTCTTTAAAAGATACTTATTATATGGAACAACATATCTATTATCCAACTGAACATCACCCTTCTGAACAAAATTTCCCGAGTCTCGTCTCCTGTATATCGGATAACCTTTAGCATCAATGCACGTTTCAGGTGAAAACTTCTTTGGAAACTTTTTCGTGCATTTCCTGTCACGCATACATGGAGACTTCATATTAGCTTCTCCACATGGACCATGCATCATGTACTCACTCACAAGAAGATGCAATTCCGGATCTTCTCTTTTATCAGGAATCTCAGCAGATATAAACGGTTCTATATGGTCAACCGTCGGAAGCTTGTGATCAACATCCATGAATAAGCAAATATGAGCATGTGGAAGACCACGTTTTTGAAACTCCACCGTGTAAACAACTACAAAAGAAAAGTAAAAACATTTTCAATTACAAAATTGTAGAACGAATATTATGCATTTATAAATATAATTATATTTTTATGAACTATTGGAAATAACAATACTTGAGTTACACGCTAAAGCCTATCTATTATCATACTTGAGACGTGATAAAAAAAATAACAATTATAATAGATGCAATCTTCAACAAAGAAACACATGGTAAAAAACCGGAATTTAATATTTACTTTCATTAAAAACAGAGAATTAAAAAGTAAAAATTTTACTTTCATTAAAAAACAAATAATTAAAAAGCATAAATTTCATTAATAATTTATCAAATCTACTCACTTAAATGGACAAATTCAAATTGATTAAGTAAATACCTGCTTGAACTTTTCCTAGAACTGCCTTTTCCTTTAAATCTTTCAAGAACGTATCAAGCTTCATTTTAAAAATTCGGCATAAAATATCAGGCCTATCTTCTGACTTAACTGTTTTATCCTTAAGAAACCTTCTTACCTCCGGCCATTTCGGGTTACATGTAATAGTAAAAAAATCTGGGTAGCCGTACCACTTACATAGAGCCATTGCATCGAGGTAATTTTGCATCATATACCGAGCTCCACCGGTAAACGACGACGGTAGTATTACACGTTTACCCGACTTGGAAAAATCTTTATTACCATCCTTATGCTGATTCTGAATATTCTCATATGTGTCACACCTAAGATCACTTTGCGAATAACGTACAAAGTTAAGTCGCTCAGTTTCAATCATGGTGTAAGAATCAACCAAAAATTGCTGAAATAGTCTTCCAACATTCAGAATCAATGAGAATTTCTCTACCCTATCTTGACCATGGTACGCAAAAAATTCTCGCATAGTACAATACGGACGTTTACTTGTTTCTGAATCCTCTGTTTTTCTATGTGGAATATCTATTCTATAACAATCCTCACCATACGGAAACAAAAGCGGATATTGAAGAGCCAAATATGATGGATGCAATTCACTAATACGCTTTAGAAAACCGTTGTTTTTTTCAACAATAATATCTCGCTTACCAAGAGCTTCAGTAATGTCTCCCAAGATCAAAGCAGCAACTTCAGAAGCTGTTGGTAAATTATATGTCCTACCATCTTCTACTCTTTCACAAATGAGACGGAGCTTAAGATTAACATGAGGATTTTCCTTAAAAGAGTCACGTACCATCCTATAAGATTTCACAAGCTGGTTGTTGTTATCTAACATAGCCTTTAAAGCTTCAATGATGGCAATATCTAATGTCTTTGAACATTTAGTAGATCCATTCCGTTTGTCACCGCTTCCAAAAAAATAATGTTGATGTTAAACATTATAAAATAAAATATTGTTACAAAACTAAAAAAAAAATATAAACTAAAATATATAAATATTAGAAATACATACATGAACAACGAATGTCTATTTGTCACTTCATTATCGGTATCATATATATATAGCTGGTGAAATTTTGGCTGTTCTCCTTCTTTTGGAAGAAGGCTTCCCATTCTATGGTAATTTTGGCCGCCAAGTCTGAATATATAAGGAGCATTTCCCGTATTGATTGTTGAATTAATTGTTCCACCCATAGAAGTAAAAGAGAACATAGAATTAAAGCGACGAATGTGTGTTAGGAAATACTTGCTTATATCATCTTTGCGCCGAAACAGATCTTGATAACTTGATGTGGCATCTTTAAAATCAGGTAGCTCTACACGCCCGTAACCACAACATAGAGAATAACAAACCTTCTGAAGGGTTATTTTTCCTTTACCAGCCTCAAGTTTCCATAATGTTGCATTACAAATTCCACATTTAACATCTTGATCACCATGATCTACGTAATCTATAATTCAAAATATTTACAAAGTAATGAGGAAACAATTTATAAAAAAAAGATGATTCAATTATGTTAAAACTATTACCAACGTATTAATAATTGAATACCTTTAGAGATACCTCTGATTGGCTGTTCATCATCTTCTAAATCTTCTGTCAAGTCAATCATTGGTACGACATTAATATTACTTGCCTTACTTACAAACTTATGCTTCCCGGCAGATAACTTTGATAAACACGAACTTTCATTTCTGGAACCTGAATTTCCAGATGAGGATACCATTGAAGACATTACAAATTGGGCAGTAGAACTTGATGGCGTACTATTATTTTCGATACGAACATATGTACCTAAATAGAAAACAAATTGTATATATTAAAAAATGTTAATATAACTAAATATTACTTTAATCTTTGATCCAAAACACATACCGCTGCCGATATTATTCAACGAACTTGTATGGCTTATTGTGCTAGGAGTACTACGCAAACTCCTAAGCGCATATCTATGTGCCGTTGTATTTTCTTTATCCTTAACAATCGACGACCTTATGTCAGATGTAGATAAATTGCTATTAGAGTTTGGAATGTTGTTACCCTCATAACATTTTCTTTTATCCAAATATATCCTTCTAACTTTTCGATTCACAGAAGGTGCAGTAGGAGTAACAGGATCCGGAGTAATAACTGTAAAAAACCATCCAAAGGAGCATGAAAAAAATATCACTTAGTTTCTTTACAAAAAATAAACATTGGCCGTAACTTATATGAATATATATATATATATATATTTGTCTAAGGTTAAAATATATTTTTATCCATACCATTTGTAATTTGTGACAAAGGTGTCCTGATTAAATTACCTACAAACAATTAAACCAACATTATAAGAAAATAAATCAAATACAAATTACCAAACACCCATACTTAAGTAATAACAATGTTACCATCGGATGTTTCATTATTGTTGACAGGATTTGGTAAACATGAAGATGAATGCTCAAATGTTCTTTTAGACATGTTCCTCCAAAACGAAAAATATATATATATATATATATATATATATATATATATATATATATATATAAAATGTCGATTACATGAACAAAGTAAACAAAGAAATAGCAACAATAAGAATCATATTAGAAATAAACCTTTAAATTAAAATATACTATACTTACCTGAATAATATCAAACATCAAAACCTTTGTTCTTGAGAGCAATCATGTGATTGATGATATGCAACCATATAAACATATCAAAAGGACGGTAATTATGATTCTAACTTCAAACCAATAGAGAAGATGATATATGATAATGACCTAAAAATGGTGGCCTTTAAATGAAGACTCAAAATTTCGAAATGCTCTTCAATATTGTAACGTGAATATGAATTTTAGCCAAATCAACTTTATAAGTGAATTTCAAACAAACTGTGAGTATTTTTGGTCAACTCCTGAATTCATATTCACGCACATATGCCAAGTATTTGAGAGGGAAATGAACAAAATTTTACATAATAATTTGTAAAGTAGTTGCAATAGATAATGGTGAAGAGTTAGTTACAAATAAAATAATGCTAGGAAAGATAGAAATAAAACACACCAATTCAAATTCACATTACAAATTATAATAATAATGGAACATATACAATAGAAAATCATTTTGAATGTTAATCATATAATAACATTTGTTATTTAAACATTTGTTTCACATGTTTTATGTAAATAAACTGAAGATGTACCTGGATAATCGAGGATGTTAAGTTTGTGTCCTATGTGTTGAATTCAATAAACTGAAAATTCCTACCATTATGTTTTACATTCAATAATAGCAAACAAATCTATTGAATAAACACAAAAGCTAAAGGCGTTTCACTGTGAATGCATGCTTTAGGTTGATTGTTTGAGGATCAAAACGCTTCAATATAAGAAAACCATTCACCATTTTATTAATCAAACATAAAGTAGTCTTAGAACGAAACGAAAAAAGAAACAATCCAACAACGAAAAAAACCAAACATGTCCGAAATAAAAAACAGCAACAACTAAATCAGGTGGTGAATGGGAGCTGGATAAAGCTATTTCTCTTTTTTTGGAACCAACATCCGCTTCTTCGCACTTGCTCTGCTTGAACGCCTCTCCTTTTTTGTATCTCCCCCGATTCCATCCTCTTTTGCATCTCCGACGATTCCATCCTCTTTCTGATCTGCATCACTAACATTAGAAAGTGGAAGATCCTCTGCTTTGTAAACCTCTTCCAGGTTTCTTTTAAGATCACCATAGGTACTTTTATTAGCATCTTCAGCAACTATAGACGTTGGAGTGACATTCTCGTCCGTTGACGATTGCGCATCCTAAAAAAGAAAAAATGAATATAAATGAATGCCATCTACTAATATATACCAAAACACCACAAAATAAAATAAACCTCACCTTCAACGAAACAGTATTTGGCTGCTGATCACCCGGCGAAGCATCATTTTGATTTAGATCATCACTCTGATTTAGTACAAGAAAACATATATAAATAGAATACCACTATCATATGACATGAAATATATAACTGTATTACACATACCTTCTCAATGGAATGCTTATCTTCAACCTTCTTAATAATATCAACATCATTTGAAACCTTGTTAATAGCATAATACTCAATGTTGTGATCAACATTGTATTTTGTCACCTTAATGTGAAACGCTAACTTCTTTCCAATCAACTGCTTAAACTCGGTTGGAAAATCCTCAAACTCATCAGCCTGTAAATACAAAATAATATTGCTTAACTGTTTATAACGTGTATGTAAAAATAAATATTATCTAATAAAATGGATTATTAGGTAAAACCTGGTCCTGTCTGTTGACAATTTCTGCAGCCGTCTTCCCTAACATCCTAATTGATTCTCGATTAAAAAGAGTTAGAGAAACACTTCCAGTTGAGTCTTGAACAATAAGAGGAATTTTGAACCTTTAAAAAATAACAAAACAAAATATAATAATCACAGAAATCTAATGAAATAAAGATTAATAACCAACAAAAAAAAGTAATTAAATTTATTTAGATTATACCTGTACTCAGCGTTTACAGGTTCGACCTTGCATGTTTTATTACTACATTTAAACTTCCGCTCAGCAATATCAGGAATTCCATCTGCATTTTCTATTACACCAAATTCCTTTTCAACTTTGAAATGGCAGGAAGTGCACGCCTCATAATACCACAGTTTTTTAGTACATATCCCCTTAATTGTAGCAACCACGACCAAATGTTTATTCTAGCGCGAAAAAAAAAGAAAACCTTTTAAATAAACAACACAAATACAATTTAAAAAAATATATATTAGTAGATTCACTAATTCAAATTACCTCATCAATTATAGAAACAAACGCTAGAGGACTATATTCAGAATTAACAAACATATCCTCTTCTGAAGCAGCCATGACAGAACCTGACTCGTTACCACTTATGGCCCTTGCGTTTCCATACTTTGCAAAATATCTAATGCCAACAAAACATAACTTAACATCACAATATACTTTAAAATTTATACAGCGAACAAATCATTTACACGCAAACGGAAAAAATAAAAATTACCGTTCTTTAAAGGTAACGATTTCATCAACTGCGGAGTTAATGAACAGCTTTGTTGCACTAAATGCATTTGAGACACTCCGCTTATCTAAAATGAGAATATAATCTACAATTAAAAATAAACAATACTAAAAATAAAACTCATATCAAATTCATACTATCAGCCTTTAATTACCTTGATGAAGCTTTACTGACCCAAACTGAATAAGTAGAAACACATCCTTCTCCCTATCTTTGCGAGTCATAAATGAGTGCATCTCAATTGCAAATTCATCCCAAAGGGTCACACCAAGCTCCTCATCACTGATACATATTAAAATTAAACACATTAATAAAAAAAAGTTAAATAAATATCATATAATGAAACTGCTTAATTATACTTACTCTAAATCAGTCAGCTTTAGGTTAAGCCTTTTCCCAGGTCCTAGTTTTGTTACGGTATCCTCTATGTCATAGCAAATCACGACATATCCAATGAGATCTAAAATAACATTGTTCGAAATCTGTGTTAGTTTTTTAAACATGTACAACAAAAATATTATTAATATGTATAACGAATATAATGTAATACTAACCTATTACTGCACCCACAGCTTTGTTATCTTCAACAACAGACGATTTTCCCAGAATTGACTTAAAATCAGTCAAATCAAAGCCATGTTCAGGACCACTCCAGTCGTCGCATTTCCTCACAGATGTGCTGATATAAAAAGTTAGTTTGTGGTCATTGTTGACCAACTGAAAATTATTTTTGTTTTCAGCAAGAGAAGGCCTATTTATCAATAAATTCTCATCCTCAATGAAGAATTTCTCAAATCTGAAGAAGAATCTATGCAAACAGCTTGCATGTATTTTGTTTCCCTATATGTTAAACAAAGATTAAGATCTCGAATAGTATAATGTGGTATAGTATAATAGAATTATGAAAATAAAAAAAAACAATATCTTGAAATTAAAAAAATTTCAATTACCTCTTCATCCATAAGAATCATTTCTATGGAGTAGAATTTATTTTCTTCATCATTCATTTTTTGCCTCCACACCTTCAGAATCTTGACCTTAGTTTTACAGTCATCTTCATTCAACCTCAATGCATTCAACATGGTAACATTTCCATTTGCCATATCTAACTATAAAAACAAAAAATAAGAAAACCAAAAAACTTTGTTGTTAGTATTTATATATATTGTGAATCATTAACATAAATAATAAAATATAATGTAAAATTAAAAAAAATACTAACCTCAAGAAAGCTGGTTGAATAATTATTTTCTTGTAGAGAGAATGTGTGAAAATGGTGAAATTTAATGATATATATAGAGAAAGAAGTATATTTAAAATTCAAAAATTTAGAGATAAAATCTCTTTTTAAAAACCGAATTCTATAAAAAGATAAGATTAAGAATTTGAAAATTTAAAGTTAAAGATAAGAATAATTATCTGTTTTTTTAGGAGATATATGTTATTAAAAAATATTATGTTATAATAAACAATATATATTTGATACATAATTAAAAAAATATATCAACACAAAGCTGATTACAATTTAATATAAAAAGTACTGAACAAAATCTGATTTTTAACTGAAATGAAAGGTTAAGTGTCCTAATGAATATTTGAAACTGCTCATCTTAAATGTTTATTGCCATTTGACATAACCTTAATGTTGTATGATTTTGGAAAGTTGTTTATTGTGGTAAGTTAAAACAATATTGATAACACACTTAACTAAGAAAATTATTATAGATAATGAAAATGTATAAAAATAATATTAGAAATTAAAGCTACATAGAAAACCTTATATTAACCATTAATAAACCAAAATTTGGGACATTCAAGTCTTCTTATACATATTTAGAAGACCACAAAACTTTTAATCCCCTACTTCATATATACCTTCCAACAATATACCCCAACACTAAGTAAACAAAATTTGGGGAATTTGAAGGTCTAATCACTATTGGTTTCATCAAACCTTACTTCCTTACTACGTCATTTCCAAATTACAAACTAATAAACCTACTATTCTAAATTTGTAGCTTCTGACTAAGGAGATGAAAACACCAACATACCTTCCCTTTTGAAATACATAATACGATAACGCCTACCATTCTTCAAACGAAGCTTCTTTATGCATGACTTCCACTCACTGATAGCATATCTCCTTTTACTACCAGAACCTTCAACACGCAGCTTCTTAGTAATAGACTTCCCATTTTCCACTTGAATACGTAAGCTTTCCACCTTATCAAACTCACAATCCTTTCCAAAAGGGATTGAAAAACACTACAAAAAGTTAAGTAAATATTAAATAAATTAAAATAAAAACTAAATAAATTTGAACGGATAAATATGTTTAAGTACTAAAAACTTACTAAACGGTATGTCACTTTTTGAACGGCTTCATGATCTGGAACAGCATATTCAGATTCAGTATCACTGTCTTCAGATACATCAGAAGAAAGCTCAATCACTTCATCAGAAACTTGGAATTCTTGTTCAATATTTGCATTCCATATTTCATCAGCGTCAGCCCGCCTTCCATCTTCTCGAAACAGATCTAACTTGAATTCAAACTCAGCAACCTTTTCAAACACCAGGAAATCTCCAATGCGTAATTTAAGATCTTTAAAAACAGTGCTCCAACCATCAGTGAAATAAAATCCAAAGATATACAGCTCAATTAGGACTGTCTATTCATACACATCTCCCAAACGTATGACAACCGGATGTGGAAGCTAACTGTCTTTGAAATGATGGTCCACATAATCAGCAGGCAAATTCTACATATTTTGAATGAAATATATACCAACACATCAGAAAATTATATAAATATAAAATAATTACAAAAAATAATGTAATTTAAATATTTACCATCTTATTTTTTGCTGGTATTATCCACCAATACGGGAATTTGTTAGATACATCCGACGGTTGAACAGAACTTAATATCGTAACTTTGAAAGTAGCATGTTCAAACAACTCAAAGACAACGAAATCGCCTACTATAAGCCGAAGATCTTTTACAACTTGATTCCATCCTGTAGTTATCTGAAATGAGTCTGACTTTTGTTCAACTATTACACCCCATGACTTATCATCATCCGTGGTTATCAAAACAGGACCCACAGGGTAGTTATGGTCGTAACATGGCGGCAGTTTCTGTTAATTAGTTAAATAAATAAATATTTTGTTAGTATTCTATAATAAACATGAAACTGTTGAATAACAATATAATGCAAAAACAGTTAAAAATACATAATAAAAAATGTAGATAAGATTAGAAAAAATATTACTAAGTAGCTGGCGTCGTTCAAAGGGATAGGTCTAAAGAAAGCAAATACCATTTTTCCAAACTGTTAAAGATTCAAACAGTGTTCCTGTAAAAAAGAAATTAATGAACAAAAAATTAGATCAATCAAGAAAACCTCATTACTATAAGTAATCCAACAGCAATTTATTAGAATAGACAATCTGTGCATACTAATCTGTTATAGCTTAACAGGGATCCACAATGCACAATAAACTACATTTAAACTACACCCAAAATATCATAAGTAGAACCAATACAGTATAAATATTGTAAGCACGACTAATTCAGGGATCCCTGTTATATCACATACTAATCTGATATAGCTTATCAGAAGTCCACAATGCTTTTTGCATTACATTTAAACTACAATGAAAATATTATAAGCAGTAACCTTTAACAGTCAAACTATTATAAACACGACAAATAGGACACAATATAGCATACTAATACAGATACAGATACATATTAAATTAGTACAGAATTCAAACCAAATATTAAAATTAACTATAATAGCTAAGACATAAAAACCCCTAAATTAAAAATAACATATAAAATCGTCAGATACAGATTCATATAAACTCAGAAACCCTAATTTATATGTATATATGAATCAATATAAAACGACGGTTATACAAAGAATACATGATTATAAAAACCCTAAATCGACAAACCCTAATTTGACTTTACAAAACGCAGGAATATTGTATATATGAATCAATATAAATGACGATTGTACAAAACATACATGGTTCGATTCCCCCTAAAATAGACAAACCCTAATACGATTTTAGAATGATTCACAAAAAACGACTGAAAACGGATGGATTAAATAGCTATTGACAAAGCATTTGAGCGATCCATTGAAGAAGAAGAACATTGATTACCTGAATTGTTCGGCGATAATATTGAAGAAGATGAAAGGATTTCTATTAGTTTGGGTTAGAGAGAGAATGATTAGAGTTAGGTTAGGCTGAGAGAATGAAAAGTCGGATAATAATAACTAATGAATGATTTTAGTGGCGTTAATTTGTTGGAGTATCCATTACCCGGATCCATAACCCAAATAAATGATCCATCCATTTGAGCGGGAAAAAAAGAAGAGATGCCCTCAGAACATGACAAGTGTCCCTAAACTACTTTTATTTATATATATTAGTAGATGTTCTTGATTTTTTTTGCTGTGTTTCTTTGATTTTATAATACAAATTCAGTGCTATTTTTCAGGCGAGTGATCTAAAGAATTCACCTAGATCGGGTAAGATGAGTTCCAGTTTGCTATCAAGCAAGATTTGTTGTTGTTGTAGAAAAAAAAAATACTAAATTCATAGAAAACACGTGAATTGATATGTTTTTTTGCTGTTAATTATTTTTTTTGTTGGTTATTGATCTATGCTATGTCCGGTTAAAATAGAGTATAAAAATGTTTAAATCTTCAATCATGAGGGTTGGTTCGCCCATTTAGTTGTGTTGTATAACTACAACTTACAAATTTGATTAATGATTTATTAACATATTTCCTGTTTTATTTTGATTGGTAACATTAATCTTTTAGTCTTAACTTAGACTAGAAATTGAGCTTTTAATTGGTTATTCATGCATGTTATGCTTTTTAAAATAACTATATCAAAGGTTACAATCATTTAGCTGTGCTGTATAATTAGAGTCTACAACTTTGATTAATGATTTTTGAATTCATTTCCTGTATTGATTAGTAACATGAATCTTAAATTGAGCTTTTAATGGGTTATTCATCTATGTTATGCCTTTTGAAATAAGTATTGAAATGTAGGGAAATTCATGCTCATTTAGAAGTGAGAATTTGATTAGAAGCATGGTAAGTTTGCTACATGGTTCTAAGTGTTTTGCACACACCGGATCCTCGTCATAACGACAGTCAGGGACGACCCTTAAAACGGAACGGGTTGGACTCAATATTGCGTATAAAAATTTAGGCCGATGACACGTAAACTTACACTATTGAGCAAAGAAAACGAGAGTAGGGGGGACCCTCAATCGACCACTAACCTCCACCCCTAATTTCAAACTTATTTAAACATGGAATTCGATACTGAATTGATTAAAAAACATATAATTTTGATGGTGGACATAATAGTTTAGAGTATTTATAATTACCAACACATGTACATGCATTCCACATAGTTTTAATGTGAGATTATCACTTATATGTTACATGTGTATGGCTTATGACATAGATAGATCACATTGATGTTAATAACTCAAAACTTAATAAAAATAAAAACAAGTAATAAAACAAACTTTTCTAATATATAATAGGAATAAAGAAACCAACATACTTACTATGCAATATATTATGAGAGCATGGACGGCTATGGGTCAAGCCAGGGAGTCTACGCGACTCAGGCCCAGTTTTATCATGGGCATAATTTTTTGTTATTGTAAAAATTCCTATGTGTGTATGTGTGTGTCTTTTTTTTAAATAGAAACTCATTTAATACTTAAAAGTTGACGCCAATAATTATCCATTTAAAAATTAAAATTTGTTAACCCATTCGGCCCCATAACATTAATATGACCAATACCCATTTATAAGGCCTAACAAACATATTTTTAAGGCTCAGTCAGGGTACATAAATCCTATGGACGCGATACACGAGAGAATCAATTAAACTAAATATAGAATATAACATTTTATATTATCGCTCTCGCGGCAACGCGCGGGCTTCCTACTAGTTGAAATAAAGGACAAAGACTGAAAGTATTTTTTTTAAAGGACCTGATCCATAATTTTGCTTAAAATACAGGACCAAAATTGTAATTTTGTCTACTATTTAACTATATTGTAATATTACTTCAATAATTGCTATAAATTAAAACAACTTAATGTAATGCAAAAATAAAATTCATATTTTATTTACCTTATATATCCGTAATTCAAATATAAGATTTATATAAATAATTTCAATTTCACTATCTATATTTTTAATTTTTTTTAAATATCTTAAACTCATGCCACATTGCACATTCAAGAGGGAGGTTGTCCTCTTTGAATGCCATTAGAATAAATAGCTTTGGTTTATTATATATATATAGAATAGATATAGATATATATTAGATAGTTGAATTTAATATTATAAATAAATTATTTTTAGTAATATATTTGGTATGTAATAATATGTATTGGTCAGCTCATGTATATATGATCGAATTTGGGCAATAATTTATGATACTACGTGGATACCCGATCCAAAAGCGGTATCAACGGATTGGTTAGTTGTAGTATGTGATAGATAAGTACGTGTTAGAAATCGACAATAAAGCGCACACACAAATCAAAACACACACGCACAACACTTCGTGGTATTAAAAAGTTTGAGCAAGAGTTACACAAATGAGACCTAAGGTGTTCTATTTATAGGATCCTTGTCCTACGCCTGGTATGTTCCAAGCGTAGGACTCCTACGCCAAAGAGAATCTAGGCCTCTGACTCTAATACGCCTGGAACAATGTCAACAATACAAAACAATGCGTAAACGACTATATATGCTACCCGATAATCGTTGAAACACTATACTTGAGAGGTAATCAATATATCTAAGCTAGGGAAATTCGAAAGGTGGACTAACAGGGTCAACCATCATGTTGAATTAGGGTCAAAACAGTTTGTGGTCAAGAATAAGTTTTTAAAAGATAGAGTTTTAACATGATGTGCTTTGCTGATCTGACAGGATTTGATTTAGGACCTGAGTATGCATTGGAGATGCTTTAAGAATTGAGGTTAGGGTTAGGGTTGTGATGATCAACCATGTCTTGGTTGAGTTTATGGATGGTGATTTGCACTGATACGCATCATGCGGGCTCTATTGTAGTAACATATCAAATAGGATTAAGGTGTTAGTCTCATGAAATTTAAGTGTTCAAGTCTCGCTAAAAGGGGGGCATTGATTTAATTAAGAAAAAAAGTAACAAAATCATCTTTTGGTAATGTACCATAGTTATTGATATGACGATTAAACTTAAAAGATGTTAATACACTAAAGTAAATGTGGTGACAAAGATAAAAAGAAACGACTGCATAACTAAAATAGACAACATCAATTACATATATAATTAAAAAATCAATAAAATGAGGTCTTACCCAGGTTTCACCTTATTTTTAGGCTTGGGATATTCAGACACTTGGGTTTTTTTTATCTAGACACCCCCTCAACGGCCTATTGAGGCCTCAACGACCCATTGAGGGCCAAATAGAGAAAATCGACGGCCCATTGAGGCCTCAACGACCCATTGAGGCCAAAAATTGGAAACAAGACGACCCATTGAGGCCTAAACGGCCCATTGAGGTTTGCCAATTATTGGTAATCATTGACCAATCATTGGTAATGCTTTTGCAGGGAATTCAGACTGACACCTCGTACCTCGTACTAGGACGGGTCGTTGAGGCCTCAATGGGCCGTCGTTTCCACTTTTTTTGTAAAAGGATGGGCCGTTCAGGCCCCAATGACCTGTCGTTTTTCCCAGATTTGGCCTCAACGGCCTATTGAGGCCTCCATGACTCGTCCTAGGGGTGTCTAGGGTTTTTTTTGGGGTGTCTAAATAACATCACCTTTTTTTTATTGTCGTGTCTTCGTGCAGATAGAGTTCAGGTTTTAATTCTCCGACTGGTGGAATTATCGTGAGCTTTCGGCTAGCCGGTGCTGTCTACGTTCGCAAGCAGATGGGATGCCTTTAGCCATGGGTTTCCCCATGTAATCAGGTCATTATGTTTAGTTATTCCTTAAATACAATTAGAAGGAGGTCTTACGTTCAAATCAACCTAAAAATATATATGATTTGATTTTTATGAACATGTATTTTTTTATCGGTTAAATCCAAACATTTATATCCCCCTATTTTCAACTATAATTACATATATACCCAACTTAAAATTTAAATTACATATACCCCCTACAAAACTTCATAAATTACATATATACCCATTCTATTAAAAATGCCTAGGAAAATAACTATTTTGCCCTAATTATTTTACTAAACTATATTCACGACAAGTCATACAACACATTCTTTGCATCCTACAACTTATATCCCATACGATCTTTCCAACTTAGTAAGTTATGAACACCAAGAACAAGTAATATGCAAAATGTTTTCATGCATCCTACAACTTAATTTCACCGAAACGAGTGTTCTAACACTCTTACATAATCATTACTAAGCCATCATATTATTACATTCATCATAACATGTAATGTTATGAGGTGCTTAATAATAGAATGGGTATATTTGATATTTTTAGTTTTTGGGAAAGGGAAATATGTAAATAAAATTTTTGACTTAGGTATATATGTAATTTATGAAGTTTGAAGGGGGATATATGTAATTGCCCCAACATAAAAATGTTACCCTCGTTATCCAAACTTCTTCTCCAAGAAACTCAACAAACCCTAATTAAGTCCCCCACACATATATATATATATAAATAGTTTCTAATCGTGATTTTAATATGTTACAGTACTCCTCAGAAATGGCTTCCTTTCTGCGCCTCGTGACTTCCAATCACCTCGTCACAAGATCTGTCGTCCCAACAGCTGTCTCTGCATCTCGTGTTCTTAGCATCCACCGAAGTTATTCTACTGCACCAAAAGAGGGTACGTAGTGTTCTTCTTCTTTTAATTTTTTCTTGGTTGTTAGTTTGTGTTCGAATGTTATTAAGCCTTTAACAAATACATATGGCGATTTTGATTATATCTAACGAGTCTTGTTGGATTTTAGATTTCTATGATCAACCATTGCTAAGAATCATGGATACTAAAATTTCTTCAATGTCGTTCACTATGGAGATTTCACGTGGAACAAAAAACTTACATCTGAAAATACCTAAGGATGGCCTGAGTATAAACCTGGACATGCCTGGACCAAATTTGAAGGACATGAGGGCATGTGCTGAACAAAAAAACTCGTTCATCAAGGAAGGAATGAAATACGGACAGTCCAAGGTAACTCTTAGTGAAAACGAAGAGTCCGAATCGAGCTACATCCTAACCAGCATGGCTAACGACATCATCGCTAGTTTCCGTGACATCACAGCTGAACGGAGTTGGCTTTACTATGGTATATTTGCAGATATGTTCTCTGATCGATCCTTTCTAGGCAATTAATATTCTGATTGTTGTTTATCTTATTTGTTCTTGATGATTGCAGATATGTTCTTTGATCGATCCATTATAGGCAAGGAATTATGCCCTATAATAGCGATGTTGTCGTCGATTAATTCATTTTCAATCGATAAGACAGAGATTGGTAAATACCTTAGCATAGACATGTATATGCCGGGAAAAGATGAAATTAAGTTAACCACACAAGGCCTACGCGTTTCGTTAAATATGCGTAAACTGGAAAGAGAAGATGTGAAGACATTTTTCGATTATGACACTTTCTTCATTGAGGGGCAAAATGCGAACCATCATTATATTACAGGCATACATTTACCAAAAGGTTTCCACATGAAGCATAATATGATCAGGAAAGAGATGAATGATGGTGTATTTTACGCATTTCTTCCTTGTAGCGGGAATAAGGAGGTCCTACATGCTCAATTAATCGAAACTTAAGTTGTAGTTCACTACTTACTTAATGGGTAGGTGTCTTATCCTATTGATCGATGATGACCAAAAACAATAATATTTGTGTTAATTAACGAACTTTGTTTTCTGAATGAATGGTCTTTGGGTGTTTTTGTTAATTATGTTATGTAGAGTAAGGTTTTTGTATAAATGCGTTTTATCCTCTAAATAAGATTTAGGATATGTTTGGTAAAACTAGCTTAAAGCTAATAGCTGGTAGTTGTATCTTTTTAAATATATTTTGGTGTTTGGTAGCCATTGTTTTTAAAACCGGACCGGTGATCGAACCGGTAGTCTTAGTGGTTCACTGGTCGGATCGGTCCAACCGGTTCAACCGCTCTCATGAACCGGGTATTAATTTAGAATTAAATAATATGTTATTAATAAATTAAAAGGGTAAAATATTTATCTTTCTTAAATAAAATATATAAAAGAAAAGTTCGGCTTAGAATATTATCTGGCCTAAAGGCCCAGATCATTTGCTTATAACCCTAGGAACAATTGACTGCAGCTAACCATTCGTATCTTTTATTTTCACTTTACTATGCAATGAAAAAGTAGGGATGAGCTTAAGCCCAACCGACGTACAATGGAGAACAAGTATCAAATCCCAAAATCGAGCATCAGAACTGCAAATCACAAAGTAACTGCAGATAGATTTGGGATATTTGTTTAGAGGATGCCGTCGGTACCCATCAAAACGCCATCCTCATATTTTTAGCAGCACCGCTTGCCGCCACGGCCTCCGCCGTTTGCCGGATTTTTTTCGTGGAACTCGCCGTCGCACACTTGAAGAAGACCGGCCCAACCGTTATTACACCGGTTCTCCGGTTCAATCGCCGTCTTCCGGGCTGACCGGCCGGTTTGCTTCACAAACGGTCCAAATAGGGTGACCGGACCGCCAGCACCACCGGACTCCGGTTAAACCGGCCGGACCGGCCGGTCCGGTCCGGGTTTCAAAACGTTGTTGGTAGCGTAGCTGGAACTTTTAATAAAATGACCAAAATAGGCATTAACCAAAAGCTTGTATGCATGTTTTTTTATTATTATAGAATGGGTATTTGTGTCATTTATTCATTAAAATCTTGTAACTAGTAGAAGTTTTTTTCTTAAACGCTAGTAATAGTAGCTTTTCAATATAGAGTTTTTTTCTTCTAACCTTAGGTTTCAATCTTTTTCAACCACATAAGGCTTCTTATTTAGGGTATGTTTGCCAAAAAACTTTTATGAGCTTTAAGCTTTTTTTAAAAAAAAAGTTCCTACTTAATAAAAAGTTTTGTTTGATTGAATAACTTGAAGCTTTTATGTAAGGAAAAAAAACTATATATTGAAAATCTACTAAAAACTTCTATTAGCTACAAGCTTTTAAATTAGTAAATAACATAAATACACATTCTATCATAAAAAATAATAAAAAAAACATGCATACAAGCTTTTAGTTAATGCTCATTTTGGTCATTTTATACATTTTACTAAAAGCTCCAGCTACTCTGCCAAACACCGAAATATATTTAAAAAGCTACAGCTAATAGCTTTCAGCTACAGCTACCAGCTTCCAGCTATTGGCTTGTTTTGCCAAACATACTCTTAGTATGAGTTTTTTCTTAAAAGCTTGTAACTTAAAGCTCATAACAACTCCTTGCCAAACATACCATTAACGTGAGAAGTGAAAGAGGAATTTTCTTTTGTTTTTGTTCTTTTGATTTTTTTTTCAATATTATTAAACATGTATTTTAGTACTAAATATAAAAATAAATCTTTTTATAGCGTTAGAGACTGTAATTATTCTAAAAGCGTAACTACACTACAATTCATTTTTTATATTATATATGTAGAAACATGTTTAAACTGATTGGAAAAAAATTCAATTTTTCCCCTTTTCACGTATCATGTTTACTAGGCTAAACTCATTTGTAATTGATCCTTTGTTGGATCAGTATAGCTTTAACAGATTCTTATCAAGAACACTTGTTTAGATTTATCAAAGTATTTAGCACAGCGGAACAAGTATAAGTGTTCTAAGTTAAAACTACACTTTTAACAGGAGTTATTACTCCCTCTCAGTTAATGAACTAAAGAAGTAAATGCAAGAATCAAACAGTTAATGAATATAACAGTATAAAGTGTTTTGAATGATTCGCAATATATATTAGAAATGATAACTACAAAAGCTTGTCTAAAATAGTGGGATAAACCCATCTATTTATAGACTGGTTGATACGTACCCGATAAGTATTCAAAACAATATAATAATACTACAACAAGCTGTAGTATTGAAACTTGTACAAAGACTTTAACAAAACTATTATAATACTAAACTACTAAAGTACAAAGGCGGTGGGAAGCTTCTAAAGAACAGCGAATGAGTGACAAACTTCTGATGAGTAATCTTCAGGAGTTTGTCTTCACTAGTTGTTCTTCAGATGTTTTTCTGGTTCATTTTCAGAACTTCTGATCTTTACTCTTCAGTACTTGTTATTAGCTTCTTCAGGACTTTGTAATCTTCTTTTTCAGCAGTTTCTATACTTAGAATATATTGCAAAAATAGGATTAAGACTAAGGATCAAAAAGTGGCTTTGTCAATCCTCTTTGACCTTACAATCTCTCCCTGGATTGATGAAGCTAAAATCTTATCTAATCTTTATTCTCTTTCTTTTTGCAATCAAGAATTCTCCATATTTCTCTGACCATGGAAATCTTGAGCTGGTGAGCTTGTTGTTCTGTGAGTGATCCTTTTTCTGGTTCAAGATGTTGAATTGTAAGAAGATCTTTTGTTGAAAGATTCTTCAGTTCATCTATGCTTTTGAATATCTTGAAAGTACGATCTCTTCTTGTGATCATGACTGATTCAGAGGTAGTGAAGGACCATTTCACAATATTTACAATAGACATGTCAAAGTCTAGGGTATAAGGGACAATGCCCCTTTCTTGGTTTGTTCCTGATTTTTGTGAATCTTCTATTTCAGTGACCATCAGGTGGGATCTCCTTCTCTATTCAATATTAGCAACACCAAGTGTATCACTAGAAGTTGGAATGTGATGTTTAGTGATTACCTTGGTTTGTTTCTTGTCTGTTATGGTTTGAGTGAGTTGATAAGCATATGTAGAAGGATCCCTGTTTTGTGTGAGTAGATACTTTTCTTCAATGATGAATTCATCTTCAATAATAGTGTTGCCTTCAAGCAACACCATTTTGAAGTCTGTTTTTACTTGTTCCCCTGGCTTCTTCTTGGCAGCAGGCCTTAGGGGTTTCTTAGTATGAACACCAGAAGTTTGAACTACTAAAGGTTGTGAGACTTCACTAGTTTTTAACTTCTCCGGATTGGTCGTAGGATGCTTCAAGCCAAAGGCATAAGACTAGCGGCATTGTCAATTGGTTTTACGACGCTGAGTTGAAGCTGTTTGCTATCAAGAGGTATGATGGGATATAGTATTTTCCTTCAGAGGTCAAGTACTTCAATTCTTTACCTTTGTTGGAACTCAGAGACTTGGTGAGACGCAAGCTAATTAATCTGCATGATGATGGATATGCTTTCGGGTTAGAGAAGACTTTAAGGTTTGAGTTTAAAAGGAAAAAAATTAAGTATTTCAACCCTCTTAAGGGGAAGCGTGTGAAGGATACTACCAAGATTGATCCGAGGACAAACAAGCCTTGGATGAAAATCTATTACGAGCCTGCCCGTTGTTTGAAGTGAGTCCATCTGAAGAAGCTACCCCAGAATATCCTTGGTAATCTCAAATGGTGGTATGTGGACAGCCATACAGCTGAAGTTGTTATGGAGGATCAGAATGAGAAATGCTTGCTGCGACTCTATGATCTGATACATCTACCAAATCTATCCTAGGCTGACTTGAAGAAGCTTTACAAGTAGCCAAATTATTATTAGGATGGTTGCAGACATCAAGGATATCGTTATCAGAGAGTGGTCGATTTGTGCGTCAAGATAGGGTTCTATGCTGGCAGTCGCTAGCATTTCATGGATGACTAAGCTGCATGTGGTTAAAGATCAAGAGAGCATTTGTAAAGGGAGAGTTTGTTGATACATGTTTCGGTGTGACAAAAGTGTCTAGATTAGTATCGTTTGGTTTTTGTTAATAGGTACATTATAACATACTTTTTGGTGCTATAAAACAAGTTTAATAGTCTTTTGTTAACCCTAACGAACATAGTTGTTAAACTAACATAGTACTTAGGTGAAGATGCCTGGCGGAAGGTGAAATACCTCCAGAGCCATCCAGAGAAAAGGTTACAAAGATCTTTGGTTTGACATACGAGAAAGTCGTTCCAACTAACAGTTCTGAGAAGTTTAATGAAAATGATCCATTCGACCACATTGAGATTGAAGACATCACTGATGAAAAATATCTTGAGTATCTCGAAGAAGATGAACAGATACGTGTTGAGATCCCAAGGCCCGCACGCGAAGATTTTGATGTGATAGACAGATGGTTGAAATCGCAGCCGCTTGAATATGAACCAGAATCGAAATAGGATAGAAAGAAATGGGTTCAAGCAGCATGTGAGGCATGGTATTCCAGAAGAAAGTCTGAGCCAGTTCAAGCGAAGAAGTTTAGTCAAAAATGGAATCTCATGTCTGGCAACATTGTTAGTTGGATGTATGTGGCTCGGGCAAACGCTATAGGGATCAAGTTCGAAAAAGTTATTCTGTATTTTGATAGTGTTTACAAGATCAAGTCCTTGCCATACTGGTATGTACATGATCTTGCTAGATTAAAGCTCGTGAAGTCGAACAAAACGTTGGAGATGTTTAGAAGCTTATTAGAGAAAGATAGCAACACCAGGTAGGTTTACATAACTCCAAAGTATCCGATCTAGAGAAAGATAGCAACACTAGGTGGGTTTACACAACTACCAGTCGACAGGGATTCATCATATCACTGGGAAGCCGATCTAGAAGAACAAGATCACCCCACCTAAGATTATGACCAAGACCCCACTTGTGCCGATAGAGCAAGATTTCTCGGACAAGTTTATTTTCTAGTACTAAGACTATATGACTACTGAAGCTGTAATTATGCGGATGAATGATCCAAAGAACTACCACAAGCTCAGAGTCCCCGATCTGATGTGGCTAATGAATCTGTCTAAAGTTGACATGAAGACATTGAACAAGAACCAGATTCATTTCCAAGATCAAGATGTAGATCAAGCTGTTCGCTTCCAAAATATGGTCAGGTATTGTGCAGTAAAGAATATTCACTCAGGATGTGACTGGTCAAAGTTGTCGATTATTGAAGCTTAAAGAGTTGCTGGTTAGAAGCTTGCTGTTTTGGTTATGCTATTGGATGTTTTTGAAGATATCTAGCTAGGTCCAAGAGGGAGTCTATTAGTACACCCTTCGATTATGTCCCTAGCTTAGATATTGGTTATGGATCATGTTTGTACGTTTTAGAGGTGTTCGGGTGGCTTGTATACTGTTCGGGGGTATTTTAGAAATTATTGTATAGCCTCATGCGCAAGATAGAGTCATACCCCTGGCAATGTAGGCGTATGAAAGTCATACGCCTAGCATATCCCAAGTGTATGACCCATAGGCTATAAATACCCTCATGTGTTCACCATTTTGTAACTTTTGCTAAATCTAACAAGGTGCTACCCAATTGAGTGTGTGTTTTTGTGTGTGTGCTCTCTATCATTTCCATATTATTCTTACTCATTAACAAGAACCTATAACAACCAACCGGACCATTGATTTCGCCATTGATCCGTTACACGCTCGATACTAAATTCTTTGTGTGTGTGCTCTCTATCATTGCCATTGATCCGTTACACGCGCGATACAAAATTTTAAGGACATGAGGGCATGTGCTGAACAGAAAACCTTGTTCATCAAGGAAGGAATGAAATACGGAATGTCAAAGGTAACTCTTAGTGAAAACGAAGAGTCCGAATCGAGCTACATCCTAACCAGCATGGCTAAGACATTATCGCTAGTTTCCGTGACATCACCGCTAAACGGAGTTGGCTTTACTATGGTATATTTGCATATATGTTCTCTGATCGATCCCTTCTAGGCAATTAATATTCTGATTGTTGTTTATCTTATTTGTTCTTAATGATTGCAGATATGTTCTTTGATCGATCCATTATAGGCAAGGAATTATGCCCTATAATAGCGATGTTGTCGTCGATTAATTCATTTTCAATCGATAAGAAAGAGATTGATGAATACCTTTGCATACACATGTATATGCCGGGAAAAGATGAAATTAAGTTAACCACACAAGGCCTACGCGTTTCGTTAAATATGCTTGAACTGGAGAGAGAAGATGTGAAGACATTTTTCGATTACGACACTTTCTTCAATGAGGGGCAAAATGCGAACCATCATGATATTACAGGCATACATTTACCAAAAGGCTTCCACATGAAGCATAGTATGATCAGGAAAGAGATGAATGATGGTGTATTTTACGCATTTCTTCCTTGTAGCGGGAATAAGGAGGTCCTACATGCTCAATTAATCCAAACTTAAGTTCTAGTTCACTAACTACTTAATGGGCAGGTGTCCTATCCTATTGATCGATGATGACCAAAAACAATAATATTTGTGTTAATTAACGAACTTTGTTTTCTAAATGAATGGTCTTTGGGTGTTTTTGTTAATTATGTTATGTAGAGTAAGGTTTTTGTATAAATGCGTTTTATCCTGTAAATAAGATTTAGGATATGTTTTTAAAACTAGCTTAAAGCTAATAGCTGGTAGCTGTATCTTTTTAAATATATTTTGGTGTTTGATAGCGTAGCTGGAGCTTTTAATAAAATGACCAAAATAGGCATTAACCAAAATCTTGTATAGCCTCATGCGCATGATAGAGTCATACCCCTGGCAATGTAGGCGTATGAAAGTTATACGCCTGGCATATCCCAAGTGTATGACCCATAGGCTATAAATACCCTCATGTGTTCACCATTTTGTAACTTTTGCTAAATCTAACAAGGTGCTGCCCAATTGAGTGTGTGTTTTTGTGTGTGTGCTCTCTATCATTTCCATATTATTCTTACTCATTAACAAGCACCTATAACAACCAACCGGACCATTGATTTCGCCATTGATCCATTACTCGCGCGATACTAAATTCTTGTTGATCCTATAGAAAGATTCTTGTATTTGAGCCAATGTGGCTCATAAACTACTCAGACGAAGACGTGGTTACACTATACTATCATCCAATCCATTTTCTATATGTTGCTATTGTTCAAGGCTTAAAGTTCCAACAAGTTATCCGATTCTGCTTCGCGTACATGATTAATGAAGGTTGTGATTGGCCGAAGCTAAGCAGCATTCAGGATACTCAACAACGAATGAAGAACAAGCGTTGTTGTGCCGGTTTTGAAGAGTTTGAAGATTTTGAAGACATACTAGCTAGGTCCAATGAATGGGGAGTCTGTTAGTGTATGTCCAATATATGTCCCTAGCTTAGTATAGATTGTAGGATCGACTAACGGGTCACCCGACAATCACAAGCTTGATATTCAGAGTGCGGAATCCTCTAAATATGTTTTAATAACAGTAACGAATATGAAACAATGATATATGAGTAATTAACACACACAAATGGGTCAAAAGATTAAAGATTTATCACTAAGACAGAGCTCGAATGTTTACAATGATCAAATCAGACCTTACAGACCAGGGGAGGGTGTTTGGAGAGTGTGTGTGGCAAGAACTGATGATTAGGGCAATGATTGGGACTATTTATACCTCCCGTACTCGTACAGGACAAAACTAGCGAGTACGAGGCTATCCACTATGACAAACTAGCGAGTAGGGCCATACTCGCTAGTTGGAAGTGGCGAATAGGGGCCTATTCGCATGAAGTATAGGGGATTACAACTGTAATCGCCTATAACCTCTCTGTACTCGCCTGATGTGTCCCAAACACCCCAAAACGCGCATAAACATCTCCAAACACCCCGAAACACGTCCAAACAACATATATACTAGCCTAGGGACATCATGCACTTACAGACTCCCCCTTGGTTGAGTTCCAGTCAACTCATTTATCCTAGCCCTCAACTCGGTATTCTCTTTCTCAGTCTTTGTGATCCTTCGTTCATTGTTCACATTAATCAGACGAAGCTCGTTGTTTGAGGCCTCTACACCTGCAAGTCTCTCCAAAGTGTTTTGGTTCGACTGCATCAGCTGCTGATGAGATTCCATAAGCAGCCTGTTCGATTCTATGACCTGCTGGTTAGACAATGTGAGTGCATCAACCGTCGATCGCAGATCTATGTTTGACTGGATTGTTTCCTCGATCAGTTCAAGCATTGCAGTCTCATTCTCTTCTATGCTTGCATTCTTCGTTCTCAACTCCGCTATATCACGTATCTGCGTAGCAACTATGGCAGTTAACTCACTGATCTTTCGTTGAAGTTGTTCATTTGTAGCTGAAGCTGACGAAGAGGTCTGATCGGTTGACCCGGAAGCCGTAGGACGGACTTTCTGTCTCATACTCCGAATCCTGTCACCAATAGGATTGGAAACAATCTGTGAGCTCATTGCTGCTTCGGTAACTGAGACTGGCTCAGTGAAGATTACCGAAGCAGGCATCGACATAGTGACTCTGGCAGGCATAGCTGCACTAACAGTAATAAGGACTGAAGATGTCGTTGCTGCTGTTGTTGCTGTTGTTGTTGTTGTTGTTGTTGTTGTTGTAGCTGCTGTTGCTGCTTGAGAGGATTGAGTGTCTGGATCCCCAAAAGCTTCAGGGAGGGTGAACCGTCTCTTTCTTGAAGTTTTCACCGCTTGAGGTTTAAGAGACATCGTCTTCTTACCTCGAACACTGTCCTTCTTGGCAGTCGTCTTATGTCTCTTTGCAGGAGGAGACATCTCAAGCTGTGCATCTAAGTCTGCTATAATATCCCCTTCTCCCACACCATAGGTAGGGTCTTCAGTAAGAGCTCTAAGCTCAGCAGCACTAGCTAACTCCTCCGCTGCTTTTCTCTTTGCTCTTTGCTGTTTTCCAGCATGAGTGTCGGGGGAATCGCTTTTGGTGTCATCTGAGTCATCATCTCTATCAGTTATATTAACTGGTGCGTCTTCATCAACATGTGCCTTTCCTCTGTCAGACTGAGAGGCTTCAGGTTCTTGTGCAGCACCAGAAGGTTCTGGGAAGTCTATAATGTTCGGATCAAACTCGTCCTCATTACCTTCAGTTATATCATTAGTCCTGCCTGGGGCGTTCTCTCCTAACTCATCAGTCTCACGCCCTATATCATCCCCCTCCTTGAATACCAACCTGTGAATACGAAGATCATCCTCAGAATCACTATCTTCATGTCTCCACTTGTTGCCTGGTGGTGACACATAATCATCTTTCTTCAAATGCGCATATAAGCGTCTACTTGGAGGATATTCTGATTTTAGTCGGTTCTTGTAACCCCTCATCCGGTTCATTTCTTTCTCAGTTATATCTTCAGTCACTATATACTCAGCAGGATGGTTCACCAAAACAGGTATTTGACTGTCAATGATCAACTGTAGAAACCGGTGATAAACTATGAAAGACTTCTTTGTCGGCTTCGTTAATATGATCTCTTTCAAATGATGCAGGATCATCTTGGAGAAGTTGAATGGCTTGTTGAGTGTCAAAGCGACAATCGCAGAGGCCAAAGTGTCCCTAATAGCATCAAAAGCACCCTTTCTCGGACCAATGCACTTCAGAACTACATGTGTCAGATACTTGATCTCAGGCGGAAGCAGCCCTTTCATCAGCATCTGTTGTTTGTTGACTTTTCCCAAATACTTTATCCTTAGAAAGCCGCCACGAATCAAGATGGCGTCAAACACTATAGGATCAGCATCAATATCGCCAAACTGTAATACTTCTCGAATAATCTGTTCTGTGATAATGACATCCTTTCCCTGTATCGAACTAGTGATCACGATCGGATCAGCTTTGTAGTCAACATTTGCATTACGGTAGAACTCCAGCAGGATATCCTTGTATGCAGCGTGCTGCTTGGTTATCGCATAGTGGATTCTCGACCGCTTCAAGAAGTCTATAAAGCCCTGAAAGAGCTTGCATTTATCCATAGTAACGGGTCTGAGAAAAGCACAACAGTTGTGCTTGGGCGATGTTTTCCAATTCTCTATCCTATACATCAAAACACGTAATAAGCATCACACGTAGATCATATATGCACAAAACGGACAAAAACGGACTAAATTCGGACAAAACTTGACAAATTTTGATTAACAGACTGCTATAGGCGATTACAGATTGTAATCGCCCATAATGTATACACGAGTAGAACAGGCTATAGGCGATTAGAACAGAAGTCAGATAGTTATACACGAGTGACTCCTAATCGCTATACTGTTCATGCGATTAGGAGTTCAACTCAGCCATTCGCCATCAAGTTCACACGATTAGTAATATTAATCACGTGAGTAGTTCCCTCATGCATAACTCTTAGTCATTTCTTGAAGCATGTTGATACAAGTCCGGATTTTTATCACCATGAAGCCTAGAACCCCCAACTAACACAATCCTAAGGAATATCTTACTAACAATTCAGAATCAAGGGTTAATTGGATGTTTCAAAAACTAGGGTTCATAAGGGTTCAAAATTGGGGGTTTTGATTCTGTGATGTTATGGGTTAAAATATTTGAACAATTAGAACCTAAGGGTGTCGATTAAGGAACCCTCATCATCATTGATCAACAAACAGCACGATTTAATGCATCCTGATCAAGAACACAAAGGCTAGGGTTTCAGACCCTTAATCATGATTTTAACCCATTAAATCAAGATGATATAATCTGAAATTTAGTATGGATATTACCTTGATAGTGTAGAACAGTTATTCAAGATCAAAAGGGCACGGGCAGAGGTTTGATTGTAAACGGGTGAGAGGGAAACGAGTGAACTGTTCGGTTTTGAAAAATGAGATGAAAAGAAAAAGACAAGTGTTCCTTATATACTAGGTCCTACTCGTGTGACTGAAGTGGCGAGTAGAAGGCTACTCGCTTGAGCCATCATGCGACTAGGATGTAATTGCTTATATGTCACACGAATAGAATATCTAATCGTCCTTGCTAGGTTTTTGTATAACCTGAGTGATATAGGTGGCTAATCGCTTGAATGTACACACGAGTAGGGTCTACTCGTTCATTAAGATAAGGGGATTACCCGTACTCGCCTGTTTATGCACGCGATTAGAAACCCAATTGCATCTAGTTTTCAAACAAATACCATTTTGCCCCTGCAGCACCAAATCTCACATTTTTGACCCGTTAAGGTTCAAAACATGCGTTTTTCACCCCGTTTAGACACATGACACAGATGACGGCTCATGACTTTGAAAAACTTTCATTTTGGACCCCTGTACTTAAGAGAAAGTACGGTTTTGACCCGGCAAAAACACAATTTTCAACTAGTTGATATTCGGCGTTTTATTTTTGAAGAAGCAAGATTACTATGGATTAGGATTCCATCATCGGCAATCAAGAATGATTAATTAAGCAAAACTAAGCATAAATAAAACAAAACAGGAGATCAACTAAATGAACACTATCATATTTTTGCGAGTTTCAACGGTTAGGGAATCATATCAGTGTACGGACTTCACTAGAACCCTTATATTTTCAGTTTTTTTTTTTTTTGGTTAAATTACCAATAAGCATCCTACAACAACTGCCGATATTGTTTTCCACCTAAACTCAAAATCAAGTTTTATCGCTAGGAACTTTAGATACGGTAAGGTAATATTAAGACTGAGGTACAAGGTGTTCCCTGCCACGCGACACATTCCCGTATCAAGTCATGAACAAAGCTTCCTCGTAACCGGTGAGTAAGCTGTTGTCATCCGTATTTTACAAGGAGTGGACTCAGTGGTGATCAGGTCTGCAGAAACGCTGCAACAGAGAGACCAATGAGATCCAAACAAGGGTTCAAGTAAAATACCGTATATTTGAGTTTTCACGGTACGATGCTTTAGGTATATGATTTGATACCTTAGAGCGAATTCTCATTGAGAATAGGGTTTTGGCATATATGAATCTTTTTTCCCTTTTGGGATTCCCGGACGTCCCCTGATCAGAATTTATTCTATTTTTTTTGTTTTTGTTTTTTTTTCAGGAAATGACATAGAGGTGTCTTAGTTGTAGGCTGCGACCCCAACGTACGACACGTGTGCCACTCCTATCTATTCAGAGAGACGTCCAGTTCACCCCGGATGTACCAACCTCTTAAAGACCATGAAACCTCGGATTTTTGCATGCTATCAAACGAAATTTCGGTACCAAGACCATATGCCAACGCACGTTGATCCACACATGATTCAGTTGATTTAGGTTTATATCACCGTGCTGAACTTGGAAATGATTTTGAGCCTACCGACACATCATTGTAGAGGCTACCTATCAGTTTCAATATTTTTAAGATGATAAGAGTCCAGACAGTCCGACTGATTGGTTAATATCATCTTCCCATTTTCACCAAAGAAACTCATTTTTGCATTTTTCAATTTTTTTTTGATTTTGGGATTTTCTCATTTTTTTTTGAATTTTTGCATTCTCTGATGTTTTTGTATTTTTCTGAATTTTCTCCCCCTAAAAATCTAAAAATTTGCGAAAAGACAATATTTTTGGATTTTTCTGATTTTTTTTAAAGAAAAATATTTACAAAAACGATTACCGATGAGGATCTAATCCTGCTTAACTTTAATGCCATTTAAGATTAACAAGTACTCAAAACGAGGACCGTCAAAAGCTTTGGTGAAAAAATCGGCACGTTGGTAGTCTGTGTGGATTTTGACCATATCGATAAGTTTCGCCTTGGAATGGTTAACTGAGTCTTTAGCAAGAGCTGTAGCGGACTCATTGTCACAGTGAATGGGAGTATTAAGAAATTTCAAACCGTAGTCTCTCATTTGTTGCTGTATCCAAAGAACCTGGGAGCAGCAGCTCGATGCTGCTACATATTCCGACTCGCAGGTGGATAAGGCTACTGAGGCTTGCTTCTTGCACTGCCACGAGACTAGTCTTGGTCCCAAAAACTGGCATCTAGCCGATGTGAATTTTAAGCCTGTCTTGCATCCGCCATAGTCAGCATCACTAAACGCGATGAGGTCAAACTTATCGTCATTAGGGTACCATAGACCTTTGGTCGGACAACCCTTTAGATAACGTAAGATCCTCTTCACAGCAACCAGGTGGGACTGTTTCGGCCTTGACTGGTATCTTGATGGTAGGCATGTCGCGAACATTATATCAGGTCTTGATGCAGTGAGGTACATGAGTGAGCCTATTATAGCTCGATAGAGAAAAGGATCAACGGTTTGTCCTTTCTCGTCTGGCCCAATCCCGTGATTGGTCTGAATCGGTGTGCCTACTGGAGTAGAGTCTTCCATCTGGAACCGGCTCAAGATGTCAGCAACGTATTTTGTCTGGTGGATGAAGATCCTCGACTCTAGTTGTTCTACTTGTAGACCGAGGAAGAATTGCATCTCCCCCATCGGGCTCATCTCAAATTTATCCTGCATAAGCTTTTCAAATTCCCTGCACATGACATCATTAGTAGACCCAAAAATAATATCATCTACATAAACATGTACCAGAAGACGGTCACCACCCTTTTCCTTGATGAATAAGGTGCAATCCACGAGTCCACGTTTGAACCCGTTGGATATCAGATAGTTGCTAAGCATTTGGTACCATTCACACGGAGCCTGATGGAGTCCGAACAACGCTTTGTTCAATTTGTAAACTTTTTCGCGATGAAGCGGATCCTCAAAACCCGGTGGCTGAGCAACATACACCTCTTCCTTCACGACACCATACAGAAAAGCACTTTTCACGTCCATTTGATACACCTTAAACCGTTTGTACGAAGCGTAAGCTAAGAACATCCGGATAGCTTCAAGGCGTCCAACTGGAGCGTATACTTCGTTGTAATCTATTCCTTCGATTTAACGGAAGCCGAGGACAACTAATCGAGCCTTGTTTCTTATAATCACCCCACGGTCATCCCGTTTACACTTATAGACCCACTTTGTTCCAATTTTCTTCGAGCCTGGAGGTAAGTCAACTAAGTCCCACACCCCTAGCTTTTGGAACTGCTGAAGCTCGGCTTGCATTTCTTCAATCCATGGTTCCTCCCTTAGTGCCTCTTGCACAGTTCTTGGTTCAGTTTGAGAAACATATAAGGCGAAGGACCAATCGTTCTGATGACCTGTTTTTCTGATTTCCGAATAAAGTGCCAAGGTACCTGTATTGTCATGAATCTGCTAGCCGGATCACCAATCACATTCTGCATCGGATGAGTGTCGTGAATCTGAGATTCCGGATGTGCCGGCACTGGATCATCCAAATGCAGATTAAGGTTCTCCAAACCTTGAGATAAATTTGTCTCTGCGGCGCTTGAACTAGAGGGAGCAGCGGGTTGCATATTAAAACCGGAGAGATCGATCCGAAGACCTATCCCTGGAGCTGCTGAAGAAGAAGGACCAGCTTGATTAATTCCTGTCAGATTAACTGGAGCTATAGTGGTAGATTCACCATTTCCAGCTTGTTCTTCAGTAAGAGTTTCATGAGACTCTGCAAAATCGTCGTCTGAAGATGAAGATTCGAGAACCTCTGCTGACGCTTCCTGAAAGACTTCCTCAACTTCTGCTGCTGCGGTTTTACCAGGGGGACCCGTGGATGCAGAGGCATCAGATGGTGCAGGCGCAGGTGCATTCACCACGATCGGACGCATTAGCGGAGAGCTAGCTGCGTTTTCAAATTCGTAATACATTTGCGCTACAGCATCATCCACCAATTTCTCCACATTGAAGGAATCAAATAGACTCTTATAGTCGAACAACCAATCAGGTCCAACACCAGGTGCATTGGCAGTAACGTTGAACATCGACATTAAGCCAATCTTCAACGTTGTTGGTTCTTTTGTTGTACACTCTTTTATTGGGAGTGTTGTAACCAACAAAGAAACCTTCTTCTACCTTTGCACCAAACTTTTATTGGCAGTATAACGTTGAACATCGACATTAAGCCTTTCTTGCATGAGACACAGACGTCGTTTAAATGAAAATTCTTAACAGAAACACCTTCCACCAGTTGATTCTGAACCAAATGGTTCATTTTCCTCAAGTGGATGTGCCCCATTCGTCTGTGCCACATTATCGATTCCTTTTCAAGTGGAGGCTACTATGAAACAAAAGGCGTTGTAAAAGTCAACTAGATCTTTTTTTCTTTTTTTTTTAAAAAAAATCTCATCAATTATGATTTGACAAAATTTAAAATGGTTGTCTAATATCCGAAGTAAAAGTTTCAAAATCTTGGACAGTTGACCCGAAGTTAGAAAATTAAGAGTTTAGATGAGAAAGGTTTTGGGAATGTGTAACGGGTGAGGAAAAGGCACTGATGAAGGTAGTCTCCCCTACTTTAGAAAGGTTTCTGCCCGAACTTTATTAAATACGGGCAACAGGATTTCGACTAAAGGGAGTGTAAAAGTATACAAAGTTTAAGGGTTTCTGAAGAGGTGGTCAACAAGAAAAGCTCCAACAAAACTAATTGAAACTTATGTAAAATGTTCTTATTGAAAATTCTAGCTATTAGTCAACGATCTAATGAAGAGGTAATTAGCATGTAATGGGTAGAATCTTGGTCAGACTCCTAGTCCGCTCTCGCAGTATCGTTTATGCTTATATATAGGGTGTACCGCAGCTAACCCACCACACTCCCGATACTTTAGACTCGTACTGACTGTCTACCAATAGCCTAAATAGAATTTCACACCACCCCCATGTACCTGTAAATCCATGATTGCGTTCCGGACCGTAATCACCGATTTACCTTACACTAGGGTGTTATGCTTTTCCATAACACTAACATAAATAATAACAGGAAACAAAAATGTGTGCAACCCATATGTAATAGCCACTGTAATGAAATAATGTTCAATCATGACATGGTTAGAGGTCCTTCCCTTCCGGGTTTTTCCTTTAACCGTAATGTGAATAACATGTAAGTATAAGACATGGTTAGAGGTTCTTCCCTTTCGGGTTTACCATTAACCGGTAACTCCTATTCACATCGTTGGCTTTAAACACCCATATTGATAACCCTGAGGTTTACACCGTTCCCCTCGGATTAAAGAAATACTCTAACCCGAGTCGTACGTGGGTACTGGCTTAGATCTCATACAAAATTATCAACTAGTATGTTCATTGACCATGATGATGAACAAAATAATGTAAAGTATAACAGGGTTTTGCTCAAGAACAGGAAAAATATGCATACCAAATATGCGTCAAGTACATAAGTATAACATAAAACTTCGATTGAAAGAATGGTATAATATAAATCGAGTAAATCGCACAATTGCACAAAATGAAAGTAAACGAGTTGAATTAATGCAAATAGGCAATGTGAAAATAATCATAAATGATGTGTTAGAAATAACTATAATTAAAAATGGCGCAAGAATAAAATAATGAAATTTACGATAAGTGAGAGTATGTAGAACAGACGTATAGTCTACTGATATAAGGGTTTTAAATTTAGTTAGGTTTACATATATACACTACATGATAAAAGACAATTAGTAACATTCTGATAAAAAGATATGTCCATTGTTTTGTTAAACCAAAAGTTTTGCAACTAAAAGAGTATAAGTGTAAAAGGTAAATTTTCGCAGTTTACTCGACTTTGTGATATTGTTGAAAGAATAGTAGTGATGCATGAGAATAAATTTTTAGAAATCGAAGTGTGTTTTAGATTCAAACAGGTTCATTTGCAAAATCTTCGTAAATACACATTTTCATGTGTTTACGAGAAGTCGAGTTTTGAAAAATGTTATAAGGCTTATTATTAGTTGCAAATTTCTCCCGAAAATATATATTGGATGCGTCATATGAAAACAAAAGATTTACATTTGGGCTTTAAAATATGCAATACAAGTTTGTAAAATGCAAAATGAAACCATTTCATGAAGTATGTGTAAATCGAATGTGTTTTAAAAGACCAAGATTTAAAATGACGTGAATGATAAAATTAACGTAAGTAATAGATTACCAATATTTAAGAAATTTCCTAATTTGTCATTTGAGTCTTCAAAGGACGAATAAAACATAAATATCAATATCATAAAATATTGAGATTGTTTCCATAGAGATTTAAAACGAGATGCACAAATAGATCCTTGAGAAGGGGATTTCACTCCTAACTCAAAGATGTATTTCAAAATTGAAAACTATGGTGGAGTGAAACCAGTCACTAAGTTAAGGATATCACTCCCAGCCTAGTGGTTAAGTTTCTTTTTGCAGGAAATACTCTTTGAGGTGTGGATGTCACTCCTATCTCAAAGACATATTCCTAAGATAAATAACATATAGAAGAGTGAAGCTAATCACCAAGGTATGTATGTCACTCCTAACTTGGCGCTATCGTTTCGTTTGTGAAATGCGAGCGTATTCTTTTCTAAGCAAAATACCGAAAGAATAACGAGAAAAATATCATAGCAAAAATACCTAAAAGGAAAATATAAGAATAAAGAGGAATATACACGAGAGGACTCGTGAATGTAAACTTTTTTATAGACTAGGCTAAAAGGCATTCTAATAACCTAATTCCCTATAACCATGGCTCTGATACCAATCTGTAACACCCCAACCGATGGCGGAAACATCGAGGTGTCACGTAGTGACGATTGTTCAATAGCTCATGGACTAAAAGTGTAAATATTGATACATTGATTAAATAATTTATTACATTGAAATGAAATACAACGTTTCTAAATGTCAACTAAACTGAAATACAATGAATCCAAAATCTAAGTAAAAATTCCAAAAGCTTAAAAGTCATCTCATAAATAACCTGAAACATGTACGAAAATAGTATATGTCAATACAAAATGTATTGGTGAGCATACCCTGTTTGAATACATATAGTAGAAAAGTGTTTTAGCAATTCATGTGCGGTACCATTTGCAATTATGTAACAAGTAATATCCGTTCAAAATCAACCCTATGTAATAAGTATCAAGAATCAAGAATCAAAACATTTTTGAGTAATATGAATCACAAGACAATGACCAGGGTTTCTCAACAGAGTCACAAGGGGTATATACCATAGTACTATTCATTGAAATGCCAGGCCCTCAAAGGTTAATGATTTTGACAAGTCATAGACACACAAATTAACATAAAGCAAACACACATGAGAATTGCTATTTTAGTAAGAAGTAATAGAAACTTGATAATAAGTACATGAGTCACCCCAAAAGTAAAATGAAAAAAAGGGAAAGATATACTCACAATTTGCGAAAGCGATCAAAATCCAACTTAAGCGATCGTGAGCTAAGTAATGGGAATTCCGAGGAATTCAACCTATAATGTAATAGAATACTAATGAGGAAATGTCTAATGTCTAAAGTATCTAGGGTCTAAGGCATTAGGGTTTGCTAAGTCGATTTGGGGAATTAGAGTTTTATAATAAATTGCATTAATGTAAAAGTTGTATGTCAAAATATAATATATCAAAGTTTGTAAATGTGGTTTAGGTAATATAATTATTACCATTTGAATATTTAGATGTAAATATATTTGGATAATTAAGGCAAAATCATTTAGTTAATTACTTTAAATAATTATTATAAATAATTACGATAATCATAAATATTGAAATAAATAATTATGAGTTACACGATGATCCGAAAAATAATAATTAAGACTTTCCAACATAAGAAAATATTTCTATTTTATAAGAAAAATATTTATAAAATAGATGTTGTAATAGTATAAATAAATAAACGTGTAATTATGCCGTAATTGATAAATAATACTAATAATACAAGACATGATCCAAAAATGCTATTTTTATTAAAAATGGATGCTTTCTGATGTAAATCAATGAAAATAATTTTCCCATGATTTTTATAAACTTATTTATATTTAAAACTGATTTAATGATATTAAATCATGTTTAAATGATTAAAAATAGGGAAATTAATAAAAATAAATGTTTCCTGAACCAAATATTTTTATTTCAGTTCATATTTATTAGAAATAATTTATCAAAAATTTTGAGATTAAAATCATTAAAAATGATTTTTTAATCAATTAAATATGGTTAAAACAATTTAATTCAATAAAAATATAAAAATAAAACATTTTTCAGAAACTAAAAGTGGGATAATTTTCTATGAGGTGTCAAGAAGCTACTCCTAAATTTTCATAATTTTTGGAGCAAAAATGAATTTATTATGAATATTATAGATTTATATGGATTATAAATGATTATTTATAATTAAGATAATAACAAAAATAAAACAACCTAAATTAAAAAGAAAATAGTGCTGGTCATGGGGTTCGAACCCCTGACCTTTTCTGTGTAGGCTACACACCCAACCACTAGACCAAGCCACCAAGTTATTGATTTTACTCAAACATAAATGTATTTATCTTATTATTAAAAGTCATCTTCTTCCCCAATTCTAACCCAAGAACCCTAACCCTAACCCCCAAAATTATAAACTCGAATCAGCATCAATTAGCCGTCAAAACTATAGGGCTTTTGTTCCCGACCTTAACCCGAATAAAACGACATTAAAAGAACATACCTACAGACTCGTTTCAAGGCCGAACAAGAAGGTGAAGGCTCGCACTAAGTGGCCGAAAACACGGTTTTTAGTTCGTGTTTTATGCGGGTTTTTGATGTGGTTTATCATGTGCAAAGATGCAGAAACGCATTGGGACAATCAATTTATAATGTTGTTGGAAGAAAAACGATCGTTTAAGCTTGTTTAATAGTCGACGGTTTCAACATTTGGTTTTAAATGTTGATTTAATCATGTTAATAACGTACGAACGTATGAAGGAACAGCTCGCAAATGATTAAGAGAATCAAGTAGATGTTGAAACGGACTAAAATGGTAACGGAACCCGCTTATTAACTGTGGCCGGAATTATTTCCGGTGGCCGGAAATAGTCACGCCGGAAAGAAAAACGGGAACAAGGAGAGGAGGGGTTTTTTTGTTTTAAAACTTTTGAGGATTGTCAGAAATGGTCCCTCAGGTTTTAACCTGGTTAGTTATATTGTTAGGTGTAGGTTTAGTTATTTTTTTTTTCTTTATAAAAGTTAACTAGATTAACCTAACTTAACCTAAAAATTTCCAATCTTTATAAAACTTGAAAATTTTATAAAATTCTTTTACGAACATGTTTTAACATACGCATTTGGTTAAAACTTATACCCGAGCCATAATAAATATAAACGGTAAATTTTTTTTGTTCGCTCTAAAATTAAATTTGAAAACGACGAGATTTACAGGGACTATAATGGGAATATTTGAAGGGCTATTAATGTCAATTAGATGAAAGACGAGGTGACGGATGTCACAGTCTAGCATCTTCATCTAATGTCGGAAAGTCAACCCATCTTCCATTTGGAGTTGGTATTGTTTTCGATGGTACGGCAGTGTTCTCTCCTGCAGATGATTCTCCACTTTTGGTTGGTGACTTTGGTCTCCAAACCTGTTCAGGTTTCTTTGGCTTGGGCTTCTTCTTCGCCTTTGGGCTAGAAGGTCCAGCCTTGGATTCCTTTGGAGGAACAGATTTTAGATCCACTTCAGATTTAATTGTACGTGGAACAGCTTTGGGGTTCCCCTGTGGTTTAGCTGCAGCCTTTGCTGGTGGCCTAGGCGCTGCTTCAACCTTTGTGGGAACAGTGCTCCCCCTCAGTTGTGGGCCCCTGCCATCAATTGGCTTTTGGTTCATAGCAATCTTGTTGCGGTTATCATAAACAACCTGCTTTCCCTTTTGTTTCTCAGAGAGTGTAGGGGAAACAGGTTGCTTAGGTTTGCTAGAACTGGGAGGTTCATCTACCTTAATCCTTTCTCGTCTCAATTCGGGGCACGCAACAACTAAATGCCCACGTTCCCCGCATTTGTGACAGGATATATATTCTTCAAATCTAGGAGATTCGGACTTGGTCTCCTTTTTGTTCTTTTTGCTAGATGAACTGGCAAATGAGTTTTTGTGTTTTAGATCCTCAAGACATTTTCTTTGCTGATCAACTTGAGGATCGTCGTTTCTCTCATTGCCGCTCGATCTAACAAACTCAGTAACATGCTTCTTCGGACTTTTTCTTTGAGCATGATTTTGAGGATTAACGGTGTTTGTCTTTTGATTTTTCTTGTTATTCTCATTTGGCTGATTACCCTGATCCTTTCTACCCTTACTCTTACCCTTCCTTTTATTCCAGGTTTCCTTTTCCATGGTAATGACAGATTCTTGCCAAATTTTGGCAATTAGACTAGGGGCGATACATTTGAGAGGGACTTCCTCATCAGCATATACCTTTTCAGACCCTTTTCTGATGTCCTCGATTTGCACTTTCGGTACAAGTTCACTCAAGGTTTCAGTAGTAATGATATGGTTTTCAAGAGGAACATCTTGAGTTTTGACCGGTGCATATCTAGGAGGCTCATCAAGCTCATCATCCGACGTGTCAGTGTCATATACACTAATATCATCAGCTTTCTCACAAAGATTGACAGCTTTAGCAGGAGTAGCAGCCTTAGTAACATCAGCAGGTTTAGCTGCTTCAGTAACTTTGGCCGCCTCTGCAGCTTTTGTTGCTTCAGCTGCCACGTCCACAAGTTCCTCCTTCGGCAAGACATCAAAATTATGATTTTTGAATCTCACCGGAGGTGGACACTGAGAATATTTGGGACTGGTGGAAAAGCTTTCCTTTTCATAGTGTTCTACTATGTGATCAAGGACATACTTGCAGTTTAGGTACCTCTCAAGTTTCTTCTTGATCTTTTCATAGTCACAGTTGACAATGGCCAATTGTTTCTTAGTGTCTTCTACCTCATTGATGTAATTATTGATAGCAATTTGCTTGTTAGCTAAGGTTTCAGACAGTTCAGAAACATCCTTCTTATAATTTTCAATTGTACTTAGAAAATTTTTCTCCTTTTGTCTTAAGGAATCAATTGACCTTTGCAATGGACCAACATCAGCTTTTAAATTCAGATTTTCTTCAGTTAATTCTTTAATTCTGAATTTTAGCTGATTACACTCTACACAATCTAGTTTAGAAATAGAAGAAGAACTTACCTTGTTCGACGATTCAGTAATGGCCATCAATGCATAATGAGCTGCAGTCTTCTGAGCTCCAAAGAATTCGCCAAAGTTCTTCTCTGTGCAGTCAGCATCCACAAGAAACGATCTTTTACCGATCAGCACATCTGCTTTAGCTAACAGATCCTCCAAATCTTCTCCCATAACAGAATCGCACTCCGAGTCACAGTCAGACGCTTCGGTTTCAGAAGTAATGATGTCAGACTGACTCGAAGTTTCTTCAACTTCGGCTGGTGCTTCAGACGCTTGTTGAGCAAAACATGCTGCACCACCTTGAGGAGCTTCTTCTCCAGTGATCAGATGGTTCCAGTTGAAACCTTCATCAGCTTGTATAACCAGGGCTTGTCCTTGATTGTTGTTTGCAGGAGGCCTCTGGTTCTGGTTCTGGTTATTAACTGGGACAATAGCACGCTCATTATTTGGTTGTGCCTGAGCTTGCTGCCTCTGATTCTGATTTGCTCTGTTGTTGTTGAAGGGATTCTGATGTCCTTGCTGCTTAGGTCGGTCACATTCCCTTGCAAAGTGCCCTTTTGTGCCACAGTTGTAGCATGTGACCTTTGTTTTGTCGAACCCAAACTTGGTGTTGTTGTTTATCAGAACATCTCTCCTTCCCGTCCTGTCCATATACTCCTTTGCCCTTCTCACCACACTTGCGAAGTGCCACTGTATGTCTATCAGATCCATGTCGTCTTTATCGATCTGCGAGTAATCCTCCTGTGTAAGATGAGGATTCCCGATCTGTCCAGCAACCAGTCCACTATAGGAGTTTACCAAGGTCAACAGTAGAGTCATGTGTTCTTGAGCTAACTCTACAGTCACCTTTTCTAAACCCGCGGTGTTCAGTTGCTCTGTGACTATGGTCCGATAGCCACCTTGATTAGAAGTCGTTGAACCTCCATATCCACCATAACTTGTAGTTGGAGCTCCACCAAAACCTGTGGCAGATGGTCCACCAAAGTTTGCAGTTGCCTGCGCTGGTGCTGCAAGATGAGAAAACGGGTTAACACCAAACTGGTTAGTATTAAAATTCAAAGGATACTGGTTTGGTCCAAAAGGATATGAAGGAGGAGGAACATCAGCTGGGGGACCATAATTGTCAAAAGCATAAACCGGGTCCGGGTTAACCACAAAAGCAGTCTGTGGTTTGGTTACATCCACACTGGTGTCCTGAAGAGGATTCCCATAGTAGATACTGGGATTCTGTGGAATGAGCGCCTTGTTTGCTCTCCTGATCTCCTCTATCTCCTTGTTCTCTAGCTCGGTAATGAACTCGTTGATGGTGAGAGTCTGATAAGCATTGCTTGACTTTAGGATATCCAACCATTGATTCCAATGAGGAGGTAGCGCCTCAGCAAATCTTTCTACAAGGTCCGCAGATGAGTATAAGACCCCGTACTGATACATTTCAGACATCAGATGGTAGTATCTATCAGTCATGTCCCTCGGTGATTCGTTCCCGATAGCATTGAAGTTCTCGAACTCCTTCTTGAGTTGATCCATTTTAACCTTCCGCGTCTTCATATTACCCTCATTTCGCTCAGCAAGTGCTAACCAAAGCATCTGTGATGTTGTGCACTGAGCGAATTAATGAAGTATATCCTTAGGAAGAGCTTGCTTCAATGCCGCCATCGCCTTCTTTTCATAGTTATACTTCTTTCTCTGATCTTCATTCATATCCTCTAGTGAGATCGGAGTATTCGAATTTTCAACCATCGGCCTACTGTACCCTGTCTCGATAGCTGACCATACGAGACCATCGATGCCCTCAACATACGTCTGAAATCTGCCCTTCCATCCATGGTAGTCGGACATGTATTGCAATTTCGGCACCCTATTTGAACTACCCGTCTCTAAGTCACTCATGAGAACGGAAGACAGATGATTCGTCTGTGAGTTTGCAGTAGCCGCGAGTGCCCAAGGATTTGCATTCATTGCCTGTTGTTGAGCCGCTAGCGCCCACGGATTGATTCCGGCAACATTCGCTTGCATTTGCGCTTGTTGCATCCGTTGCGCGTTACGCTCGGCTCGGAATTGCCAAGGGTTCGTGGGTACGTTCGTTTGATTGTTCATTTGTTGATTATATTGTTGCCTTGGTTGGTTCAGATGTCCCACGGGTTTGCCATATGTATAAATTCGTTAAAAGTCTGATACTTAGTCAATTTTTCAGTTTCAGGTCCTTAATGGCGATTAGGAACTCTATTCTGGTGTAAACAGGCGATTAGGGGTTTGTTGGGGTGAGTACGGTCGTAATCACTAGTATTACACACGATTAGGGTGTAAATGCTAGTGAACAGTTGAGCGATTACGAGTTTCAGGCGAGTATGGACCCTTCAGGCGATTAGGGGCTATACCACATAAGAAAGTGGGGAATAGGCCCCTAATCACATGTAATAGGGGCGAGTACAGTGCTAATCGTGTGAAGCAAGCTTGTAATCACCTATAGATAGGCGAATAGGAGCTGTAATCGCTAGTACTGTCTGCGTATTCGCTAGATCTGATCTGTAACCTCACTTTTGCTCAAAAACTGTCGTTTTTGCCTCAAAATCTTATCCAAAACGAAGTGTTTAAACCCCAAATGATTGGAAAAGTTTCCAAAACACTTTTAGAACAAAACCTAATAAAAAACACACGTTTTTATCCATAAAAACACACCAAGAATTTGAAAATAAGGGTTTTTACCAAAAACTCAAAGTTTCAAACTTCAAAACAGGTTTTTGCTTAAAAATCACAACTTTCCCACAAAAACCTACCTGTTTTTGCTCGTTTTTGCTATCAAAACACTCGTGATAAGAGCCTCTGCTCTGATACCACTTGTATGATCGACTAACGGGTCACCCGACAATCACGAGCTTGATATTCAGAGTGCGGAATCCTCTAAATATGTTTTAATAACAGTAACGAATATGAAACAATGATATATGAGTAATTAACACACACAAATGGGTCAAAAGATTAAAGATTTATCACTAAAACAGAGCTTGAGTGTTTACAATGATCAAATCAGACCTTACAGACCAGGGGAGGGTGTTTGGAGAGTGTGTGTGGCAAGAACTGATGATTAGGGCAATGATTGGGACTATTTATACCTCTCGTACTCGTACAGGACAGAACTAGCGAGTACGAGGCTATCCACTATGACAAACTAGCGAGTAGGGCCATACTCGCTAGTAGGAAGTGGCGAATAGGGGCCTATTCGCATGAAGTATAGGGGATTACAACTGTAATCGCCTATAACCTCTCTGTACTCGCCTGATGTGTCCCAAACACCCCAAAACGCGCATAAACGTCTCCAAACACCCCGAAACACGTCCAAACAACATATATACTAGCCTAGGGACATCATGCACTTACATAGATGTTTGTTAGTTGTTTTTATGTTGTTTCTAGCTCGTTTGTACTAAGGGTAATTTTGCATTTTGCTTAGAGAAGAGGTCACCCACACACGAAGGGCTCAACCCCTTCGTGTGGTCCTAGGGGCGTAGGAGTCCACTCCTTCGCTTAGACCTCTTCGTATGATATGACCCCTTCGCCATCAGGCCATAGGCGAAGGGGGTGCAGCACTATAAAATAGAATGTGTTGTTGTCATAGACGAAATCTGATAGCGTCTCATTTTGAGAGAGAAACTTGGTGTAAATGATCTTCTTATTGTAACACTCGTATTCGATTTGATATTAATATAATCGTTTAATCATTGATGATTTCTAGTTGTTACACTTGTTACCAAACATAAACCAAGGTTTCTGCACTTGGTTTTTGTCAAACCCTTGATTGCGGTTATCCGAAATCGGTCTTACAAATAACATTAGGTAGTTGTTTGTACTATCAAAATAGAAATGTTAACATTAACAAGTAAATTCTTTTGCTATCAATATAATTCTATTTTCAATAGATTTTGTATTTTCATTGAGAAGCTATTATAACAAATGCAGTATAGCTGCCAATATTAAAACACTGCTTGTTCGGTTCTACACGATAAAGAAAAATATTACTATTTTACTACCAAAACTATTGGTTTGGTAAATATTGGTAACGAATAGGGTATCCGCGCCAATATTAAGACAATAATGGTTCTTTTTTAAGGATAAAAAAGTATATCACTATACCGGTACTTAAATTTTGGTTTGTTTTGAGTACTACCAAATGTTCATCTCTAAAAAGGCAAAAAAGATACCCGGTAGCAAGTATAAAGGGTTTAACAAAAAAAAAAAAAAAAACAAAAACAAAAACAATATATTTTTTTTTTAAACATTGATGCTTGTTAGCAAAATAGGGGTGGTTCACGTAACTAAAGAGGGCGGTGCATATTAGCATTATGTAACAAAAAAGGTCGGTTCACCTTATAGCAAGGTTGTAAAAATCCCGATTAATCACCGACTAATCGGTGATTAATCGCTAGCAATCCTCACTTTACTAATTAATTTTGGGCTAATCACTCAATTAATTGGTGTCACGATTAATCACCGATTTGTCGGACCAAATTGGCCCTAGTCGGACTAACAAAATCTAAAAATTAGGTAAAAAATGAATTCGAACGAGTCAAAACTAGAGCAAATTGATCACTAGTTTAGTAACCAGCGGCTAAAAATTAGGTATTTTAATATTTAATCCCCCACCGACCGACTAGCGTCTATCGAGTTCTACAACACTGCCTTAGGCCATGGGGTATACCTTCACACCAAGAGTGTTAACGGTGACGTGGCATGTTAACTTTTATTGTGCACCACTCCCTTCCCATGTTAAGGAGCATTAATTTGTCACCAAGTTAACATGTTAACATGACTTAAAAGAGAGAAAGTTAAGGGATGAGGTAGAGTTAAGGGGCGTTAAACCATTTCCTTGAAGTGAGCTAGTGTGAAAAGAGACAAAATGAAGGATGTGAAATCTAGGTGGAGTTAAAAATAGTTAGAGTATACCCCATGGCCTTATAGCAGACAAGATGATGCATTTTAGCATGGCTTAATTAACTATATATTAAACGTACCTTCTAGAAGATAATGTAGAAACATACCGATTCTAATTCAAGTAATAACTACAAACCATATAATATCTTAAAACAATTTTAGCCATTCATTAGTACGCAAAAGACATAGACCAAGACCCAAATAAACGCTTAATTATTGTTACATAACCTTCTGAAATAGCAACACCTTTTCATTCAGCAAATATAGTTTTAATTTTCTAAGTAAGTTTCAATTGATCTTTGATACCAGGCAGCTCCTCCTTTTTCACACAACAAGGAAGAGTTGCATAAAACATTCCATCTTTCATCTGTCTCCTGATGAAATTACTCTTCTTTTGGATGCCCTCTGGTAAATGTATGCCCGTAATATAGTGTTTACTCTTTGTTTTTCCTTCAATAAAGAAAGTGTCATACTCAAAAAATACCTTTATGTCCTCTCTCCTCAGGTTACGCATTTCTATGGCTACGCGTAGGCCTTGCTTGGTTAACATTGTCCTCTGGCGCCCAGGCATACACATCTTAATCTTTAGGCGCCCACCACCAGTCACAATCTTATCGATTGAGAATGAATTAACCGGCGACATTGTCGCTATCACATGGCACAATCCCTTGCCTAGAATCGATCGATCAGAGAACATGTCTGAAAAACAAACAAGACACAAAATCAGAACAGATATAATATATTCATCCATTTTCTAGCAGATAAGATGAAAAGCAACTACCATAGTAAATCCAACTGCGTGTGGCAGTGATGTTACGGTAACTGTCGATAATGTCATTAGCAATGATGTTAACCATGTTATCTTTTTTGGGAATTTCATCTTTCAACTCTTCCTTGATTTCACTAGAGTTGGTTTTGTCTGGTAACATCATATCCCCGTCTTTAAGTAATTTGCCTTGGAGAAACAAGGTGTTGTGTTCAGAACATGCCCTCATGTCGTTCAGATTTAGTCCAGGCAAATTCAGGTCTACACTCAGGCCTTGATCAGGTATCTTAAGTTCTAAGCTTCTTCCTTCAGAATCCATGTCCATTTTGAACGCCAATGAAGAAATATTTGGGCACAGGATTCTTACCAGCGATTGATCATGGGTATCTAAAATCGAATAGGATTTAGTGAATATAATCAAAATATTTGTTTGGATGGAAAATACATCTATGATCATTTCTTAATGGCTTAAGCAAATGGTCTACTTTAACATTAAAAATTTATTCAAGAAAAAAAAAAAAAAAAAAGAGACAAGAAAAGAAGAAGAAAACTACGTACCATCTGTAGGTATACTAGTATAACTTCGGTGGTTGCTAAGCAAACGGGATGCAGAGACAAGTGTTGGACGGAACGATCTTGTGACGAGGCTTGAAGTAATGAGACGTAGGGAAGAAGCCATATCGGATGAATGTAATGTATAGAAATCCCCAATAGAGCTATGTTTATATATGCAATGAAATTAGGGTTTTGGTGGAGTTTTCTTGCAGAAGAAGGGTTACGATTTTTATAGAATTCTTTCCTTTCCTAATTAAAGGCATATATGAAAAAAAAATATATTTTTTAAAATTAGTTGCTTGAAACTTATCTTTATTAAATTGGATGAATATTTTTTACTTTTATTTTGTGACAAAAATAATTATTGAATACAAAAAATGGATGCAACTTGACACTTAAACGGATGAAATGACATTTCATCTTCTCCTCTTTCTTGTTAGTGGCGAAGCTTGAAAATTGAATTGGCGGGGGCCAGACTCATTTTTTTCCGATCTGCAGGGGTTGAAAAATCAAATTAATGGAGGCCGGACTTGATTCATATAAAAATTACTTACTAAAATCTGAATTTTTTGCATAAATAGGCACTTTTTTGGTGGGTAAATGTTTCTAGGTAGGGTGGGGAAAAAACATACAAATAGGTAAGTCACCAAATGGGTTGGCGACATTAAATAAAGATTTTTGAAAGTATTATACCCATTTGGCGACTTTCAATAAAAAAATTTGAAGATATCTAATTCATTTGGCGACAATGAATCAAAATTCAATGTTTGAAACCAGGTTGGCGACATTCTTTGAAAGGTTGATAATGGGTTAGCAACATTAATAAAGATTTCAAGATAACTAACTGGTTTGGCGACAATGAATGTTAAATTGAAAATCACTCACTTGTTTGGTGACATTAATATAATTTGAAAGTATCAGGTTTGTTTGACGACATTGATATTTGATTAGGGTTTATCAATGTATCTAAATTGGTTGGCGACAATGAATTGAATTAGGGTTTAGAAAGGTTGGTGACATTGAATTATTTACTCACTTCTACATGTATAATGAACAGATTTGCACAATTAATTCTCATAACTTAATTTTGAGGGTCTGCCAATTGGTTTCAAGACTTTCACAATAATTGTACTAAGTCGCCAATTGGTATCAAGACTTTCACAATAATTGTACTATGTCGCCAATATTATAAAAGTATTTAAAAAAATTTCAAAATTCTACAATTTTTCAGCTATTTAAGGGTTAGACCCCAAGCCAAAATGGGCACAACCAACCATCACTCTTAAAAACAACCTATTTCTTAGAAAACCTGCTCCCCCCCCCCCCCCCCCAAAACCTTCCAACCACAACTGATGGCTTCATTCTGTCCATACCTGGTTAGATTATACTGGGGTTGTCGTTTTTCATACATTAACGGGGCTGTTCAACGTGATGATTCTCTGGTAACAACTAGCTAGCTTTATCATGCGAGCGGAGATGTCGTTTGAAGAACTAGTTGAAGCCGTATGCAGTCATATTAACATTAACAAAGAATCGGTTACCGTTCAACTACTGCTTGCTTTCACTTTCCAAGGGTCCTCTCAAACATCCAAGATCTTTAACGACGATGGGGTTCGAATGATGGACTATCTGGCCATAGAGGCACGTGGCCATTTTGTTGCGGAGATCTACGTTGAATGGCAAGAAGCTCCTCCATTACAGTATATTAGTTTTACCAACCTGTTGCGTGACGTGGCCAACGTAAATGTTGATGCACCCTTTGGGTCTCAGCATGATGTGGAATCAATCCAATTTGATGCCGGTAACGACCAAAACGACGAGGTAGGTTCCCCAGTGACAGACGAAGAAACAGTTGCGGTACCTCAATATGTTGCCGGTAACGACCAGAACGATGGCTTCGATGACTCCGGAAGCGGGGACTCTGAAGACACGGAAGACAGTCATCGCTCAGCACCCGTATCAGATGACAGTTCCTCTGAAGAGGAGGCCGCAGCCAGTCAGGGGCCCCCGGTGACCGAACCAAGTAACGGATTAACTCTCCAGTTACGTCCACATCAACAAAACGATCCTGAAGATGATGTGGATGTAACTGATTACGTGGTTCCGGATTACGAAGATGACGACTTTGTCTTATGGAACCCAAGTATGAAAGATATCCATGTTGGTATGTATTTCAAATCAAAAGATGAGGTTGACCGTGTAGTTAGACAGTGGAACGTTCGTCGTGGTCGAGAGTTGTTCGTTAGGGAAAGCAAGAAGAGATTATACAAGGTCATATGTTACACCAGAAGACCAAAATTTGTAAATCCTTTCAGTGGTGCTCGAAAGTGTGAGTGGCGTTGCACCGCAACCAAAAATTCTGACGCGCACTATTGGCGAATTATTGTGTGGGGTGGCGAACACACATGCTATTCAACGGTGGTACGTAACAGCAACAGAACTTGCAGTTAGACAGTGGAACGTTCGTCGTGGTCGAGAGTTGTTTGTTAGGGAAAGCAAGAAGAGATTATACAAGGTCATATGTTACACCAGAAGACCAAAATTTGTAAATCCTTTCAGTGGTGCTCGAAAGTGTGAGTGGTGTTGCACCGCAACCAAAAAGTCTGATGCACACTATTGGCGAATTATTGTGTGGGGTGGCGAACACACATGCTATTCAACGGTGGTACGTAACAGCAACAGAACTTTACGATCAAAGGTTATCGCTTCACACATCGTCCCACAAATATGTGCGGACATTAAGTTTAAGGTAAAACAGATTCAAACATATGTCAAGCAACATTTGAACGTTGATGTTATGTACTCTAAAGTGTGGCGAGCATGAAGAAAGGCAATAGGACTTATATATGGTGACTGGGATCGCAATTTTGAGGCGCTACCCACGTATACCGTGCATTTCATCGCTGCATGCCTGTCACCTCAGTTGACGGGACGCATCTAAAAGGACCGTACCGAGGTCAGTTGTTGATTGTTGTAACAAAAAATGCCAACAACTACATCATGCCTGTGGCGTATGTTGTGGTTGACGAAGAGACCGTACATGGTTGGTGTTGGTTTTGCCAAAATCTTCAAGAATATGTTGCCCTTCATGGCATGGGTCCATTGTGTGTTATATCCGACAGACAAAATGGCATAATTAATGCAATAGAGAACCTTCCAGGCTGGATGGAACCCAACGCGTACCCCCGATATTTTCTTCGTCACGTTAGAAGCAATTTCAGCGGGAGGTTCAAGAATAAAATGCTACGAAAACTCTGTTGGAGTATTGGTACCACATCTCAGTCAAGAAAGTATCGGTGGGGTGTCCGCGAAATGAGGCTGCAAAATCAGCAGGCTTGGAACTACCTTAACAACATTGATAAGAGTAAGTAGACGGTCAAGTATGGTAAAGAGCATCGTCGATGAGGTAACCTAACGACCAACATTTCCGAGTCCATGAACAATGTAAGTGCATGATGTCCCTAGGCTAGTATATATGTTGTTTGGACGTGTTTCGGGGTGTTTGGAGTCGTTTATACACGTTTTGGGGTGGTTGGGAACCTGCGGGCGAGTAGAAGGATCATTCTAGCGAATACAAATCTATTCGCCAATATTCATGCGAATATAAGGCTACTCGCCTGTTTATACTAGTGATTAAGGCCTACTCGCTAGTTTGATATGGTGGATAGCATCGTACTCGCCTATACTGTCCTGTACGAGTACGAGAGGTATAAATAGTCCCAATCATTGCCCTAATCATCAGTTCTTGCCACACACACTCTCCAAACACCCTCCCCTGGTCTGTAAGGTCTGATTTGATCATTGTAAACACCGCGCTCTGTTTTAGTGATAAATCTTTAATCTTTTGACCCATTTGTGTGTGCTAATTACTCGTATATCATTGTTTCATATTCGTTACTGTTATTAAAACATATTTAGAGGATTCCGCACTCTGAATATCAAGCTCGTGATTTTCGGGTGACCCGTTAGTCGATCCTACAAGTGGTATCAGAGCCGAGGCTCTTATCACGAGTGTTTTGATAGCAAAAACGAGTGAAAACAGGTAGGTTTTTGTGTGAAAATTGTGATTTTTGAGCAATCAAGAATGAGGGAAATGAAACAAAACGGGAGATCAACTAGCTGTACACAATCATATTTTTGCGAGTTTCAACGGTTAGGGAATCATATCAGTGTACGGACTTTACTAGAACCCTTATATTTTCAGTTTTTAGCTTAAATTACCAATAAGCATCCTACAACAACTGCCGATATTGTTGTCCACCTAAACTCAAAATCAAGTTTTATCGCTAGGCACTTTAGATACGTTAAGGTAATATTAAGACTGATGTACAAGGTGTTCCCCGCCACGCGACACATTCCCGTATCAAGTCATGCACAAAGCTTCCTCGTAACCGGTGAGTAAGCTGTTGTCATCCGTATTTTACAAGGAATGGACTCAGTGGTGATCAGGTCTGCAGAAACGCTGCAACAGAGAGACCAGTGAGATCCAAACCAGGGTTCAAGTCAAATACCGTATATGTGATTTTTCACGGTACGATGCTTTAGGTATATGATTGGATACCTTAGAGCGAATTCTCATATAGAATACGGTTTTGGCATATATGAATCTTTTTGTTCTTTTAGGATTCCCGGACGTCCCCTGATCAGAATTTATTCTATTTTTTTGTTTTTGTTTTTTTTTTTAGGAAACGACATAAAGGTGTCTCAGTCGTAGGCTGCGACCCCAACGTACGACACGTGTGCCACTCCTATTTATTATGAGAGACGTCCAGTTCACCCCGGATGTACCAACCTCTTAAAGACCATGAAACCTTGGATTTTGGCATGCTATCAAACGAGATTTCGGTACCAAGACCATATGCCAACGCACGTTGATCCACACATGATTCAGTTGATTTAGGTTTATATCACCGTACCGAACTTGGAAATGATTTTGAGCCTACCGACACATCATTGTAGAGGCTACCTATCAGTTCCAATATTTTTAAGATGATAAGAGTCCAGACAATCCGACTGATTGGTTAATATCATCTTCCCATTTTCACCAAAGAAACTCATTTTTGCATTTTTCAATTTTTTTTTTTTGATTTTGGGATTTTCTCATTTTTTTTAATTTTTGCATTTTCTGATGTTTTTGTATTTTTCTGAATTTTCTCCCCCTAAAAATCTAAAAATTTGTTAAAAGACAATATTTTTGGATTTTTCTGTTTTTTAAAGAAAAATATTTACAAAAACGATTACCGATGAGGATCTAATCCTGTTTAACTTTAATGCCATTTAAGATTAACAAGTACTCAAAACGAGGACCGTCAAAAGCTTTGGTGAATAAATCGGCACGTTGGTAGTCCGTGTGGATTTTGAACATATCGATAAGTTTCTTTTCATAGCAATCGCGTATGAAATGATACTTAACCAAGATATGTTTCGCCTTGGAATGGTTAACTGAGTCTTTAGCAAGAGCTATAGCGGACTCATTGTCACAGTAAATGGGAGTATTAAGAAATTTCAAACCGTAGTCTCTCATTTGTTGCTGTATCCAAAGAACCTGGGAGCAGCAGCTCGATGCTGCTACATATTCTGACTCGCAGGTGGATAAGGCGACTGAGGCTTGCTTCTTGCACTGCCACGAGACTAGTCTTGGTCCCAAAAACTGGCATCCAGCCGATGTGGATTTTAAATATGTCTTGCATCCGCCATAGTCAGCATCACTAAATGCGATGAGGTCAAACTTATCGTCATTAGGGTACCATAGACCTTTGGTCGGACAACCCTTTAGATAACGTAAGATCCTCTTCACAGCAACCAGGTGGGACTGTTTCGGCCTTGACTGGTATCTTGACTGTAGACATGTCGCGAACATTATATCAGGTCTTGATGCAGTGAGGTACATGAGTGAGCCTATCATAGCTCGATAGAGAAAAGGATCAACGGTTTGTCCTTTCTCATCAGGCCCAATCCCGTGATTGGTCTGAATCGGTGTGCCTACTGGAGTAGAGTCTTCCATCTGGAACCGGCTCAAGATGTCAGCAACGTATTTTGTCTGGTGGATGAAGATCCCCGACTCCTGTTGTTCTACTTGTAGACCGAGGAAGAATTGCATCTCCCCCATTGAGCTCATCTCAAATTTATCCTGCATAAGCTTTTCAAATTCCCTGCACATGACATCATTAGTAGACCCAAAAATAATATCATCTACATAAACCTGTACCAGAAGACGGTCACCACCCTTTTCCTTGGTGAATAAGGTGCAGTCCACGAGTCCACGTTTGAACCTGTTGGATATCAGATAGTTGCTAAGCATTTGGTACCATTCACGCGGAGCCTGATGGAGTCCGTACAACGCTTTGTTCAATTTGTAAACTTTTTCGCGATGAAGCGGATCCTCAAAACCCGGTGGCTGAGCAACATACACCTCTTCCTTCACGACACCATACAGAAAAGCACTTTTCACGTCCATTTGATACACCTTAAACCGTTTGTACGAAGCGTAAGCTAAGAACATCCGGATAGCTTCAAGGCGCGCAACTGGAGCGTATACTTCGTTGTAATCTATTCCTTCAATTTGACGGAAGCCGAGGACAACTAATCGAGCCTTGTTTCTAATAATCACCCCGCGGTCATTCCGTTTACACTTGTAGACCCACTTTGTTCCAATTTTCTTCAAGCCTGGAGGTAAGTCAACTAAGTCCCACACCCCTAGCTTTTGGAACTGCTGAAGTTCGGCTTGCATTGCTTCAATCCATGGTTCCTCCCTCAGTGCCTCTTGCACAGTTCATGGTTTAGTTTGAGAAACATATAGAGCGAAGGACCAATCGTTCTGATGACCTGCTTTCCTGATTTCCGAGTAGAGTGCCAGGGTACCTGTATTGTCACTTGGACTAGCATTTCTGAGCTGACTGCGCGTCATGACTCTGCTAGCCGGATCACCAATCACATTCTGCATTGGATGAGTGTCGTGAATCTGAGATTCCGGATTTGCCGGCATTGGATCATCCGAATATAGATTAAGGTTTTCCAAACCTTGAGATAGATTTGTCTCTGCAGCTCTTGAACTTGAGGGAGCAGCGGGTTGCATATTAAAACCGGAGAGATCGATCCGAAGACCTATCCCTGGAGCTGCTGAAGAAGAAGGACCAGCTTGATTGTTTCCTGTCGCATTAACTGGAGCTGTAGTGGTAGATTCACCTTTTCCAGCTTGTTCTTCAGTAAGAGTTTCATGAGACTCTGCAAAATCGTCGTCTGAAGATGAAGATTCGAGAACCTCTGTTGACGCTTCGTGAAAGACTTCCTCAACTTCTGCTGCTGCGGTTTTACCAGGGGGACCCGTGGATGCAGAGGCATCAGATGGTGTAGGCGCAGGTGCATTCACCACGATCGGACGCATTAGCGAAGAGCTAGCTGCGTTTTCACATTCGTAATACATTTGCGCTACAACATCATCCACCAAATTCTCCACGTTGAAGGAATCAAATAGACTCTTAGAGTCAAACAACCAATCAGGTCCAACACCAGGTGCATTGGCAGTATAACGTTGAACATCGACATTAAGCCACTCTTCAACGTTGTTGGTTCTTTTGTTGTACACTCTTTTATTGGGAGTGCTGTAACCAACAAAGAAACCTTCTTCTGCCTTTGCACCAAACTTCCCATCGGGATGTATCATGGTGCATGGAGCTCCGAAAGGTTCCAGAAACTCTAAGTTCGGTTTCCTTTGGTTCAGAAGCTCGTAAGAAGTCTTACCAAGCTTCTTTACCGTTAGAACCCTATTTAGAGTGTAACACGCGCAGTGAACTGCCTCGTTCCAAAATATCACACGCAAGTTCGAGTCTACGAGCATTGTTCTGGCTGCCTCAATAAGAGTCCGATTCTTTCTTTCTGCAACCCCATTTTGCTGAGGAGTGTACGGCGCTGTGAATTCATGATAGATACCCTTTTCTGCGCATAACGCCTCCATAGCCTGATTCTTGAACTTTGTTCCGTTATCGCTTTTGATCTTACGGATCTTTAGCTGATATAGATTTTCCAGTTTAGTAAACAGATTCTTCAAGTAATCAAAAGTTTCACTCTTGTGCTTCATGCACACAACCCAAGAAAACCTAGAATAGTCATCCGTAACCACTAAGCAGTATAAGTCACCGTTCTTGCTCTTCCGATTGACCGGGCCAAACAGGTCCATGTGCAGTCTTTTGAGAGGTAGACTAACTGAGTTTGTCTTCTTAGGCTTGTGAGACTTCCTTTTCTGCTTCCCTTTCTTGCATGAGACACAGACGTCGTTTAGGTGAAAATTCTTAACAGAAACACCTTCCACCAGTTGATTCTGAACTAGATGGTTCATTTTCCTCAAGTGGATGTGCCCCATTCGTCTGTGCCACATTATCGATTCCTTTTTTGTCGCCTTAGACAGAAAACAAGTGACTTGACCTTTTGCTGTCATAGCTCGGCTTATATCCAGGACGTATAAGTTGTTGACCCTGGGAGCTGAGATCATGACCCACTCTTTCGGTATCTTGAATCCAGGTTTCAGAATGAAACATGCATTGTCATCAAAGAACACAGTGAACTTCTTGTCACATATCTGCGAAACACTCAGCAAGTTGTGGTCTATTTGTTTGACAAAGCTTATCTTCTCAAAGCTTACAATACCATTACTCATACTGCCTTCTTTTGTGATATAACCCCCTTTATTACCAGCAAAAGCAACATACCCCCCGTTGATATTCTTTATGTCAAAAAGCAAGGATAAGTCGCCTGTCATGTGCCCTGAAGCTCCACTATCAACAATCCATAGGCTGCTGATAAGGCCCTGTGGAACTCCCTTGTTCGACGATTCAGTAATGGCCATCAATGCATAATGAGCTGCAGTCTTCTAAGCTCCAAAGAATTCGCCAAAGTTCTTCTCTGTGCAGTCAACATCTACAAGAAATGATCTTTTACCGATCAGCGCATCTGCTTCAGCTAACAGATCCTCCAAATCTTCTCCCATATCAGAATCGCACTCCGAGTCACAGTCAGACGCTTCGGTTTCAGAAGTAATAATGTCAGACTGACTTGAAGTTTCTTCAACTTCGGCTGGTGCTTCAGACGCTTGTTGGGCAAAACATGATGCACCACCTTGAGGAGCTTCTTCTCCAGTGATCAGATGGTTCCGGTTAAAACCTTCATCAGCTTGAATAACCAGGGTTGACCTTGATTGTTGTTTGCAGGAGGCCTCTGGTTCTGATTCTGATTATTTACTGGAACAATAGCACGCTCAGTATTTGGTTGTGCCTGAGCTTGCTGCCTCTGATTCTGATTCGCTCTGTTGTTGTTGAAGGGATTCCGATGTCCTTGCTGCTTAGGTCGGTCACATTCTCTTGCAAAGTGCCCTTTTGTGCCACAGTTGTAGCATGTGACCTTTGTTTTGTCGAACCCAAACTTGGTGTTGTTGTTTATCAGAACATCTCTCCTTCCCGTCCTGTCCATATATTCCTTTGCCCTTCTCACTACACTTGCGAAGTGCCACTGTATGTCTATCAGATCCATGTCGTCTTTATCGATCTGCGAGTAATCCTCCTATGTAAGATGAGGATTATCGATCTGTCCAGCAACCAGTCCACTATAGGAGTTTACCAAGGTCGACAGTAGAGCCATGTGTTCTTGAGCTAGCTCTACAGTCACCTTCTCTAAACCTGTGGTGTTCAGCTGCTCTGGGACTGGGTTGGTCCGATAGCCACCTTGATTAGAAGTCGATGCACCTCCATACTCGCCTGAAACTTGTAATCGCTCAACTATTCACTAGAAATTACACCCTAATCGCGTGTAATACTAGTGATTACAACCGTACTCGCCATAACAAAACCCTAATCGCCTGAAGGGTCCATACTCGCCTATACTGTCCTGTACGAGTACGGGAGGTATAAATAGTCCCAATCATTGCCCTAATCATCAGTTCTTGCCACACACACTCTCCAAACACCTTCCCCTGGTCTGTAAGGTCTGATTTGATCATTGTAAACACTCGCGCTCTGTTTTAGTGATAAATCTTTAATCTTTCGACCCATTTGTGTGTGCTAATTACTCGTATATCATTGTTTCATATTCGTTATTGTTATTAAAACATATTTAGAGGATTCCGCACTCTGAATATCAAGCTCGTGATTGTCGGGTGACCCGTTAGTCGATCATACAAGTGGTATCAGAGCCGAGGCTCTTATCACGAGTGTTTTGATAGCAAAAACGAGTGAAAACAGGTAGGTTTTTGTGTGAAAATTGTGATTTTTGAGCAAAAACCTGTTTTGAAGTTTGAAACTTTGAGTTTTTGATAAAAACCCTTATTTTAAAATTCTTGGTGTGTGTTTATGGATGAAAACGTGTGTTTTTTATTAGGTTTTGTTCTAAAAGTGTTTTGGAAACTTTTCCAATCATTTGGGGTTTAAACAAATCGTTTTGGATAAGATTTTGAGGCAAAAACGGTGGTTTTTAAGCAAAAGTGAGGTTACATATCAGATCTAGCGAATACACAGACATTATACATGATTAGCCTTACAATCGCTTACTATATAGGCGATTAGAAGAAGACTTCACACGAATACACTATATTCGCCTATATATAGGCGAGTATTAGAAGATTTCACACGAATAGCTTCTATTCGCCTCTTATACTAGCGATTAGGGCTCTAATCACCATTTCCTTATATGGTATAGAACCCTAATCGCCTGAAGGGTCCATACTCGCCTATACTGTCCTGTACGAGTACGGGAGGTATAAATAGTCCCAATCATTGCCCTAATCATCAGTTCTTGCCACACACACTCTCCAAACACCCTCCTCTGGTCTGTAAGGTCTGATTTGATCATTGTAAACACTCGCGCTCTGTTTTAGTGATAAATCTTTAATCTTTTGACCCATCTGTGTGTGTTAATTACTCGTATATCATTGTTTCATATTCGTTACTGTTATTAAAACATATTTATAGGATTCCGCACTTTGAATATCAAGCTCGTGATTGTCGGGTGACCCATTAGTCGATCCTACAAGTCACTGGTCTCTCTGTTGCAGCGTTTCTGCAGACCTGATCACCACTGAGTCCATTCCTTGTAAAATACGGATGACAACAGCTTACTCACCGGTTACGAGGAAGCTTTGTGCATGACTTGATACGGGAATGTGTCGCGTGGCGGGGAACACCTTGTACATCAGTCTTAATATTACCTTAACGTATCTAAAGACCCTAGCGATAAAACTTGATTTTGAGTTTAGGTGGACAACAATATCGGCAGTTGTTGTAGGATGCTTATTGGTAATTTAAGCTAAAAACGGAAAATATAAGGGTTCTAGTAAAGTCCGTACACTGATATGATTCCCTAACCGTTGAAACTCGCAAAAATATGATTGTGTACAGTTAGTTGATCTCCCGTTTTGTTTTGTTTATGCTTAGTTTTGCTTAATTAATCATTCTTGATTGCCGATGATGGAATCCTAATCCATTGTAATCTTACTTCTTCAAAAATAAAACGCCGAAAATCAACTAATTGAAAATTGTGTTTTTTCCGGGTCAAAACCGTACTTTCTCTTAAGTACAGGGGTCGAAAATGAAAATTTTTCAAAGTCATGAGTCGTCATCTGTGTCATGTGTTGAAACGAGGTGAAAAACGCATGTTTTGAACCTTAACGGGTCAAAAATGTGAAATTTGGTGCTGTAGGGGCAATTTGGTAAATTCTGTGAAAGTTGGACACAATTAGGTTCCTAATCGCTTGGGTGTATAGGCCATTAGAAGGTAATCGTGTGATGTTTGAAGCGACTACAATCCAATCGCTCAAACCTAAATGCGAGTAGGGCCTTTTGTCTCATATTACACTTTAAATACAGGTATAGACGCTTAGTTCTTCTACTCGCATGTTGTTATATGTGATTAGTTGTAATCGTGTGTTACCTTGAACGAGTAGAAGCCTACTCGCATATAACATCACGCGATTAGGAACAGGTATAAAAGGGAACACTTGAACGTCTATTCTTCAAAACTTTCAAACTCTTTCACTGTGCCTGTTCCCTCTATATCCTCTACTATAATCATCCATCGTGTTCGTGTCTTTTGATCCTGATTTACTGTGCTACACTATCAAGGTAAATCATAATCAGTTTTTCAGATCATAACAACTCTGCTTAACGGTTTAAATCCGTTTATTATGTTGCGAAACCCTAGTATAAGAGGTTTTGATCGGGTAGCATTAATACATGGTTGTTGATCCAAAATGTTGATGAGGGTTTGATAATTGGCACCATTAGGATCTTATCCAACCAAAAGTTTTACCAAAATCATCCTAGTTTGAAAAACCCCAAATTTGAAGTTTCAAGAACCCGAACTCTCAAACTACCAATTAACCCTTGTTTGTGATCTGTTAGTATAATAGTCTTATGGGTTATGTTAGTTGTTTGGTCTAGGTTTCAAGATGATAAAATCCGGGTCCAAAACAGAAATATTGCAAAGATTGATAATGTTGGTGAAGATAACCGTAACTCATGCAATTAGTCTTCTAATCGCGTGAACAATAATAAGCTATGACATGACTGAGTTGTATCCGCGTGAACAGTTGCACGAGTATGCTCACTCGTGTGCTGTTCACTAGCGATTAGTATCTAATCGCAAGAAACAGGCTACTCGTGACCAATTATAGGCGATTACATGATTGTAATCGCCAGTAGCTGCTGGTTCACCAGTTTTTGTCAAGTTTTTGTCCGTTTTTGTCTGTTTTATGCATATATGATCTGCTTAGTATACTTATTACGTGTTTTGATGTTTAGGATGGAGAATTGGAAAACATCGCCCAAGCACAACTGTTGTGCTTTTCTCGGACCGGTTACTATGGATAAATGCAAGATCTTTCAGGGCGTTATAGACTTCTTGAAGCGGTCGAGAATCAACTATGCGATAACCAAGCAGCACGCTGCATACAAGGATATCCTGGTGGAGTTTTACCGAAATGCCAAAGTGGACTACAAGGCTATTCCAATCGTGATCACCAGTTCGATTCAAGGAAAGGAGGTCATTATTACAGAACAGATTATTCGAGAAGTATTACAGTTTGGCGATACTGATGCTGATCCCATAGTATTTGACGCCATTTTGATTCGTGGCGGCTTTCTAAGGATGCAGTATTTGGGAAAAGTCAACAAACAACAGATGCTGATAAAAGGGCTGCTTCCGTCTGAGATCAAGTATCTGACACATGTAGTTCTGAAGTGCATTGGTCCGAGAAAGGGTACTTTTGATGCTATTAGGGACACTTTGGCCTCTGCGATTGTCGCTTTGACACTCAACAAGCCATTCAACTTCTCCAAGATGATCCTGCATCATTTGAAAGAGATCATATTAACAAAGCCGACAAAGAAGTCTTTCATAGTTTATCCCCAGTTTCTACAGTTGATCATTGACAGTCAAATACCTGATCTGATGAAGCATCCTGCTGAGTATATAGTGACTGAAGATATAACTGAGAAAGAAATGAACCGGATGAGGAGTTACAAGAACCGACCAAAAACAGACTACCCTCCAAGTAGACGCTTATATAGGCATTTGAAGAAAGATGATTATGTGTCACCACCAGGCAACAGGTGGAGACATGAAGATAGTGATTCAGAGGATGATCTTCGTATTCACAGGTTGGTGTTCAAAGAGGTGGATGATATAGGGCGTGGGACAGATGAGTTAGGAGAGAACGCCCCAGGCAGGACCAATGATACAACTGAAGGTAATCAGGACGAGTTTGATCCAAACATTATAGACTTCTCAGAACCTTCTGGTGCTGCACAAGAACCTGAAGCCTCTCAATCTGACAGAGGAAAGGCACATGTTGATGAAGATGCACCAGTTAACATAACTGATGCAGATGATGACTCAGATGACACCGAAAGCGATTCCCCCGACACTCATGCTGGAAAACAGCAAAGGGCAAAGAGAAAGGCAGCGGAGGAGTTAGCTAGTGCTGCTGAGCTTAGAGCGCTTAGTGAAGACCCTACCTATGTTGTGGGAGAAGGGGATATTATAGCAGACTTAGATGCACAGCTTGAGACGTCTCCTCCTGCAAAGAGACATAAGACGACTGCCAAGAAGGACAGTGTTCGAGGTAAGAAGACGATGTCACTTAAACCTCAAGTAGTGAAAACTTCAAGGAAGAGACGGTTCACCCTTCCTGAAGCATTTGGGGATCCAGACACTCAATCCTCTCAAGCGGCAGCAGTAGCAACAACAACAACAACAACAACAACAGCAACATCTTCAGTCCCTATTACTGTTAGTGCAGCTATGCCTGCCAGAGTCACTATGTCGATGCCTGCTTCGGTAATCTTCACTGAGCCAGTCTCAGTTACCGAAGCAACGATGAGCTCACAGATTGTTTCCAATCCTATTAGTGACAGGATTAGGAGTATGAGACAGAAAGTCCGACCTACGGCTTCCGGGTCAACCGATCAGACCTCTTCGTCAGCTGCAGCTACAAATGAACAACTTCAACGAAAGATTAGCGAGTTAACTGCTATAGTTGCTGCGCAGACACGTGATATAGCGGAGTTGAGAACGAAGAATGCAAGCATTGAAGAGAATGAGACAGCAATGCTTGAACTGATCGAGGAAACAATCCAGTCAAACACAGAGCTGCGATCGACGGTTGATGCACTCACATTGTCTAACCAGCAGGTTATAGAATCGAACAGGCTGCAAATGGAATCTCATCAGCAGCTGATGCAGTCGAACCAAAACACTTTGGAGAGACTTGCAGGTGTTGAGGCCTCAAACAGCGAGCTTCGTCTGATTAATGTGAACAATGAACGAAGGATCACAAAGACTGAGAAAGAGAATACCGAGCTGAGGGCTAGGATAGATGAGTTGACTGGAACTCAACTTAGACTCACCGGTGGTCCTAGTTCAAAAGCAGAGGCTGGTGCTGGTGATGATGATGAAGAAGATGATGAGGAGGACGACGATGATGATGCGTCAGATGATGGTGATGATGATGATGATGATGATGTTGGTAAGGGTGGTGGTGGTGATCCTGGAGCCACAGGTGGTGGCGGATCATCAGCTGGATCTGGATCACAGCGTACGAAGAAGAGTCACGACAAACAAGGCAAGGATCCCGCAGCAGGTTCTTCTGCTCAGGGGGAGCCTGATCCAAAGAAGAGCAAGATTCAGCAACTCAGAGATTCACTGAAGCGAGCAATGATTACTGTAGAGATTGTCGAGCCTCTGAACATCTATTTTGATTATGATGATGATGGTAACTTATACGTGCCTCCTGAGGTTACACCTGAGGACTTAGAAAAGATCTTTGGCTTGGCATCAGGAGAATCTTCCGGTCCAGGCCACACTCCTCCAGAACTGCATCCAGACAACCATGAAGTAGAAATGGAAGATGGAACTAGTGTCGCTACTCCCGAGTATGTGGTTAGTGATTCTAGCACTGGGATACCTAACATCTCTGAGGAGATGCTTAATAAGTCTGAAGAAAAGCTTAAGTCTGATCCTACGCCTGTTCCAGACAAAGTAAAAGAAAGACATGACAAGATCAGACAGAAGTATCCCGATTGGTTTCCATCTGGAGGGGAGTCTGAGGAGAAGAAAGATCCAGTACAAGCATCTATCTTCAAGAAGCAGTTGGTGAAGATGTCGAGAAGTGTGATCAGCTGGGCCTACATAAAGCATGCTAGGATGTTGGGAGTGAAATGGCAGGATGGTCTACTTTACTTTCAGCCGTACAAGAACGTCCTCAGTCTGCCTTTCTGGCATATTCGTGATCTAGTTAGATTGCATTATCCTTTGTATCATGAGGGTATCGGTGATCTTAGAGGCTTCTACTATATTCTGAAAAGAAAAAGTGCTGAAGGATGGAATAAGTTCAAACCACAGTACCCTAGATCCATCATGACGAACAAGCTTCATCCCATCACAAAGAGTCCTATCTGGAAACACATAATCAAGCCACCTGAAACCGCTTCGAAGATTCCATTGGTCCCGGTTGAACAAGACTTCTCTTCTAAGTTCTACTACTGGCATTATGATGCAGAGACAACAGAAGCCGTGATAGTCTTGAGCAACTCCCCAAAACCGTGCAGGAAAATCAGGATATGGGATCCAATGTGGCTGATTAACTGCTCAGAGAAAGACGTGGAGACACTGTTCCTGTATCCCATACAACATTTGAAGGCCGAAGCCGATCAAGCATTGAAGTATCACTGGGTGATTCATTTCTGTCACGCCAACAAAGTTCATGCTGGATGCGACTGGTCAAGACTTTCAAGGATCCGGACAATGTCGATTTGATGAAGACTGAAGATGCTGTGTGTCCTTTTATGTTATGTTTGTTTTGTATGTTCTCAATTTCGAGTCTGTAAAGTTGTTGGTAGTTGCTATAAACGATGTCTTATGTAATCTTTGTACGTATACTAGCCTGGTCCAAGGGGGAGTCTGTAAGTGCATGATGTCCCTAGGCTAGTATATATGTTGTTTGGACGTGTTTCGGGGTGTTTGGAGACGTTTATACGCGTTTTGGGGTGGTTGGGAACCTGCAGGCGACTAGAAGGATCATTCTAGCGAATACAATTCTATTCGCCAATATTCATGCGAATATAAGGCTACTCGCCTGTTTATACTGCGATTATGGCCTACTCACTAGTTTGATATGGTGGATAGCATCGTACTCGCCTATACTGTCATGTACGAGTACGGGAGGTATAAATAGTCCCAATCATTGCCCTAATCATCAGTTCTTGCCACACACACTCTCCAAACACCCTCCCCTGGTCTGTAAGGTCTGATTTGATCATTGTAAACACTCGCGCTCTGTTTTAGTGATAAATCTTTAATCTTTTGACCCATTTGTGTGTGTTAATTACTCGTATATCATTGTTTCATATTCGTTACTGTTATTAAAACATATTTAGAGGATTCCGCACTCTGAATATCAAGCTCGTGATTGCCGGGTGACCCGTTAGTCGATCCTACAAACAATGTATTGCGTGAAGCCCGACTACTGCCAATCACGGCTCTGATTGACTATACCTTTCGTAGAGATGTCGAGCCGTATGTTAAGCACACTGAGATTTCTCACAGTTGCAACTCCCCTCTACCACCTCACATTTGGAGCAAGTTTGAGAAACTATACTCAGTAGCCATGCAACATGAGGTGTTGTGCTTTGATTCTAGGGACGGAAGGTTCAATATTCTTTTAAATTACGGGACAAATGACCGTGGCGGAAATGACTACACCGTTGAGTACAAAAGAAAGGTATGCACGTGTGGGAAATGGCAAATGTCCAGATTTCCATGTTCCCATGCAATTGCCTTTTGCAATTGGATGGGTAAACACCCTCACAATATAACTGATTGGAGATACCACACGAACACATACATGGAGCAGTACAACGGTCACTTCTACACGTTAAGACCTAAGTCTGAATAGGCTCAGGCGAATTGGAGAATTAAGGGGGACCTGTCGATGATTACAACACATCGAGGAAGAGTGCGTTTGAGAAGAATACGCAATGAGATAGATATGAACAATGACGATCGCCCGAGGACTCGTACATGTAGCATCTGCGGAGAGACCGGCCATAACAAGAAGATGTGTCAGAATGCAATTAGTCTTGGGACTCAGACTCAGTGAATGATCCTACAGGGTTCTGTCAGCCGGATCATCGATGTGTTCGTTTTATGTTGTATAATTATCTTAGTATTACTTATCGATGTCTTTGTTTTATAGTAATATTGTCTTTTGGAATCATAATGACATTAATATACAAATGACATAATCCAAAGAAACTTCATAAAATGACCTGCAGGCCTTTTTGTGACCTGACGTACCGGGTCACGGGCTGTCGCTTGACGGACGAATTTCTGACGGGGCAGTTATATCAGCCGGGGATGGCACGTCCGAGGCTTCGATTGCCGTAGAGACCGGCCCGGGAGACGGATACGGGGGGCCTAAAAGGGCTCCCTGGGCCACTTTCAACAAAAACCAGGACCACCACAACTAGGTAGATTACAATATCTACCACCCGCACCACATAGGGGTTGACCCACATTCCGAGCTGGTTGTTCACTTTGAACAATTAGAGTGGACGAAAATTCCTGAGTGTTATAAGGGGGTGGGGGTACACATAATAGAGTCGTGAGGAGTAGGTATGAACCCCCCCCCCCCCCCCCTGAGTGTTGTGGAATGAACCCCCCCTAACATGGATGTGAACAAAATAGCCCCTGTAAAATAACACTCCCATCATCATCATTCAGCAACCTTGCTAACTCAGCATAGTCCACATCATCATACATGGGAGTATCTGGAAGTGTTGACGGCCCTGCTTCGTCATCATCATCATCACGTGTTGACGGCTCTGCTTCGTCATAATCAACACGTCTCCGCTTCACGAATTCAAGACGTGAAGGATAATTCACGCGATCTCTTTCGCGAATTGACGACAACACTGTGCTGGCAGTGTTTTGAATGTCTATAAGTTGTGCAGGAGCGCTTGCCATATACCGAGCCACTAGACTATGTATCTCGGTATACCCTTCCAGCTGCAATAATATTAAAAAAACAAATATTAAAATAGTTTTTCGCATTATTTAGTAATTCATAATTATTAAAGTGATATACAAACTAGTAGTGCGGTAATCGACCCATGATCTCGGGATCCGGTTTGTGGTACCTGATTATTCATCGGGTTGGTGACGCATCCAACCGTGTTTTCCAAATACCAAGTCATGTAATCTGGAGACACGGAAGAAACTATCGTCCGTTCCCCGTCCACCCTATTGGCTCTGCGATTATCCCAGGAAGAGATATAGTCGGCATGTTGATATGTCCAGTTTGTGCGTCTTCTCCCGGTACGCTTCATTGCATGCAATTTATGGTGGACTTTAGGGGTAAGGGGAGGATCCGGAGGTCTCAATTGACAGAACCCAAACTGTCTAAGGACCCTCGATGGTGAGTGGTATTCAACTACATGCATCCACACAATGTAAGACTCACAACACCATGAATCCTCCCCGTCTTTGCAATAATTCGGCAAAGACGCAAACGCTTCTTCATATGGTCGCCAAATAAAATGGTTCACAAAAAAATATTATTAACACATGGTACAAATTTAACTAGTAACACAATGTAAATTAACTCTTACTGACTCCTCATGAAGATTTTGTAACTCTGAACGAATTTGGCGTAAGGAGTGCGACGCGGTCTCCGTAAAGTCATGTCTCACACGCCAACTATAAATATAATTATAAAAACAATAATTAGTTAAATTAACATGTTTTACTAAATATTATGTAGGCATCACAGAATACTTACAGGACACCAAATGGAACTCCAGCTGGCAACTGGGGTATAATTCTGGGGGATAATACTCGGATTCTGGTCCAGGCCCACAGTTGTAACAAAAACATAGGACCTGCCACCGTGGTTGTGGTCCTTACTGCTGCTTTGCATAAGTTGCGACACAACCATGCTAACACAGCACTCCCTCAACTCAACCTCCCACATTGATGAAGATTCAACAATTGTGGTAAAAATGACGACACTAAACTTTGGCTTGTGTCGGGAAAAAGACAAAATGACAAAATAATTAAGATCGCACATCGTGCGCGTCGTGTTCTCGCCCTCATTGGCGTCAGCAGGTAATGGAGCCTTTATTTTTTCTACAATTATGCTGGATTCCAAAGTGTTTTCGCGGAAATTGCGGGGCTCACTTTCTACACCAAACATATCTGTGACATACTCTACCCGTTCCGCATCATCTCTCATGCTGAATTCGGGTCCTGTGACCGCTGCACCATTAACCCGCAGACCCATTAGGACGTTAACGTCCTGTAACGTCACTGTGGCCTCACCAATTCTTAGGTGAAACGTGTGGGTCTCAGGACGCCATCTTTCAACAAGGGCAGCTATTAGCCCCTGGTCAATTTGGCGGTATCCGCACTCAAAATGGTTGGTCACCCCGTCTACAATCCAATTTAAAACCCTCTTCGCCATTTCCTTCAAACAGCTTCGCAGTACAATGTTGTGGTTGAGCCCAAAGAAGTTGATTATTGCAAGGACCGGGTTTAGAGATGCCATATTAATTAAAAGGGTTTGGAAATAATATATCAACTTCAATTAGGGGAGTTTGAAGGCGTGTGATGACAATAACCTTTGAGTTTAGTTTTGTGAATGCAACTGATGAAAATGACCTCCAATTTATACATAATCAGTGTCGCTAAATGATTTCCATACATAATCAATGTCACCAAATGATTTCCATACATAATCAATGTCGCCAAATGATTTCCATACATAGTCAATGTCGCCAAATGATTTAGCAATCTTCAAATGTACTTTGAGTTGTAAAAAAACATGTTTTTTTAAAGTCGTCAATGATTCCCATACCTACATTGTAAGAATCCAACGTTTTTTTAAACATGTTTTTTTACGCCATAGAACGTTTTTTAAACATATTAATTGAACAATAAATACAACATATTAAATGACCTCCAATAAAACATATTACTAAAACTGATTATACATAAAAAAAAATCAGGTTGCACTCTGGTGCGTTGTGGTCTCCCTGGTGCATTTAGAGTGCCAGTCGTATCAGTATTAGAAACATTTAAATTCAAGCTCAAGTCAAGGCGGGGCGGTGGTGTAACATTGACATACCCTACACGATGGTCTTGTTGACTTTGATTAGCTGCATAATACTGATAATCACTGTGAGTATCCGGCATAGAAGTCAAAAATTGTGCTTGTGGGGTAAACAAGTCTTCTTGTTGTTGGGTTACCCGATCCCGCACATGTTGTTCATTAACCCCCGGGTTTGTTTGAGGTTCCACCAAGGCGAACATCAAGTCATTAACTACCGCCGGACTTAAGTCATCAAGCCAACCAGCATACCTACTTTCCTCATAGAAACCTGCACCACCACAGCACCAGACGGTCCAGCCCCACTGGCGAACGCACCATACCCACCGCCAGACGTATAATGTCCACTGCTAAATGCCCTAAACCCAACGGCAGACGTACCAGGTCCACTGGCAAACAAACCAAACCTGGCTGCAAACGAACTACCCCCACCGTTAAACGCCGCACCCCCACTACCCCCAATGCCATACGCACCACCCCCACCCTCAAATGCACCACCCCCACCCTCAAACGCACCAAACCCGCCTACACACGCAGCACCCCTACTACCATACGCACCACCCCCAATGCCAAACTCACCACCTCCATTGCCAGATGCACTAACCACAATGCCACCTCCACCGGCGGACGTTCCATCGCCACCGCCAGACCTACCCCCAGTGTCACCCCCACCCAGTTCGCCAAACGTACCCTCACCATCATTAACAACTGTATCATCAGAAGCAGGTTGACGATGTCGTCCCCTTCTTGCCCTTTGAGCTCTTGGCGCCATTTGGAGGTTGACCTAGTTTGCTGTCAAATGCAGCTGATACTATGAATATTCTTGGGCATCTAACATTTGCATAGTGTGGTGGGCAACACTTTAAATGAACTAGAGATTGCTGGAGGCCTGGGTACCATCTCCCGCTCCAGCTTGAGAGGATGCGTTGTAAATTACACCCATTGACTCCCTCTACAAAAAAAAACAACAAAATGTATTAAATTAAATCAATCAATTAATAGTAACTCAATAGTTTCAAAATAAAATACAAAAACAACAAATACAATCATTTGAAGTCTTGCCCCGTCATCTTGAAAAGCAAGAGGAGGCATAGGTACTTCCCTAGGATCAGATACGTATACAACTGTGCGCGCATTATACCACGGCATGTAGTCGTGGTCAACGGATCGGGTCGTAATTATTTCACCGTTGACAAGAGTTTTGGCACGGTTGTTCCACCCGCTAACATACTCTGCGTGCGTAGTGAGCCAGTTAGTCTCGGTTTTACCTTGCCGGTTTAACTTGTGCAACCTCTTATGCTCACTAGGCTGTATGCTGATAGGGGGCGGCACCTGTTGCACCATCCCAAATTGTCTCATTACCCGTTACGGATAATGATGTTCGACAATATCCCAATATATCAATGGGCAGGTACTCATCCAGCTTTTCATACAACTTCTGCAGATTGGTGGCAGCTTTCCAATGATATCATTGTAAGGGGTCTAGTTAAACTACAAAATTATAGTTAGTTACACCCATTGATATCAAAGCCACTATACGAATGAGTACAGTAGATTCATTCTAACAGTTTATTTTATATACTCAAAAATTAGATATAATTACGTGGCTCCGGTGCAACGATTGAAGTTGAGAACGATATGTTCTCAAAAAGTGTGACGGGTTCCAGTGAAGTTGAGTTTCTGCTGTTGCCACCTATACAATGAACAATGCAAGGATTTCAGTATTCCAAAGTGTTGTTTTACATATATTCCCTTGCTATAACAATCTAACCCCTATAATCAATTACATGAAATATGTAATTGACTTTTCACATATTAGAAATAATTAGTTGACTTTTTAAGCTGGAAAATACGTGAAAAAATGTAAGTTTTTTTTAAGTAACATATCATATATTTTAAGTTTTAAAATAGAACTGGGTCATGTGATCATCAAATTCATGATTTTTGAGTCTAAATCACAACTTGAAAGTTTCATAATTTTTGAAGATGTGTACATTATTGTTTATCAATTTACAAAAACATATGTCAAAGCTGTCTTCGGATAGGAAATTAAATTGATGTGTAGATTATTGTTTATCACTTCTTGTATATTAAAATAACCTGAAAATTTTACACAACGTAAATCTATAAGTCAACGAAAATTTTCCACTGGTCTTGCATTTTACATGAACATTAGTGATTTTTACCATAAACTTTTGCCAAAAAAAAAAAAATTATTTTGCCCTTTGAGTACTATTATATTTTTCGTAATTTGCATAATACTATAAGTTTGTTACTGTAAATTACCGAGCTGCCAACGGGACGGAATGATCGAAATTTACGTCTATCTGCGGGCCTATGCTTCGAAACCTTTCCCATGCCCAAAGCTGTAGAATGAAGGCTAGGCCAGAAAGGGCTATTGCATCGGGTGTTGTGGCATCACACAGGTTTCTATACAAACATGCTAAAACTGCACTACCCCAACTGTACGATGAACATCTTCGTAGATCATCTAAAAGTCTTAGACGGTGCAACGAAATTCTATTGTTGGCATTATCAGGAAGTATTGTGAAACCAATAAGATAAAATATTATCAAACGTACACGAATAACGCACTCTTCGTCGATTGCTTCAACTTCAGAAAATGGTTTCTCTAACTCTCTTATAATAGTAGGTGACTTAAGAGCTTTGCCAAGAAAATCATTTCGCCCGGGGTAAAACCTAACAAAGTTTCACACGTGTTGATGGCCTGCTGCTCTGTAAGGGGAGTTTCCGGACCCGATACCACAACACCCTCTACCGGTAATCCCCACAACACGTTGATATCCTGTAACGTGATGGTGGCTTCACCCACAGGTAGATGAATGTGTGCGTTTCTGGCCTCCACCGCTCAACCAACGCAGTTATTAGTGCGTGGTCCAAGTACCGATAACCACAACTTAACACCCCACCAAGCCCGACTTCTTGTATGATACTTTTTACCCGTTCACCTAGCGGGTTTTCATTCAGAAATTTCCATAAACTTCTGTCACCACGTTTCACCATTAGGGATTGGTTGTATTTTTCAGGATTTGTGAAAACACTCAACGCACGATGGTCGTTGTGTAGAAACAACACATCGTCTTCAAGAGGACCCGGGTGTATGTTGTAATTCATTTTTAGATCACTGCTAAATATTTCCAACTTTGAAAGATTTTGCGAGTTTGCAAAATGGGAAAGTTTTGATTGTTTGAAGGAAAATTTTGAGACTTTGAGTTTGCGACCTCTATCATCCTTGTTATATAATAAGCACTTCTGTTTTCTATCATCCATGCTTATTCCTTCCTGCAAATCGTCTATTCACCGTGCATGAAATGAAAGGTTATTCAACTGCAACCCTATTCATGACATACACACATTCACAACCTGCATGTATAGTAACCTATTAATACAATAAAATAAAGGACACCACCTGCAAGCATGCAAACCCGTGACTTCATTAATGTCGCCAAGTCAAAATCAAAACTTAAATGAATGTCGCCAAATCATTTTAATACAATCAAATAAAGACAAATTTCCCACCTGCACTTCTCGTGGAATTAAATGAATGTCACTAACTTGTTCTAATACAATCAAATAAATAGATTCAATGTCGCCAACCGGTTTGTATACAATCAAAAAGCCTATTAATGTCGCCAACCTGGTTTCAAACATTGAATTTTGATTCATTGTCGCCAAATGGATTAGATATCTTCAATTTTTTTATTGAATGTCGCCAAACGGGTTTCATACTTTCAAAAATCTTTATTCAATGTCGCCAAACCATTTGGTGACTTACCTATTTGTGCTTTTTTTGTCCCACCCTACCTAGAAAAACTTACCCACCAAGAAAAGTGCCTATTTATGCAAAAAAATCCTAAAATCTTAAAATTCCACCACTGCGTTAAAAAACGGCGCCCCTGGGCATCCACTATGCTTTGCCCCTGCTCTCCGCAACACCTACGGTGAATAACAGCTATAATTCCGGCAATTCCGATTCATAGCCATAGGTTTGTGTGTTTGAAAGCAATGATTCCTTCGATTCATAACCAAAAGAAATAACAAAGATTCACGTGAAACAAAAAAAAAAAGAACCGGCGATTTACGGCCGCAATTTCGGCGAGTTCATATACGTATCGCTGATTGTGATGAATCATATGTAAAGTTCATTCCTTAATTTTGAATCTCACTTCATTACTTACATAATCTTCCAAGCATTAACACTTTCCAATCTTGTCTGTTAATCGTTGGGGTTAGAGTAAATGTTTGGTGCTTTCCAGAGACACCGAAATCATCGCTGTAAATCAAGGTTGACAAAATCGAAGGAATCATGGCTGTGAAACACCAAAATGGTCAGTACTATGAATGCCTTAGTCTACTTTGCATATTTCTAATAACTTATCACACTTGGTCATGCCACCCAATTCCTTAGTCAGCTATACAAATAGATAAATCCTCTAAGCAAGAATTGCTCCGAAGATGACGGGAAGGGAACGCTACAACGAAGGTCAATGGTATGATGTTCCGACTAGGAACGGGAGGCGACAAGGGAATCAAGAAGGTAATCGGCCAAATGTGCCGATAACTAAGATGTTCGTTTCTAATCTCCCACCGAGATGCTCGTCGGCAGATCTGGTTGAAGTTCTTAAAACTTTTGGTTCCATCCAAGGAACATACATCGCTCGAAAATACGATAAACTGGGGAAGAGATTCGGCTTTGTTTCTTTCGGCAACGTACAAGATCCAGAGAGATTAGAAAGCAATATGAAAGATGTTTGGATAGGCTCATATAAACTGTTTATAGTGTTGGCAAGGTTCGCGGATGGGTCGAAGGTTCAAGGTAGAAAGGAGAAGGAATGGAAGCCTGTTCAAGAGCAACATATGGAGAAGAATGTTCATGTGAATGCAGAGCCAGTGGTGGACGTTCAGAAACCGAGTACGAGCAACGTTGGAGGTAGGTCTTTTAAAGAAACGTTGTTAGGGTTGGAACCAGAGTTTGAATCGGTGGAGATATCGGTCCCGGATGATATTTCTTGCTGCAACGAAGGGCAAGACATGGGCTTATTGGGAAGACTTGTTGATTTTAATTCGTTAACAAACTTGAGAGTCTGGTTTGATTCTAGTTTTAATAAACCTGTTAAGATTATATATGTGGGAGGGCTGAACGTTATTATTATCTTCAAGTCTGTACAAGATAAAGCTTGGTTTTTATCTAAGAAAAATTTATGGGAGAAGGTTTTCTTGTCACTAGAAGAATGGGAGGGCCAGATAATTGATTTTGAACGTTTAGCATGGATCAAAGTGTATGGGATTCCGGTGTGTTTAATGGTTGAAACCATCTTTAAAGAGATTGGATCGGTAGCAGGTGAGGTGGTTCAAGTCTCTAAGCCGAGTGATGGTGATGATTAGTCGTACGTTCTCATGGCTGTATTATGCAGATCGGTTAATAGGATACGTCGGAATGTTAAGCTTGCTTGGAAATCCAATGTGTTTCCGGTGGTAATAGAAGAAGATCCCGGTGATTGGGTGACGGATTGTCTTATCGATATTGAAGAAGATCGGTCCGTGGAAGCCAAAGATCCTGATGATTCTTTCATGGTGGAAGAAGAAGAAGAACGAATCTCGAATGCAGTTGAGGAAGATGAGGTATTTTTGGTAAATACGGAAATCATGGATTCTGATCAACATAATAATTCTAATAATAATGATAATAATAGTAGTTTACCTAAAAATATTAATAATGATAATAGTCAGAATCCCATTATTAATTTTAATATTAATAATAATAATGATAATAGTCTACCATTTATTCTCTCTCATAATGATAATAATAATATCAATTCCAAAAAACAAGGAGATGTAGTTATGGGGGATTCAAATTGTGGAAATGTGAAATAGCCAAGAGGATTTAGAAAAAAAGGCTAGGAAAATGGGTCAGTTTCTCCTGTGGGCCAAGATAGGCCCAAAAAAAGGCCAAGAGGTGGGGAGGATTTGTTTGATGTGGACCGTTTCATTAACAATGTGTATGGGAAATCGGCCCATTTCAATTTGGAGAAGGATAGGCCCATGAAGTGTTTTGTACACCTGACTTAAATGGAGTTAATATAGAAGATGGGTTGGTAGATAAAAATCCAAATGAGATTTCGGCTAATAATGGTTCTGTTGATTTAAATGTAGACACACAAAAGGAGGTTGAGTACACTGTGGCTTTGGGAGTCAAGTTAGGTGCCACGAATATTGATTTGTTTGAAGAAGCGAGTAATAAGATGGTTAGGGAAGAAGGGTCTCAAGTAGTTCACCAATGAATGTTATCTCTATTAACGTGCGTGGGCTGGGGGATGATTCTAAATGGGACTGGATCCGGAATTTGCGTCGTGAAAATGAGGTAGGTATGATTTTAATTCAAGAGACTCAACTTATCTCTTTAAATGGGGTGAATTTGGGAAGGTTATGGGGCAATGTTGAATTTTTGTGTGAGTGGGTTCCTTCGAATGGAAGATCGGGTGGGTTATTATCGATATGGGATACAAAGGTTTTTAGTTTGAAGCCGATGACAAAGCATCAGAATTTTATTTTTCTTTCGGGTTCATTGAAAGAAAATGGGAAGGATTGCAGTTGTGGGAATGTTTATATTCCACACAAAATTGCCGAGAAACGAAGAGTATGGAATGATATTAAGAGTGCTTCGGCTATAATGCAAGATTATACGATTATGGGGGGATTTCAATTGTGTGAGGAACAAGGAGGAGCGAAAAAATTCCAAGTTTAACGCGGTCGCGGCTTGGGAGTTCAATGATTTCATAGATGATATGGGTTTATGTGAGCATGGTTTAAGGGGTCGTAAATTTACCTATTGTGTCGGGGATAAATTTAGTCGCATTGATCGTATATTTATTTCCCCGAGCATTTTGATGGATTGGCCTAATGCGGAGTATCGGGTGTTATATAGGGACCTTTCCGATCATGCTCCGTTGTTGTTTAAAGTTGTATCGAAGAACTTTGGTTCGAAGCCGTTTCGTTTTTACAATTCGTGGTTATCTCGGGATGGTATAGACAAGGTTGTCAATGATGCGATTTAGAGGGAGACGGGTAGGGTGGAGCATCCTGATTTGAGGTTTATGACCAAGCTGAGAAACATTAAAGCCGAGTTAAAAAAGTGGATTAAAGAAGTTAAGGATAAAGAAACAGAGGAAGAAAAGATGTTGATGGAAGAAATCGATGGGTTGCAAGTCTTGATGGAGACTAGGGAGCTAGATGAGGAGGAAACATGGGTGTATGAAGAAGGAAATGTGCGGATCAGGGAGTTGGAGTTATGGAGAAAGCGTGATATAAAGCAGAAATCCCGGGTGAAATGGGCCAAGGAAGGGGATGAAAACACGGCATTTTTCCATGGTTGCATCAATAGCAGGAAAGCCTCAAATGCTATTCCGGGTTTGATGGTGAACGGGGTGTGGGAAACTCGACCAAATGCTATTAAAGGTGAAGTTTTGCGCTTTTTTAGGTCCAAGTTTGCTGAGGAGATGAAAATTCGGCCAATTCTTAATTGTTATGGGTTGAAACAGTTGGAGCCTAGTGATGCGAATGAGTTGGTGGTGCCTTTCACAGAAGCAGAAATCAAAGAAGCCACTTTTAGTTGTGGCAGTGATAAAGCCCCGGGCCAGACGGCTTTAACTTTCGTTTCATTAAAAAATTTTGGTCTCTTTTTGTGCAGGATTTTAATCTCATTTTTCATGATTTCTATTATAAGGCTTCTATAAGGCGCGGTGTGGGATCCTCATTTATTACTTTAATTCCTAAAGTTCCAGACCCGGTGACGTTGGGTGAATATAGGCCTATTAATCTAATAGGAGTGGTGAACAAGATTATTTCTAAAGTCCTGGCTTGTAGACTTAAAAAGGTGTTGGATAAAGTGATTAACGAGACCCAAACGGCTTTTGTCTCGGGTAGATACATTCTTGACGGGCCATTGGTCGTTAGTGAGGTGATGGCGTGGGCTCGGAGTCGTAAGAAGAGTATTTTTATGTTTAAAATAGACTTCGAAAAGGCCTATGATAACATTAATTGGGGGTTTGTGTTGATGGTTATGAGACAGATGGGCTTTCCGGAGAGGTGGTGCGAGTGGATTTATGGGATCTTGTCATCGGCCAGATCGTCTGTTTTGGTGAACGGGTCCCCAACTTATGAATTTGACTGTGAAAAGGGTATGCACCAAGGGGATCCGATATCTCCCTTTCTCTTTATTATAACTATGGAAGTTGTTTCGGGTCTTATTAAAAAGGCGTCAGATGATGGGGTGTTTAAGGGTATTCAACTTCCGAATGATGGACCTTGTGTTACTCACTTATTTTTTGCAGATGATGCTATGATCATGGGAGAGTGGTCGGGGGATAACTTTAAGGTGCTTAAGAGAATTTTGAGAATATTCCATCTATGTTCGGGGTTAAAGATAAATATATCTAAATCCACGTTATTTGGTATTGGGATTAATGGGGAAAATCTTAGTGATAAAGCCGCGGACCTTGGATGCGCACCGGGAGAGCTTCCTTTTAAATATTTGGGGATCCAAATGGGCGCTAACATGAACAGGATTGGTAGTTGGGATCCTGTGGTAGAAGTGTTTAGAAAGAGGCTCTCAAAGTGGAAGGCGAAGGTTTTATCGATGGCTGGCCGGTTGGTGCTTATAAAATCCGTTTTAGAGAGTATCCCAACTTATTTCTTTTCTCTGTTTAAGGCCCCTTTTGCGGTTACTAACAAACTTGAGGTTTTGATAAAAAAATTCCTTTGGGGTGGCAATGTAGATATCAACAAGGTCCATTGGGTTAGATGGGAGGTGATCACGAAAGCGAAAGATAAGGGAGGCCTTGGGTTGTCTAGATTGGAAGAGTCGAATAATGCGCTTCTTGTTAAATGGCTGCTGAGGTATAAAATGGAGCCGAAGGCGATATGGCGTAAAGTGATTGATGCCATTCATGGTTCTCCACGAAGGTATCAATCGGTGAGGTGCAATACGTCTATCAGGGGAGCTTGGTCTAAGATCGTTAAAAACGGGTCAAGACTGAATGGTAATGGTGTGGCTTTCAACAGTTTGTTCCAAGGTAAGGTGGGTAGCGGCATAGAGCTCAGGTTTTGGATCGACCCTTGGATAGATCGAAATCCACTAAGATTTTTATTTCCTGATTTGTTCCGCCTGGAAATAAATAAATGGTGCAAAGTAGTTGAAAGAATCGGGCAAGGTAGCAGCGCAGCAGCTTTGTGCTGGGAATGGAGGCAATATCCGAGTTCAGTTCAAGAATCTCAGCAGCTCATCCTCTGTTCCAGGATGCGTTCGGATGTTGTTTTGAATGTAGAGACTGACGAGTGGAGATGGAACAGCTGTAACCTGAAACTTCTCAGCATTAAAGACACAAAACAGTGGCTTCAAAGTCGTAATGAGGAGGATAATTCCGTTATTATGCGATGGAGTAAGTGGGTTCCGGCGAAATGCAACGTGTTTATGTGGCGGGCTTGGTTACACCGTATCCCTACGAAGACGGAGTTAGCTAAAAGGAATATAAATGTTGGGAGCACTATGTGTGTCCTATGTGAGGAAGCGGAAGAATCAGTAGACCATGTGTTCGCTGGATGCCGTTGACAGATGCTGTTTGGAGTGGTATAGCCTGTTGGTGTCGCATTCCTCCTATCATGCTGTTCTCTTTACACGACCTGCAGGAAGTGAAGGATCAATTGCATCATTCAGCGGCCAAGAAGGATGTTATTATGGGGATCTTTATCATAGCTTGTTGGCGAATATGGAAAATGAGAAACGAAAAAGTCTTTCAAGCAGCGAATGTGGTCATACATAAAGTGCTTTCGGATATTAAATCCTTAAGTTATCTTTGGTTCAATAGTAGAGGGAAAAGGGCTAGAATAGAATGGAAGGATTGGCAATCGTTTTCTTTCGATGTAATGTAATGTGTTGTTTTGTTTTCGGTTATCTCCTCCTTGGAGATGCCGGTTTTTAATAAAAAAGCTATACGAATAGATAGATTTAAAGCATGTACCAGATTTCATTTTAAATTATTCAATAATTGGTGAAATTACAAGATCAAAAAAAGGTTGTTTGCCCTTTGACATAAATTGATTGTGATGATATAAATTCAGAACATTGGATTACTTCTTGGCACTTGGATTACATAAGGGTGGTGGGTGCCCATCACAATATCACTAAACTTTACCCATCACAAATTGTCACCTCATAGCCCCACCCCTTGTGGTGTGGTGGTAAAGGTGAAGGAGTTCTAAATGTTAGGTTGGGAGTTCAAGCCTTATAATAAGAGGCAAAAAAATGTATATTTAAAAAGGTGATGTAAAAAAGGTGGAGAAATTAGCCGATAAAAAAACAAATTGCCACCTCATTCCTTCCCTAAACTTTGAATATTAAATTTTGATTAGATATAATATATAATAAAATTAAAAACAACATTTCTGTTACATAAAATTAAAATAAAATAACAAATTAAAAACCTAAATAAAAATTACCTTGAAATAAAAACTAAAATAAAATTACATCGATCTACTCTTTGTCGTCGTTGGAATCGAGAATTACTACATTTAAAGCAGCAACGTGTTCTTTTAGATCATATCATAGGCGAAAGTGGGTTTCTTTATCCCGGTACTCCAAAACAATATAATCGGGAACGACTACCTGGCATAGAGGGTCCATCGCGTAGTCTGATGATATTGCATGCCCTCATCCGTTATGATCATATTGTGCGATATGATATACGCGCACACGAAGTTCCTTATTTTTTGTTGCATCAATGCATGTACTAGTCAATTAATTATACCCTATTTACCATTCAACACACAAAAAGCCCGCTCAACATCTTTTCTCACCTATTCCTCCAACTTCTTTGATGTTTTCTATTTCTCATCGATTGGAAAGGAATAAAACCATGTCGGGTATACACCATCAACAAGATAGCAGCTGTATTAGTAATATTTCAAATTAACCTTCACGCGCGCGCACACACACACACACACACCTATAGGAGGGTATATCTTGAGAACGCTAAATATCGTGAGAACAAATGAGAAAACCAATCAAAATCAATTTTTTTAATACATACCTCATTATAATTAAAATACAACATTAAAAAATAAATTTTCTTTCCATATAATTCATATATATATATATATATATATATATATATATATATATATATATATATATATATATATATATAAGGAAGGTTAATTTGAGAACACACATAGTTTGTGCGAATCGTCGAAACGCTATTTATGTAGGATCAATATCGAACAACCCGACAATCACGAGCTGGTTCGTCTAGAGTGCGGAATCCTCTAGACGATGTTCGGACAATAAAAATGCCAACAACATATAGTAAATGAGTTATCAAACACACAATAATAAGGTTAAAAGGTTGTTATTGCATTGAAAACAGAGATCGGATGTACAACGACAATCAACAGACCAGAAACCTATGACCTGGGTGCTTGGAATGTGTGATGGGACAGCTAAAAATGATTAGGGCAATCATTGGAAGTATTTATACCCCTTGCTAGTTGTCCACGGCCCTAGGGGCGACTAGCTAGAAACTGGCGACTAGGTGGGGCGATTGGCAAGCCAATCGTCTTGTTTCCCAGGCGACTAGCTAAGCTAGTCGCCCCCTAAGACCTAGTCGCTAGTCGACTTGTAATCATCCCAAAATCATCCGAAACACATCCAAGCACGTACAATAGCATCAAAATAACATCTATTCTAGACTAGGGACATACATGTATTTTTCTGATTTTTCACCCCCTAAAAATCTAAAAATTTACGAAAAGACAATATTTTTGGATTTTTCAAGTTTTTGAAGAAAAATATTTACAAAAACGATCACCGATAAGGAACTTAATCCCGCTTTTCATGTCGTTTAAAATTAACAGATACTCAAATCGAGGTATGTCAAAAGCTTTGCTGAATAAATCGGTAAGTTGGTATTCAGTGTGGATTTTAACAACATCGACCAGTTTCTTTTCATAGCAATCGCGTATGAAATGATACCGAACGAGTATGTGTTTTGCCTTGGAATGATTAACTGTGACACCCCGCATTTTCAGGTTCCTACTTTAAGTAAACTCTAGTTGACTTTATTTACATTTACAACATGTTACTTAACTAGGGTTAGTTAGGTGAGTCACACGTTGAACAGTTATAAGATAATAACTTCTTTAGCAAAATCCAAGGTGTGTTATCTATCCTAAGCCTTTGCAATGTTGATATCTTGGTTCCCAAAGGTCCAAACCTAGTTTTATCAAGTTTGTGTCTTTGAAAACCTTTGAAATGAGTTTCTAAAACAAGTCTAAACCCTTATACTTGCTCTATGTGGAGTATTCATGCAAGAAACAGTTTTTAATGGTTAAAACGTGAATGTTTCCATGTATTTGATGTTTTATTGATGTGTATGAGTTGTTAAGATGATTTCCTAAGGTTTTGAGCAATCATTATGGTGTTTTGATGATAATATGCATTTTGACCCATTTGAGTGATTCTTGAAGATTTAGGGTGTTATGATGTAATTTGATGATTGTTTGATGTTAGGGTTTACACTAGAATGGCATAATAACAGAGGAATGATGATTTGCAAGGTTGTAGGTGATGAGATCTGGTTATTTACCATTTAGGGAAAGATATGCATCTTTAATGTTACCTACTACTTTGCCATTTTTGGAAATAATTGCAAATAGGGTGTTAGACCAGTGATAAATTGGGGATTTTTTGTTTGGAATGGGTTGTTTAATGATTTGGGTTTGATGTTGGGTGTTTTTACATGTTTCGGGTCTGATTTAGAGGGTTAAACGCGCAAAAGGGGGCATTGAAACTGCAAGGGGCGAATAGGCCCTAATCACATGCCTTTTGTAACACCCCAACCGATGGCGGAAACATCGGGATGTCACGTATTGATGATTGTTCAGTAGCTCATGGTAAATAATAAATTTCAATAATTGATTTAAATACATTAGATACAATTGTTCTACAAGAATTTGTACATCAAAATGAAAAATACTATATACACATCTTTAAGCATTAACTCTAATCTTCAAGCAAGCTATAACCTGAAACATGTTAAGTTTGAAAATATTTTGGGTCAACAAAAGTTGGTGAGAATTACATAGGTTTGAATATTGAATAAAATTTGTACAATTCGAGTGTCATGGCAAGTCTAGTCCATATGTGAAAACAATACTATCCGGTAAATCGTGTGCATAATCAAACCTTGTGACTAGAATATTATGGTCCATCCCATACGCATATGGTTCACTCGTTTATGTTGCGATAACAATCACCCACGCTACCCATACTGGAGGTAACGTATCCGGGTGGGGTTGTCAGTCCAATAGATATATCATTGTGTATCGTTGGCTTGTACGAAGTTAATGATTATGCTAGATTAATTGTGCTTACCATAGTAATGTTTAAGACATAATGCAACTTAGAATAACACATAGACACTTATGTTGAATTGCAATTGAAAGTATAACATGTTTCACCCTAAAATAGTGAAAAATGGCTATGTAAACTCACCTTAGTGCTAGAATTGAGTCCCTTGATTAAGGATGGTCATATTATAAGGTTTTAAATATGAAATTAATTTTTATAAAATTATTTTCTCAATAATTGAATATTTAGTATATTTATTTTTAGTTGTCAAAATATAGTTTTAATATCTAAAAACATTAAAATTAATGAAGTTTCAAATTAAAATTTATATTTCTGTTCTAAATGAACAAAAATAATTTATGTAAAATTTTGGTATAAAAATAGTGAAAATTTAATTTATTATAATTTATTTATGATTAAAATAACACAAATTAATTAAAAAATTAAATAAATGGTTTTCTGGAATAAAAATTTATTTCTAAAATATTTATTGGTCTACAAGTTTAAAATAATTTTTGTGGAATTTTATAGACTTGTTTAGATATTTTTATAAATTTTTTAATTTATAATTGAATAAACTTGTAATATATATAATATATATATATAAAATAAATAATTTTTGAAAAACTAAAAATTGTATAATAAACTTCATCATTAGAATAACATAAAATAATTTCTATAGAATTTATAAACCTCTTTTGGTATTTAAAAACCATTTTAAAAGATAATGACAAAAATTATAAAATAAAGAGTTTGAAAAAAAGGTTTGTAGGTGCTTGGAATCGAACCCGGGTCTGAGCCGGATTGAAGGTTTAAATCACAAGCCCATACCAATTGGTCTGGACCCTGAGAACGAAATCTTTTGGTTTATATTAGTTTTATGGATCTTTTAGATTTAATCAAATAATATCAAAAATAAAAAAAATGGGGAATCGGACTCGAACTCATGTCCTAGTAGCGATTCAACGTTTTAACTATGAGGGAATCACCAACTGATCTACTGATCAGTTGATGATTAATTATGTTCAGATTTAAACTTATACGATGACAAGCCTCTGTCATCTTCCCCAAATCGTGCTCGAAACCCTAGCCTATTTAATTACGTCTAATAACAAACAATAGCTTCTGATTTGTTGGGGCTATTGTTTGTATGAGGCCGAATAACAAAACCATCAAATAAATTGATACTTACAACGCGTGAAAAGCTACAAACGATCCGGTCAATGAAAAAGTCAACTGAGGCGAATTTGCAAATTATAAAGGGTTTTAAGGATAAATTGGGTATGGGGGTTTGATTATCGGCGAGGTTAGCTTGTGTGGGTGGAATCAATTTATACTAATCGCTCGTAATCGTAACTTTGGAAGTTTTGACCCGTCTTGAATAGTATACGCGTGATTAAACATATATTGGAAAGTTTTAAATAGTGATTTGGCATGGAGGACACGCTGAAAGGTTGATTACCATCATACCATATATAATCACAAGTAAAGACGCAGATCCGAAGTTGATTTGGAAAGTATTGGGCTAGCAGTTGACTTTCTAAAGTCAATTGTGCAGTCATGAAGAGCTTATGTTTATTTTGGTTGGAGATTAAACACAACATGGGCTGTAGCCCAACTGGTTGGTACGTGTGTGTATAACAGACCCGTTGTGGACGCGGGTTCGAGTCCCGGTCCACGCATTTTATTTTTTTGCAATTATTTCACTCATATATTGTTATTCTAAGTTTATAATATGGTTATGTAAATCCAAAAGTGTCACAAAATATCTTTAAAAGTACAAACATGTCAAAATGAAACGTTTTATTGATTAAATAATCGAACGTACATAGTTGAAAATACGAAATGTTACACATTTATAGGCGATTAGGCCCCTAATCGCATGCCTTTATAGGCGATTAGGGGCCTATTCACATGCAGAACAGGTGATTACAAATCCTAATTGCCTGTTTGATTCCTAATCGTGTGTTTTGCTGTTGTAAGTGTATTTTGACATCCCAAAACATGGTTTGACACCTAGGAACATGTTAGGAACCCCGTGGCATATCTACTAACCTGGTAACACGTGTTCGGACTCGTTTATGCTATACTCGTATGATAGATGTAGTGAACATGGATGCGTGTTAAATGCATAGTTACATGTGATTGCTTAATTTCTCGTTCTTGGTTAACACGTGGGATGCCGGGTCACCAATGGGATGTCGGGTCTTGTCTTGTGCGTTCGGTTTTAACAGTCAAAGGTGTTTTCAAACGTACACGGTTATGGTCTGGACATTCGGGGACTAGTTAACCTACGGGTTATTAGTCCGGGTACTTATATACGTCTCATGATAGGTCGCCGCTATTTGGGGCTATCATAGCTTGTTGATTTAACTGTTTTTCAAGTAACGCAACCTAAGGTGAGTGTCACAGCCCCGCTTTTACTGTTTTGCTTTCGGGGGAGAAACATGCTACATACTTACATTTCTTAAAAGGTCATGTTATACTATGGTTATCGTTATTTACTATACCGACGTTTCATCAGGAAGTCCCAGGGGAAACCATGAGTATGTTGGTATACATATCGGGGAAATGTGGATAGATCTATTGGGCTTGACAAACCCCACTCGACGGCTTGGAGCCGAGCGGGTGCATATTGTCTCTAACTTTCGGGATCACCGATGATGACGGTGATTAATACAATCTGAGCATACACTGGGTTACATGTCAGTAATGGTTTCCAACTCATAGTAGTAAAAATACTTAACGTCTAGCTAACGTTCTTATAACATAGTATTAACAGAAATGATCTTTTCAAACTTATGGAAACTCTTTTTGTAAAACCTGTGAACTCACCAGCATTATATGTTGACATTTTTGGCATGTTTTCTCAAGTCGCTAAGGTAGCAGTCAATGGATTAGGCGCACGGAGTCTTGCACGCCGTCTAGGGTTCTAGTGCATGTTGAATAATGTTTTTAAACTACGTTATGTCTTTTGGTTGTAAACAAGATATGCTTCCGCTGTTGGTTTATGGTTCAAAACTTAATGTTTTGGTTTTCATATATTACATTTAGTGTTTGTTTATTGTGACCGTTGACTTGGATCCTGGTGTGTAACGTGCCTCACGGTAAAACCCCGCAAATGGAATTTGAGGGTGTGACAGTTCCAGTACAATATTGTACCTTATAGAGCACTGGCGGTACTGTTACTCACTTTTTACGATTTTCATGATTGGTGTTTTTGATATTGGTACCGTGCTAATCCCTAATCACGACTACAAAGTATGGAGGCAGTACGGTTTCCGGGGAAACGTCATGACCAAGTCTGATACACCAGCGCGAGCCCGGTTAAGACAACGTGGTCTGGGGCAGACCTTAGCTAGCGTTGCCGATTAGGCACTGTAACATTCATTTCGTGTTACCGAGTTTGAAGGAAAGGAAAAGAAATTAAAAAAATTTATGTGTTTCCAAATTGAAAGAAAGAGAAAAGAAAGATTTAATTTTACAGTTATACCCCCATTGTGTATTGTAATAATATAAGTATGAGGGTAAAATAGTAAACGATAAATATTTTATTTGTTTTTCTTTGCATTCCTTCTACTACCTTTCATTTTTTAGAGGAAAATTATACTCCCTCCGTCCCATTAGAAGTGTCTTGTTTTGAAAAACACAAAGTTTTAGGCATATTAAATAATTGCCGTTTTTGCTTGCCATATGACAATAATATCCTTGTCATATGTGGGTCCATCATTTTCTTTGTGTATTTTAGTTGTGTTTTTAAGGGTATGTTTGAAAATTGACTAATAATTTTTTTAAAGTGGACAAATGAACGGAGGGAGTATTAAAAGATTTTTTTCTTTTGGTTCCTTCCACTCTCTTCCTTTAATATAACTCTGAAACACATATATTTTTTACTTTCTCTCCGCTTCTTTCGAGTCTTTACCTTCTTTCCTTTAATGAAACTCGAAACTCGTATAAACGATAAACTAAACAGAGGTATCAGCCACCGTTCCAAAAAAAAAAAAAAAACCCAGAGGTATCAGCCGTTCTTCTCTATGCGTATTTCTTCTTCCAATTTCACTGCAATTGATTAATATTGTGCTTGTTTGGTTTAGGTTTTGCTGACCGCAATGATGCCTCGATGGAGCAGAACCCTAGGTTACTTATACCGACACAATAAAACTAAATCAGTAGATTTGTATTTGTTACCGTGCAGGCGAATCTCTAGGGTTGCGGCCGTTGAAGTTCCCCAAGCTCCAGATGCTTCTGCTATATCGGAGGTATCTTTTGTTTTTTTTTTTTTTTAATTTTGACCTGATTTTCGATTAGTAGAACATGAACAGCTCTGTGTTATGTTTCCAGTTTGAATCTGTATTGTTTAATTGTTACACTTTATGTCATTTTAATTTTTTTAAAATTGTGCAAAGGGTGAGGATTGGGCCTAGGCGTAGGGCACTTAAAAAGCGAGGGCCTGAGATAAGCAAGGCGCATAACATGAGCATACCATTTTTAGGTATTTGGACGTGTTTTAGGCTTGTTTAGGCCGTAGGACTAGTTTCGCCGTAATTTGTAGATTTTTGCTGGAAGTTATAGAACTTGGCCGGAAACTGACGAAACCTAGCCAGAACCTTGGTTTAAAAAAGCGCGAGGCGCTCCGAGGCGTTTTGGGTCCAAAATCTGAAGCGCGGGGCTTAAAGCGCGAGGCGAGAGCTTCACGTATAGTATTAAAAAAATATAAAAAAATATTTATATATGTCAATATGACATTTTCTACATGTTAACCAATCATAAGCACAAAAACATGATTATAAAACACACTTGAACACTTAAAAAGCATATTCAAAACATAAAAACGACGAGGCACTACTGTAGCGGGCCAAATAAAGCAGTTTAAAAGGGTTTCTTTGGCTGAGGCGCTACTGTAGCGCGCGCCTCAAGCGCCCGAGGCGGCGCTTCATGTAGTTCAGCGCTTTTTGGCAAAAAAAAGCGTTTTTCTTGGAGCCTCGCGCCTCAAACGCTTAAAGCGCGCCTCAGGCGCGCTTTTTTAAACCAAGGCCAGAACGTTGTCCGAGCGTCGCTTGAGAGGCGAGCTTAGGTGTGCACTCGAAGGGCTTTTGACAACAGAGGATAGGACTACTGTTTCTGCGGATATGTGACATCCTGAATGCAATCATCATCTGCTTGTTTTGATGATGGATGATATGCTTAAGAATCAACTTTTCAAAAAATAAGAACCGATGTAATCATTAACTGATAAGTGTTATGTCATTTATTGGTTATTGGATGTGTTTACTTGTTATGATTAGAGTGCATTGCTTTCTGCAGGAAAGTCTGAATAAGATGTTTCGATCTAAGCCTTGTTCTATAGCCTTGCCACCTGAATCCCCTTTGAGGATTGAGGAACCAACTTATGAGGGTCTCCGCCATGTTTTCCTCAAAATGATGCTGTTCTATAGCAAACAAAGCAAGTCTATTCGGCAAGCAAATGTTATATACCGCCGTGTTGTATCTCAAATAGATAAGCCTGTCATTTATGATGGTTAGTCTTTTTTTATTCTCATCAATCTATGTTAATGCCTAGAGACAAAGGTTATCTAGAGGGGAGTTAGGTTATCTTGCATTCTTTCTAATTATATAAATTTAAACTGTTTATGTTATGATGCCCATAAGATTTTCCAGACAAAGTGTATATGCAAAATTATTTGTGGTTGTATTACAAAATATGTGCAATGCTTAACTAGGCAAATGATTTAAGAAGGATCTTTCACTACGGTCTACGGGCATATAGTTGAATCTTGTGGACCAAAGTCAATTCAATGAATGTTTGGTAATTATGAATAACAAGCAAATAGTTGACTTTGGGTTAAATAGAAATGATGCATTTAGAGGGTGTTTGGAATTGAGTTTGGAAATGTAAAAGTGCTTTTGGTCAAAAGTGCTTATTGGCTTATGACTTTTTGAAAAGGAGTTTTAAAAAAAAGTGTGTGGATTAGCTTTTGGGATGAGAAACGTCAAAAAGTCAATAGATTGTCTTTTTTTTAAGTGTTTCGCTTAACTTATTGTGAATATTGGTTGTATGGGTGGTAAATTTGTAATTTTTTTCCAAAAGTCAAAAGCCAAAGCCAGGATTTCTAACTTTTCAAAAACAGCTTTTCCACCCTTAAAAGCCAAAAGCCAAAAGTCAAAACAGAAAGTGCTTTTGGGTTACACAAACAGCTTATTGACTTATTGGCTTTTTGGAAAAACCAATAAGTCAATAAGTTGTTTTGAAACTCAATCCCAAACACCCTCTTAGTTTGAGGTGCCTTAGGATACAGATTCGATTTATTGTAGATGGAGGAAGTACATATTATGATATTCATATCATATAGATAATGGAGCAATTAGCAAATAGCTAAATACTATTGAGTATTGTGTAATTTCTGTTGTTGCCTTTCAATCCATGAGAAACCTAACGCTTTTTATTACTATGTATGTATTCTAATGGATATGTTTTACTTTAATATGCAGTTTTTAGAATGGAGAAAACCTTTAGAACCAATTTCTCAATGCTAGTAGTACACATGTGGCTTTGTTTGCGTCGGTTGAAAGCAGAAGGAAACGAGGGCATTGAATTGGGGCAATACGTGTATGAAATCTACAATCATGATTTGGAGACGAGAGTGTCTAAAGCTGGGGTTGGTAGTTTGGATTGGTTTGACTTTTGACTATAAATTTGATATTTTGTTATTGGTTGATCTGATGGTAAAAAAAAGATAATAGTGAAAAATCTTCTTGTTGTCAAACAGCTCACATGCATAAAAGTTCTTGCTATCTGTCATTCTTAGAATGCAACTGAATTTTCTTGACTTTTTAGAATTGTTATATATTTTTATCTCTCCCTCATAATAGTTGCATCAATTAACTCTTGACCCATACCGACAAACGTATTAGACTTTATCTAGTTTCTCAAAAGTCCACTTTCAATTTCTTATCTTCACTAGTTCACTCTTTACGTAAATTTCAAATTTAGTAGGTTGTTGCAGATATAACTGCATATCAAATCACATGAGTACCTTTTTAAATGATGATGAAGCATAGTAAGTTGGTATTTTCATGTGATACATTACTGAGTAATTTTGTATCTGAGATGGAAAATTCTAAAATGGACCATAATTAATTGAAAATCAAATATTTCTGGTGACTAAACAGAGTTTTCTTCGAATATTAGTAACACCATTATATTCTGATTGGAGTGCAGGTTAATTTGCTGTTGTCTAAATGGATGAGAGAGTTGGAAAAGGTATTTTATGGGAATATTGTTGCTTTTGATACCGCAATGCTTCCGGAAGCTAAACAGGATGATTTGCAGAATGCAATATGGAAGTAAGAGATACACTAATTTTTAGTTAAAAGTTATGAGTTTTTAGTTAGTCTGCTACTATATTTCTAGCTTGCCTTCTTTTTTTTAACGGGCAAGTATCATAAAAAAACACTAACTCTCTGTTTTTTCTCACTAAAAGTGTTCAACAAAATTTTGCACATAAAAAACACTACACTTTCTGTAAATTCTTACAAACGTCACTCAACAATTTTTTGTACATAAAAAACACTATACTTTTTGTTTTTTTTTTTAAATTATTCTTACATGTTATGTAGGAATGTCTTTGCTGAAGATGGTTCATCAAAGCTAGATGCCTCTGCATTACCAGCTGTCTTGGTTAGTTCTTACCTTGCTTCAATAAAGAATATATCCACAACGAGCATGTACTTGCCTTGCCTGTCATTAACTATGGCTGCACGTGCACATCTACATTCAAAATTACATTAGTCTTTTAACTCTGTTTGAAATTTTCAGGCATTCACAAGATATATTCGACGAGAATGTACTTGCCTGTCATTAACAGGTATCTTACAGTTTCTTGCTATATAGACTTACTTGCAGTCCTGCATATCCTGATGTTGATATCACTTCCTTTAGTTTACCCATTTGACACGTTAGAGATTATGAATAACCCGAAATCCACTCATGCTTGAACTGATAATACTTACTCTAACGTTTAAAAGTCAGAAGAGTTGCAAAATGGCAAGTTACGTAATGGGTCAACATGGTTTGTGTTAGTACTCAGGTTATAAATTCGATACAAATATTTTGTGTCAAATATGATTTCAAGTATACAACCAATATATTATTTTAAGTACTACTGTCATTATTTTAATAAAATTATTTAGGAGGTTTGAACTTTAAAGCTATAAAATAAATACATTTGGGGAGACATCATATTCTACCTGTTTGACCCATTTCTTTGTTAAGCTATTTTTTTGTATTTTCCTATTTGACCCGTAACACATAAATCATTACCTGGTTGACCCGTTCATAAGTAAACGTGTCAAATTTGCCACCTCTTACTTTGAGATTTGGGTTTTTTTTTCATCACTTTGCATGCTTACTTATCAAATTTAAATCGGAAATATAATCGTGGGTATGCAGATAAAGAAGCGATATTCTCAGGAAACTTCATGTTCACTCCTCTGGACAACCCAAAACCCTAAATCTTTTCAGACTGTGAAAGCGGCACCCTACCCATGAAGGTTTTTAGTTGTATGGATGGCATAATTGAATAAGCATTTGTTTTTTTCACAACACATAATGATGTGTAGAGAATTTCAACTTTCAGTATGAATATAAAAGGAAGAGGAGAGGATGTTGCCACAGTGGTGGCGGGGAAGGAGGTCGTACTGTCGTAGTGCAGGCGGCGCTGGTGGTGTGAAGGGCGGAAGGAGGATGGTGGCTGTAGTAGATGAATTGATTTATGAACACAGAAAGGATTAAACTGCCCAATATTACCTCCTGTTATTGCATCATAATTTATTGTTTATGCAACCTCAAATCTCAATAAAACTCAAATAGCTGATGTTTTCTTTTTTCTTAGCTAGCTATTGATGACTAAAGAATTAAGTTAAGTATATTACTCTTGTTTGTTTAAAGACAAGTTGAATATTATGGGATTCGAGTGTACCAGTCTTGAAACTGGTGGTTTGAGTCGGTTTGAAACTGGATGGCTCAAACCGGTTTGGTAATGCAAATTGAGTCGGGTTAATCACCGGTTTTGAAAACCAAAACGGGTTTTATCTTTTCCATCTCTAAGTAGAGTGGTAGATGTTTTGGAAATGGGTCAAGTCAAAAGGCCAATGAGGCTAGTGAATATTATTTGAGTATGTTTTTAAATAGAGTAAAGAGGCTTTTTGGCAACTTCTTCATCGTTAAATGTTTAACTTAACAAATAAGAGGTATGACTAGGTAAGAATCTGAACTTGTAAGACTATATCGATGTGGTGGTGGTTGGTGTTGGTTGGTCGAGGAGGTGGTGTGTGAGTGCCTGGGTGAGGGTTATGAATACAGATGAAGAGACAAACGGGAAAAATTTTCATCCAACATCATTTTGAAATTTAATAGGTAAAAGGTTTGGTGCGTGATCTAGAGGCGGCCTTCTGGTGATCCAAATACATTTAGGGCATGTTTGGATAAACTTATTACTTATCTTCTTTTTCACCTACATATTTTCTTTTTCAAAAAGTCATACAGTCCTAACTTAAAACTTATCTCCTTTTCACCTTATTCAAACTCAAAAAGTCCTTTTTAAAACCATCATCCAAACAATTTTAAAATGACTTTTTGAAAACAAAAGGTCATAAGTTATAAGGTGGAAATAAGCCAAACACCCTTTTAATGCTCTAATCATCCTAATGAAATTATTAAGGCTATGAAGTGTGGTAGAGGAAGTCTTGGGATGACTACTCGTCATGTCAGCAAATTGTGAGCCCTCCTCTTAAGATGACAACAAGAGGACTACCTAAGGGTGTGGAAGTAGTCTTCCTTGGAAAGTTCTTCACTCCTATTGGTCCAACATTTAATTTTTAATTTCTAATTTTAAATTTTTAAATTGCTAAATAATTAAAATATAAATTAATAACCACCATATACAGGAAAAATAATATTAATTTTTAATTTCTAGTTTCTAATTTTGTACTTTACCTAATACTTCTGGGCCTAACTAAAAATATGAAATAAACTCAAGTACATCATTTCCTCTGGTGACCTTTTTTTTAATTGGAAAGGAAAACAAGGGGGATTGAGGAAGGGCCCATATTAACTCAAAACAGCCAATCACAGTCCCTTCTTCAACGTCCATTTTCAGACGGTTTCGACGGTTCTGGGTTGTCGGGCGGGGGCGTTTTCAACGGTGTTGGCCCGTCCAACAATCATCATGTTTTACAACTATTGATATTCAAATGTTATAATCTGCTTTATAAATTAGATTCAAATTTAAAATGTTTTTCAGCTTCAAGATGCAACAAGAATAACATATCTAAAATGTATTTGTAGCACTTTGTTTTATAAAAATGCTATATCATTCTGCAGGAGCATACTGTATGTGTATTGCTATTCCCATACCCTTCCAAGATTGAAACGCCAGTCGGTTCAGGGCTAGTGTATTGTCGCAACCCGACCAGGAGGGGCTGGACGAAATAACAGATTGTTACCAAACTTGCACAACGAAAGCAACGATGACTAATATTTAATATTTGTACAACTTTTAGTCGTAAAAGGAAATAAAGTGGGTGAAAAAGGTTGATAACACGTGTGTGCAAAACATTATACACGTGGCAGGCAATAAAAAAGAAAAAAAAAGAAAACCGAAAGCAGAATCGAACTCGGAACCAAGGAGCTACAAAACACCACTCAAACCAACTGCACCAAAGCGTTTTATGATATTACAAAAAATAACTTACAATTAAATAACGTATAAGCATTTAGCAAAAAAAAAAAAAAAAAAAAAAACAAATCAGCTGCCACATGGCAGCAGCATTATTCATGGGCATTCTAAATTTAACATGTAGGATAATACCATATAAAAATATAACTAAAGTCTAATGCAGGAATGAATCGCGGCGGTCGTCAAAGCGATTGAGGAGGTGTAATCCACTAGTCGATCCAATCTCTATCCTGTTTATCTCTAGTTTCTCTAATCCGCGACACTTATAGTCCGAATCTTCTATCATGATAACCTCTAATCCGCATCTAACAAGCATATACCTCGTGGTGGTCATCCATCCATTTGCAGTACCTGAACACATGCTTAAAAAGAGTTTGATCAGCAAAATATGCCGGTGAGGCCGTGTATAGTTAAGTGGATCCAAAACAGTTTATCATTTCATAAACAAGTTTACACCGTTTACACACATGGTGATGTACAAGCGACGCCTCAACCCTAACATGGAATCTATCTACTTGTGCATCCGTCATTTTTTTTTTGTATATTTTTCGATGTACGTTAAACTTCAATTAATGAGACGTTACATTTTCATCATTTTCGAACGTTTAAAAAAAATATCCTGTGACATATTCGGGCTTATATAATCATACTATAAGTTTAAAACAACTCAAAAGTCGTCGAATAATTGTCTAAAAATAAATGCTTGGGACGGGGTTCGAACCCGCGTCCCAAGCCGGGTCAACACATACACACATGCTCCAAACCAACTAGGCTACACCATTCTATTTGCTTTGAAACCACACGAAATAATTATATTGGATATACGAAATCGCCCAGTTGACTTGAAAAAGTCAAACTGAAGCCATCGATCATCATCATCAAATTCCTTATACGCGTTAAACCAATCTGATATGGAATGGGATTGATTATGTTGACTGAGTCGCACCATTTATGCCCATAATTTCAGTCAAAACTTTCCAATTCTCGACCAATTATCCGCGTCATCGTCGTCATTGAGTCAACACTTACCAAATCCACCATCCGAGCCTCTCCCTATAAATTGAACCCCTCTCTTCAATCCTCACTCGCCGATAAACATCCCACCACCTTCAATTTCTGTTAAACAATTTGCATTCGAAGCATTCAAGTCGTGTTTGACTTTTTCTTTGACCGAGCTCTCATACCCGATTACGGTTAATTGTAAGTTCTTTCTTGTTGGGTTTTAATCATCGGCACCTTGTGAACAATAGCCCCAAAGAATCAGGGGCTATTGAACACGAATTGTATTGATTGGATAATTAGGGCTCGAAGTGGGTTGATTTGGGGAAGAACATGAATCGCAGACATGAGTTAAATCTAAACTGTTTTGAATCCTATCACTAACTAACCTACAGATCAATTGGTATAATACCTTGGTGTTAAGATGAGGGCCGGCCGTAGCCTTGGGTTCGAGCCCCGTCTTCACCTTTTATTTTTTTTTAGCAAATCACAAATATAAACAGATAAGCTTTATATTTAATTTAAATCCAATTTAATTCGTTCTCAGGGTGTGGCTCAGTTGGTGGCCACGCTTGTGATAAAACCCGAACCGGCCAGAGGCCCGGGTTCGATCCCCATAACCAACAAACATTTTTTTTTGCCATTTTTATATATATACTTAATATATTAAATCTTTTAAAATAGTTTTTAAATACTAAAAGTGGTTTTTAAATTCTACAAAAATTACTGTATGATCTTCTAATGGTAAAGTTCATTTTACAATTTTTAGTTTTTCAAAAATAATTTATTTAATATATACTATTAATAATACAAGTTTATTCATTTATAATTATAAAATTCAATAAAAATATCTAAACGATTTTATTAAATCTCACAAAAATTATTCTAAACTTGTATATCCTTAAACATTTCAGAAATTATTTTTATTTCAGAAAAACCGTTCATTTTATATTTTTAATTAATTTTTGTTAGTTTTAATCATAAATAAATCATAATAAATTCATTTTTCAATATTTTTGCACCAAAATTTTATATAAATTATTTCTAACTATCTAGAACTGAAATACAATTTTTAATTCAGAAATTCTTTAATTTTAATATTTTTAGATATTAAAGTTATATTTAGACAATTTGAAATAAATAGTTTATATATTCTATTTTCAAGAAAATAATTTTATAAAAATTATTTTCATACTTAAAACCTTATGTTGTGACTATATTCAACTTAAAAATTTACAAAAAGACTTTTATTTATTTATTTATTTATTAAATTTCTTATATTTAATAAACAATTTGATTACTAATCAAATAAATACTTATCCCCAATTCGAAACCCTAGAAATACATGTATCCTAGAATTATTTCCCTTACACGTTATCAAATTCTTTAGGTTGATCATTTGGGGTAATCTCAATTCAAAATTTCGTTGTCCGGTTAAATCTCAAGCTATTACGTGAACAGTGAGTATTTCCTATCCCCTTTTTGCTTTTATTCATTTTTGGGGTGTTACATGTACACTATTACAATTTCAAATACAAGTTTACATTTTCACAATACAATTCTAGTACTATGTGCATTGCTTACAACGTGCTTTATGCTTAGACACTACATGTGGATTACATTTGTACTTAGTGAAATCATTAACATGGTACAAGCCGACCTTAACATTGGATAGCGCTATTTGGATTGACAACCCGCCTAGGTTGATTCTCCCCCTTTTTCATCGGAGAATCCGTGGCCATTGTTAAGTTATTATCCATTTAATGGATGAGTACACCGCCGTTCATACAGTACATTATACAGTCACAGGATTGATTTCGCTCATTTGTATGATACATAGTTTACATATTTGCACAGTAGCTTGCACTTGAATTGTATATCTTTTTAACTTACTATATATATCAAAACTAGGAATTCTCACCAACATTTCATATGTTGACCAAACCTATTTTTGTACATGTTTCAGGTGCAGTTTGATCTAGTGCTTTAGCAAGGGACATTTAGTGCTTTATTTTAATCAGTTATTGCAATATTTACATTTCATTTAGACAATGTATTTTCCATTTCCATGTAAGACAATTTTGTCTTATTCAATAATATTTACATTTTAGTACCATGTGCTTTTGAACAATCATCACTACGTGACACCTTGATGATTCCGCCATCTGTTGGGGTGTTACAGATTGGTATCAGAGCCATGGTTATAGGGAATTAGGTTATTAGAAAGCCTTTTATCCTAGACTATAACCGGATTTCAACTTTCAGGTACAACATTTCCTAATTTATCATTCCTCTTATTTCCCTCCACTTTCCTCCCTCAATCTTTCCCCTTCTTCTCCATTTCTCCTCATCTTTCATCATGGTGTATAGAGATGGTGTCCTACAAGGAGTGGAAAGACTACTTCATCATGGAGCGGGAGCAGTACCTTTCATGAAGACACTCTTAGGCATAATGCCTACTCTTATTTTTGCTCCTTCAAAGTTGTTGAACTTTAATGAGTGTGATGAGGACACGTGCAATTTGGAAGGGTGGATGCCTGTACACTGGGTTTTCTGGCATAGGCAAGCATAGCGCATAAATCCATTTACGGACCTGTTATGCTTACCTGGGGATTCCTGGAGTGAGTGTCCACTTATAGGCTAAAGCATGTCTTCTTTGATCACCATTGGGCTCAATTCCTTTGAAAAGTCAATGTTCTTGTTGGGCTTTACAGCTAGACAAGGGCAATCCAAGCATGTTATGCAAATTTTTCAATGATACACTCTTATTTCACATACAATATCTTGTATTCATAATCATTAGTACAATTATACACTTACATTTATTAATCTCATAATTTTTCATTGACTGCCTTGTAGATGTCTGCTCGCCGTATGCTTCGTGATGCTAGTCAACGCACTGTTCGTACTTCTGGACAACGTTCTGATTGTCGCCTTGCTTCTCTAGTGCCTGAGCAAATTGCTGTAGTGATCCCAAATCTTGTTAGTGAGTTAACCCAGAACAGCAACAGTGCCAACACAGAGGGTGCAACTCAATTCCGGTGCACTTTCAAACACTTTAACTCATGCAACCCCACGAAATTTACTGGTGAGGAGGGTGCTACTGGCCTCCTCCAATGGTTTGAAAGTATGGAAAGTACCTTTGTGAACAGCAAGTGTTCTGATGACCTCCGCGTTCGCTATGCTACCAGTGTCCTTCAAAAGGGGGCGCTAACCTGGTGGAATGGTGAAAAACGTAACCGGGGCGCTGATGTTGCTTTATCTTTGTCTTGGGCTGAGGTTAAGGAACTCATGATCGCCAAATTCTGCCCTAGGAACGAAATCAGGAAACTAGAGGAAGAGTTCCATGGGTTGAAACAAGACAGTGGTGAAAATCTTGCGTACAACACTCGATATCATGAACTCAGTATATTGGTTCCACACATGGTTACCCCGGTCTCTCGAGCAATCGAGAAATATATTGAGGGATTGCCTGACCTAATTCAAGACATAGTCACTGGAAGCAGACCCACTACGGTGGAAGAAGCCATCCAGCTTGCAGCCTCCTTGACTGACAAGCACGTGAAAAAGGGAAATCTGGTCAGGAAAGGAACCAAGAAACCAGCTGAGAAGACCCCCACCCCTACTACTGAATCATCAAGAGTTGCTGTAGACAATACCGGTTCCAACACTAGGAAGCGGAAGTCCAGGGGTAGAAACTACGCCGTTGTAGCCCCAGTAACTCAGGCTCCAATGGCTCAGGCTCCCCCTGTTAAGAAGGTTTATAGTGGGACTTACCCAAGTGTGCCACCTGTCAGTACCATCACCCCTCAAATTTTCCATGTCGCCACTGTACCACCTGTGGTAGGTACGGTCATGTAACTGCCACATGTCGATCAGTGCTTCGACCTCAACCAATCAATGCTCAACCAGTTAACCCTTAACCAGCCAACCCTCAACCAGCTCGCCAAAACCCACAACCTATAGCATATGGTCGAGCTTGCTTCAATTGTGGTGATCCAAACAACCTTAGAAATCAATGTCCAGCACTTGTCCCAGCAAACCGTGCAGCAAACCCAGTGGCTCGTGGTAGGGCTTTCAACATCAATGCAGCAGAAGCCCAGGAAGCGAATGATGTGGTGAATGGTACGTTTTTACTTGATGGTCATTATGCTTCGATTTTATTTGATACTGGTGCGGATAAAAGTTTTGTGTCGTTAGCATTCGAACCTTTATTATCTCACACTCGCTCTAGATTAGGAGCGCCTTTCACTGTCGAGGTCGCGGATGGTAAACCCATCTCAATTGATTCCATCATCCAGGGTTGTACTCTTAGCCTTAATGAACATGATTTCACCATTGATCTCATACCCATGAAATTGGGGAGCTTTGATGTTATCGTGGGTATGGATTGGCTTTCTAAACATCATGCTGAAGTTGTCTGCTTTGAGAAATTTATTCGGTTTCCTCTCGCATCGGGTGACTTTTTACGGGTTAATGGTGAGAAACCATCCAGTGGTCTTAAACTCATGTCCTGCACTGAAGCACAAAAATATCTATGTAAGAAATACGTAGCTTTCTTGGCCCATATCGTGGAAAAGAAAGGTAAAGACAAGAGTATCCAAGATGTTCCTGTTGTTCGTGAGTTTCCAGAAGTCTTTCCTAATGACTTACCAGGACTTCCACCGGTGCGTCCTGTTGAATTTCGTATTGATCTTGTACCTGGTGCTACGCCCATTGCAAAATCTCCATACCGCCTTGCACCTTCTGAGATGCAAGAACTTGCAAGTCAACTTCAAGAGTTGGCAGACAAGGGTTTCATTCGCCCCAGTTCATCACCTTGGGGAGCTCCAGTCTTATTTGTAAAGAAGAAGGATGGATCTTTCCGAATGTGTATTGATTATCGGGAGCTGAATAAACTCACCATTAAAAATCGGTACCCTTTACCCCGCATTGATGACCTTTTTGATCAACTTCAAGGTTCGACTTGTTTCTCAAAGATCGATCTTCGTTCGGGATATCACCAACTTCGAGTTCATGAAGACGATATTCCAAAGACAGCTTTTCGTACACGCTATGGTCATTACGAGTTCATGGTTTTGCCTTTTGGACTAATGAATGCACCCGCTGTCTTCATGGATCTCATGAATCGCGTGTGCAAACCCTTCTTGGATAAGTTCGTAATCGTTTTCATCGATGACATTCTCATTTACTCTAAAACCAAATCAGCCCACGAACAACACCTTAGACAAATTTTGAGTCTTTTGAAGAATGAACAACTGTATGCCAAATTCTCCAAGTGTGAATTTTGGCTTAAGGAAGTTCAATTTTTGGGACACATTATCAGTGATAAGGGAATACACGTGGATCCAGCTAAGATTGAGGCTGTTAAAAATTGGATTACACCCAAGTCTCCCACGGAAGTTCGCTCTTTTCTTGGCTTAGCGGGTTATTATCGTCGCTTCATTCTCAACTTCTCCAAGATTGCCTTACCTCTCACTTCTTTGACCCATAAAGATAAACCATATGTATAGGGACCCAGTCAGGAAGAAGCATTCCAGACATTGAAGCAGAAACTGTGTGATGCTCCAATCCTCACTTTACCTGACGGCAATGAGGATTTCGTGGTTTATTGTGATGCCTCTAACCAAGGTCTTGGTTGTGTTCTCATGCAACGAGGCAAGGTTATAGCATATGCATCACAACAACTGAAAAACCATGAGAAAAATTACACTACCCATGATCTTGAACTCGGAGTGGTCGTTTTCGCGCTTAAGATTTGGCGGCACTATTTATACGGTACAAAATGTGTGATTTTCACTGACCACAAGAGTCTTCAACACATTTTTAACCAGAAAAGATCTGAATATACGACAACGACGATGGGTCGAGTTGTTAAACGACTACGACTGCGAGATTCGCTACCATCCTGGCAAGGCGAATGTTGTAGTCGATGCCCTTAGTCGTAAGGGTCATGCCCAGCTTTATTGTGCTCAGGTCCAGTCTGATATCAAACTCCGCATCATTGAAGCCCAACATGTCTCTGTTACTGAAGGCAACATGTACGAAGAAATGTCGAGTGGAGCCGAGAATCAGTTGGAAACCAAAAATGGTTTACTTTACTTCATGAACCGTCTTTGGATCCCTGATCGTGACAACCTGCTTACCTTTCTCATGGACGAGTCCCATAAGTCTCGTTACTCCATTCACCCTGGTGCAGATAAGATGTATCAGGATCTGCGTACCTTGTATTGGTGGCCCGGTATGAAGAAGGACATAGCCCTTTATGTGGCTAAATGCCTTACTTGTTCCGAGGTCAAAGCTGAGCACCAACGTCCATCTGGTTTACTTGTGCAACCAGAAATTCCAGTGTGGAAGTGGGAGAACATTGCTATGGACTTCATCACGAAGCTTCCACGCACCACTCGTGGGCATGACAGTATCTGGGTTATCGTCGATCGATTGACCAAATATGCTCACTTTTTACCCATTCGTGAGACCTACACAGCCGAGAAACTGGCTAAGATTTACATCAGTGAGATTATCAGCCATCATGGTATTCCTCTAGACATTATTTCCGATCGTGATAGCTGGTTTACTTCTCGCTTTTGGCAGACATTTCAGTCCGCACTTGGTACACAACTGAATCTTAGCACGGCTTATCACCCACAGACGGATGGTCAAACTGAACGAACCATCCAAACATTGGAGGATATGCTTCGAGCGTGCATCATTGACTTTGGTGGCAATTGGGACACGCATTTACCTTTGGTTGAGTTCTCGTATAATAACAGCTACCATTCCAGTATTAACATGGCACCGTTTGAGGCACTTTATGGTCGCAAATGTCGTTCCCCTGTGTGTTGGAGCGAGGTTGGTGAAACACAGATAACCGGTCCTGAACTAATACAAGAAACGACAGACAAAATTCTTCGCATTCGTGAGAACTTGCAAGTTGCTCGAAGCAGACAGAAGAGTTATGCCGATCAAAGGCGCAAGCCTCTAGAATTTCAAGTCGGAGACATGGTACTTCTCAAGGTTTCACCTTGGAAGGGTATATTTCGATTTGGAAAGAAAGGGAAACTTGCACCACAGTTTGTAGGCCCTTTTAAGATCCTTGAGCGAGTTGGGAAGGTGGCTTACAAGCTCGATTTACCACCAGAGCTCAGTAATGTTCATCCAACATTTCACGTTTCAAATCTTAAGAAGTGTCTGGCTGAAGATAACCTCCATGTTCCTTTAGGGGATATCCAGATTGACGAGTCGATGCGCTTCATAGAGAAACCTGTGGAGATTATGGATCGAGATGTCAAGACGCTTAAGCGAAGCCGAATTCCAATTGTCAAAGTTCGTTGGGAATCCAAACGAGGCCCAGAGTTTACTTGGGAGCGTGAGGACCAAATGATGTCAAAGTATCCTCATCTTTTTCCAGAGACTACCACTTGAAGGAATTTCGGGACGAAAGTTCTAAAAGTAGGGGATGTTGTGACATCCGTCATTTTTTTTGTATATTTTTCGATGTACGTTAAACTTCAATTAATGAGACGTTACATTTTCATCATTTTCGAACGTTTAAAAAAAATATCCTGTGACATATTCGGGTTTATATAATCATACTATAAGTTTAAAACAACTCAAAAGTCGTCGAATAATTGTCTAAAAATAAATGCTTGGGACGGGGTTCGAACCCACGTCCCAAGCCGGGTCAACACATACACACATGCTCCAAACCAACTAGGCTACACCATTCTATTTGCTTTGAAACCACACGAAATAATTATATTGGATATACGAAATTGCCCAGTTGACTTGAAAAAGTCAAACTGAAGCCATCGATCATCATCATCAAATTCCTTATACGCGTTAAACCAATCTGATATGGAATGGGATTGATTATGTTGACTGAGTCGCACCATTTATGCCCATAATTTCAGTCAAAACTTTCCAATTCTCGACCAATTATCCGCGTCATCGTCGTCATTGAGTCAACACTTACCAAATCCACCATCCGAGCCTCTCCCTATAAATTGAACCCCTTTCTTCAATCCTCACTCGCCGATAAACATCCCACCACCTTCAATTTCTGTTAAACAATCTGCATTCGAAGCATTCGAGTCGTGTTTGACTTTTTCTTTGACCGAGCTCTCATACCCGATTACGGTTAGTTGTAAGTTCTTTCTTGTTGGGTTTTAATCATCGGCACCTTGTGAACAATAGCCCCAAAGAATCAGGGGCTATTGAACACGAATTGTATTGATTGGATAATTAGGGCTCGAAGTGGGTTGATTTAGGGAAGAACATGAATCGCAGACATGAGTTAAATCTAAACTGTTTTGAATCCTATCACTAACTAAGCTACAGATCAATTAGTATAATCCCTTGGTGTTAAGATGAGGGCCGGCCGTAGCCTTGGGTTCGAGCCCCGTCTTCACCTTTTATTTTTTTTAGCAAATCACAAATATAAACAGATAAGCTTTATATTTAATTTAAATCCAATTTAATTTGTTCTCAGGGTGTGGCTCAGTTGGTGGCCACGCTTGTGATAAAACCCGAACCGGCCAGAGGCCCGGGTTCGATCCCCATAACCAACAAACATTTTTTTTGCCATTTTTATATATATACTTAATATATTAAATCTTTTAAAATAGTTTTTAAATACTAAAAGTGGTTTTTAAATTCTATAAAAATTACTGTATGATCTTCTAATGGTAAAGTTCATTTTACAATTTTTAGTTTTTCAAAAATAATTTATTTAATATATATTATTAATAATACAAGTTTATTCATTTATAATTATAAAATTCAATAAAAATATCTAAACGATTTTATTAAATCTCACAAAAATTATTCTAAACTTGTATATCCTTAAACATTTCAGAAATTATTTTTATTTCAGAAAAACCGTTCATTTTATATTTTTAATTAATTTTTATTAGTTTTAATCATAAATAAATCATAATAAATTCATTTTTCAATATTTTTGCACCAAAATTTTATATAAATTATTTCTAACTATCTGGAACTGAAATACAATTTTTAATTCAGAAATTCTTTAATTTTAATATTTTTAGATATTAAAGTTATATTTAGACAATTTGAAATAAATAGTTTATATATTCTATTTTCAAGAAAATAATTTTATAAAAATTATTTTCATACTTAAAACCTTATGTTGTGACTATATTCAACTTAAAAATTTACAAAAAGACTTTTATTTATTTATTTATTTATTAAATTTCTTATATTTAATAAACAATTTGATTACTAATCAAATAAATACTTATCCCCAATTCGAAACCCTAGAAATACATGTATCCTAGAATTATTTCCCTTACACGTTATCAAATTCTTTAGGTTGATCATTTGGGGTAATCTCAATTCAAAATTTCGTTGTCCGGTTAAATCTCAAGCTATTACGTGAACAGTGAGTATTTCCTATCCCCTTTTTGCTTTTATTCATTTTTGGGGTGTTACATGTACACTATTACAATTTCAAATACAAGTTTACATTTTCACAATACAATTCTAGTACTATGTGCATTGCTTACAACGTGCTTTATGCTTAGACACTACATGTGGATTACATTTGTACTTAGTGAAATCATTAACATGGTACAAGCCGACCTTAACATTGGATAGCGCTATTTGGATTGACAACCCGCCTAGGTTGATTCTCCCCCTTTTTCATCGGAGAATCCGTGGCCATTGTTAAGTTATTATCCATTTAATGGATGAGTACACCGCCGTTCATACAGTACATTATACAGTCACAGGATTGATTTCGCTCATTTGTATGATACATAGTTTACATATTTGCACTGTAGCTTGCACTTGAATTGTATATCCTTTTAACTTACTATATATATCAAAACTAGGAATGCTCACCAACATTTCATATGTTGACCAAACCTATTTTTGTACATGTTTCAGGTGCAGTTTGATCTAGTGCTTTAGCAAGGGACATTTAGTGCTTTATTTTAATCAGTTATTGCAATATTTACATTTCATTTAGACTCGTCATTAACCTCTAGCCACCACGTCTGTTATCCCACCATCACTATTACAGCCGCCTCTATAATGAATCAAACCACCATTCATTACCACCAAAGCCCGAGACCAAAACGCCCATCAAGAACCAACATCCTAATCAGTTATCTTTCATAACCACATCGTTCGTCCCGCACCTTCATCTTGTAAATCATTACCACCATCACAATCCCTTTACTAATATAACCAACAACCCTCTCCAATTCGTGACCCTTCTATAACCCATCAACCACTGAGAAATCATCACAATAAGACCATCCTAAACCATCATCGTTAACCCACACCTTCACCTATCATCTCCAACTCTAACTGTGACCTTAACTGAGACCTTAATTAAAACCCTAACCTGAACAATCGTCACCTGCGTCATACATCACCACCTGAACCCACCATTCTTCTCAGCTTCCGAGTCCAAAAGTGTCGGCCGATGGCTCCCCTCCTTCGATCTCCTTCTTCTTCCTTTGGTTCCCCCCTTTACAATTGTCTTTCCCTCTCTCTCTCTCTCTCTTCTCTACTGCTTCTCGTCTCTAGATAAAGGGGGTGTGGGTCGGTTGTCTTCGAAGGCCAGCGTAGATGGTGGTGGTCCGAGACCCTACTCCGCCTGTCCCTTTCTCCTCTGTTACTTTCTCTCTCTCTCTCTCTCTCTTCATCTCCGGCTCCCTTTTATCTTTCCCTTCTATCTCTCTCTAGGTGTCCGGTTTTCAAATAGTAATAAGAGATTAAAATTGATTGAAAACGTGTCTGATTTGGGATATGTGGGTAGGCTCGGCCGGTAGAAAGGTTTCCTTTGAAAAGTAATAAATTAATTATGTTAGGCCATTTTGTTGGTTCTCATGTAGGAGAAACAGGGAGACCGAAATCGCCAAAAATAGTATAAGAAGCACCGTTATAAGTAGAAAACCGTTAGAATTTCTAATCACTTAAAAAAAAGTTAGAAATCAAAGCAAAAATGCTGATGCTTAAGGTGCCTGGCCATTGTGATAGCGACTTGGATTGGTCACACCCTCTGAGTTAAGTATGCTGAGATGAAAAAAAAAATTGCTGAAGCTTAAGGTGCCTGGCCACTGGGATAGCGACTTTGATTGGTCACACCCTCTGAGTTAAGTATGCCGGAAAAAAAAAAGAAGTGATTTTAAATTCTCTTGGTTTTCTACATAAGACGGTTGGGAAATGGTCGATTGGTTGTTCCTTTAGCTTCATAAGCTTGAGGCGGGATTAGGAGGAACTGTGGCTTCCTTCGAGTGAGACCCTAGATAGACTAATCAACATGAACTTAACATAAATAAAAAGGGGCTTGGAAACCGGTGTAGGTTTAAGAGGATCAATATACCTGCAATCGCAATCAACACGTTAGTAGATTATTAATTAAGTAACCTATGTTTTGAAACTAGATGTAAACCTAACTGTGATTCCATAGCATTATTCTTTTTCAGAGATGAAAAAAAGATAAGTGTGGGGATATTTGATGTATTGTAAAATACATCTATTTTCAGTGTAAAGATTGTACAGTTTTCGAGTCGTTTAGATAGTACTTTTATTAGTTTTAGGCTTGTACTGGTCTTTTTTATTTAGTATAGGTTTTTATAGATTTTTATTAGTTTTGAGTCAGTTTTATTGCTTATTTACTTATTTTATATTTTGTAGGTGTTCATGGACGTTGGAGCGTAAACGAGCAACTTTAGTCAAGCCAAGAACACCCGAGTCTAGAGCACCGAATAATAATAATAATAATAATAAATCAATCATAATTGTAATATGTTTAATAAAAAAAAGGGATACGTAACCTTGGGGGTCCAACCCAAGGCCCAAGAATGTGTAGGGTGACAAAATATTGATTCTAGAGGCGGCAATAATTATTGGGAGAGGAAGCAAGCAGATGAACGATATAATTCGAAGAAATAGGGGAGCGCCAGGGAATTGGGGAGATTATTTTCTTTGAAGGCGCACAGGAAAAGGATCTAGCACGACAGCAGAAGCACCAAGAGAATAGAGAAGGAGGTCAAGGGGTGAAGCCTAGGTGCGAACACGGGTCGGTTCTAATTTTATTAATATTTATTTATTCAAACCCGTTGTGAACACCATGAATTTTATTTGTTTCCATTGTTTTGATTTTATCATGACTCTTAGGGGCTAAACCTTTTTGCTACCTAGGCGATGATGAATACGCTTGTTTGATTTATTTTCTTTTGCTTTTGGAACTTTTGGTTGTGGGTGAATTTTAAAGTAAAGAACTCTTTATTTTCTGGTTTGATGTGTATGCGTATTTAGTCTTGTTTAATTAATTTTTATAAACTCCACTTGCGTTTTTGTGAATGTCTTTCATGTATGAATGCGGGTTAGGTTGCGGACTGGGTGTTAGCAACTAGTTTATGGTTAATTCTGCAGGTTATCCATAGGAGTTGTAATTGTTTGTTAGATAATTCTAAGTGTTCTACCAATTCTCAATAGCTGTAAGGTGCGAGATTGTTGGTCTGTCTAGGGTGTTAAATTGCTAGATCTAGAGGCTTTGTAAGAAGATCTTCCTAGTTTCCCTAGCATTCCTTGTAGGCCAAGTCTTATCAGAAATATTGTAGTTACCCCTTGCACTTTCGGGTGTATTGTGACTTTCGCGCTGTGAGGTAGACTGTCTAGCGGGTACTTTAAGATTTGAGTAGGTAAGCCTGTGAGGGTAACCTCTCAACCAGTGGTTTAACAGCACAATAGTATTCTAGGGTTTCCCTTTGAGAAGGGTCGAGGGTGTCTACTCTATTTTTGATGTTTAGTATTTTAAGATCCCGGTTCCACACCAGTTCCATAGCCGTTAGAAGAGTATCATTCATGTGTAGGATTCTAGCCTAGGTAGTGTCTTCCCATTATCTGATCCCAGTTGCGGTTTTCAGTTTGTGTCTATAGTTTATTTAAGTTTTATTTTATTTATTTGCATTAGTTTGTTAAAACCCCTTTTTAAGCATAAAAACATTATTAAGTCAGTTTGTAGATAAGTAATCGAGTCTAGTTTACGTTTTCCATTAGAGTCTCGTGGGTTCGATACTCGGACTTACTTTAGCTGTACTGCACTGACTGGTACACTTGCCGGTTGTGTGGTTTAGGTTTAGAGAGTCTTAGGTTATAAATTTAAAACTTAGAGTGTATAGTTTAGGTTAATTTAGTTAGTTATTACTAAACCACTTTGAGCACATTAAGTTTTTGGCGCCGTTGCCGGGGACTCTTGGCGATTGCGTTTACTAGCTTTGATTACACTTATCTGCCATATCTGTGCTACTTGTTTTTTGTTTTGAGTCTGTCTTTTTGTATTATGAGTCGTAGGAGTCTAATTTTATGTGTCTTTTATTTCTTTTGAGTCTGTAAATATGTGTGAAATTTATGGAGGACCCCATTTTACCATTTGATGTCCACAATATGAAGGGTCCTCTGCACATTATTATGCTAATTCCTTTGTGCAGCCGCAGCCATACTATTCACAGGGATGTCCTACATATTATTATGATGACTTGTATCAGCAGCCACATTTTTATTAGTATTCTGATCAATTTTCTAGAAGCAATTCTTGTGAGAATAGTGGTAATGATTGGAGTAAAATAGAAAGTCTGTTGACATTACTAGTTGCTAAGGATGCCAATACCCAGAACATGTTAGCAGAGCAGGACACCCTCCTAAAAAACCACGACATCCTCATAAAAGACCGACAAGCTGCTCTTTTAGATTTTCAACGAACAGTAGAAGACATTGCTAGGAAATTAAAGGAAGAAGAAGAAAAAGTTCAGCAAGAGCAGCTGCCTAAAGTTGGTTATACATATGATGAGGAGGGCAACTACCTCGGGTACATGAACGCTCGAGGGGAGTTGTTCCCAACGTTTCCAGAAGAGGGGAAAGAGCCGATCATGGAATACGCAGATTAGTCAGATGAAGAGATCATCCCAATCACGGAGACGAAAATGGACGTTGAAGTCCCACCTCCGGTGCCACAGGTTACTATATATGATTTTGGGAGTGACTCTGACGAAGAAGAATGGGTGGCCTATCAAAGGTCGTTTATGAGGAAAGAAGGGATTGAAGAAGAAGTGGAATTGGGAGATTCCGTTGTTATGATGTTTGGTGCAGAGGAAGACAATGAGATGGGTGAGAATTCATTGTCTGAAGAGGATGAGTTTTTAGATCTGGAGTTAGAGGGTTTGCCTGTTTATGAAGATTTAGGGGAGTGATCCTGATGGAGATATGGCATACCTGGATGCCCTACTCGAAGGTGAACCGACAGACATGACCGAACTTGCACTAGATGAAAGAACTCAGTGTGGGGATCGTCCCACGGAAATGGTGGTAGAAGAAGCACACAATAGCTGGCCCGTGGTATTAGTGATAGATGGAATTTCAAAATCAACAGTACCACGGGAGAGGGCAAGGAAGAGAAAAAGAAAGGATCGGAACCGGAAAAGGATCGAAGACTGGCACGAGTTGGAGAAGAAGAAGCCAGTGAATGTCAAGCACGACCAGTCTATTTGCTACATGCCACGCATCCGGTTAATTCCAGGTAAGTTTAAATTTTGGTGGTCTGACCCGTTAAGAACTGTTAAATTATTTTTCAATTCCACAAATAAATATTTAATTGTTAATAAGAGTCGAGTGGAATTAAACGGGTTAGATAGGGTCCAGATAAAAGAGAAGTCCCCTGATTAAGTTTAAGTGTGGGGAGGCTCTGTAGAATTTGTAAATTTATATTTATACTTGTTTTTTTCTAGCTTTTCAAAAACAAATTTTATTTGTGGTCCGTCATTGGGTAGTGGTTCATAGGTTTTTATCTTTCTATTTTATCTTTGTTTTTGTGTCTTTGAGTCTGTTTGCAGGTTTGTGTGTTTGCTTAGGTAGAGGAAATTTCACCATGAGCGGATCCCATGTATTTATCTTTATATATATATTTTATGAGTGGGAGTTTGGTAAAGGTTTGGGTAATAAAAGAGAATTTTTCTAAAAGAAAAAAAAATTAGTTAACTTTCTGTGAAAAAAAGACTTTTCATGTAATGTGAGGAGTCTGGGCTGACCTGTTCGCCTCATGCGACCAGCCATTACCCCGGAAAGTTATTTTTTTTCTCGTTAGCAACGCGTGTTGTGATCACCAGTGTCCTTCACGTTGAGCGAGAATCGTATTTTTTTTTCTTTCTACCCATTTGGTCCTACCACCATTCACCGCCATTTTGCTAAGCATGTACGTCTTCTTATTTGTTGTTATTTTATGAGTCTAAGTTAGTAGTTTGAGTCTTTTTATTTTTGTATGGTTCGGTATTATGCTCGGGTTTTGTTTGTTTCATTTTGTGCAGGTTTGGATTGCACCGCCCGTACTCAATCTCCATTCGGGTGATTCCGGAGCTGTTATCATTTATCAAAGCAAGCCCAGAGTTTACTATTGTGTCAGAGCCAATCGCGAATGAAATGCTATACGATCGAGTTGGATTGGACTAGAGTTTTTGGAGCTTACGCGTAAATAAACCAGCTAAGTCCTTTCTAATTTGCCCTTTTCTTTTTATTTTTGTATTCGGAATTTATTTTTTGTTTTGAGTCGTTTTCTATTCCTACATTGAGGGCAATGTAGAGTTTAAGTGTGGGGATGGAAACTGTCGTCTAGTCTGTATATAGGGTCGTTTTGAGTTCAAAAAAAAAATGAAATTTTTTTTTTTAAAAAAAAAGTCCCTGATTTTGAAGTTTGCATTATATAAAATATGAAAAATGATAGGTAAAGTTAGGTGTCCGGTTTTCAAATAGTATGTATAATAAGAGATTAAAATTGATTGAAAACGTGTCTGATTTGGGATATGTGGGTAGGCTCGGCCGGTAGAAAGGTTTCCTTTGAAAAGTAATAAAATTAATTATGTTAGGCTATTTTGTGGGTTCTCATCTAGGAGAAACGGGGAGACCGAAACCGCCAAAAATAATATAAGAAGCACCGTTATAAGTACAAAACCGTTAGAATTTCTAATCACTTAAAAAAAAAGTTAGAAATCAAAGCAAAAATGTTGAAGCTTAAGGTGCCTGGCCACTGGGATAGCGACTTGGATTGGTCACACCCTCTGAGTTAAGTATACTGAGATGAAAAAAAAAATTGCTGAAGCTTAAGGTGCCTGGCCACTGGGATAGCGACTTGGATTGGTCACACCCTCTGAGTTAAGTATGTCGGAAAAAAAGAAGTGATTCTAAATTCTCTTGGTTTTCTACATAAGACGGTTGGGAAATGGTCGATTGGTTGTTCCTTTAGCTTCATAAGCTTGAGGCGGGATTAGGAGGAACTGTGGCTTCCTTCGAGTGAGACCCTAGATAGACTAATCAACATGAACTTAACATAAATAAAAAGGGGCTTGGAAACCGGTGTAGGTTTAAGAGGATCAATATACCTGCAATCGCAATCAACACGTTAGTAGATTATTAATTAAGTAACCTATGTTTGAAACTAGATGTAAACCTAACTGTGATTCCATAGCATAATTCTTTTTCAGGGATGAAAAAAAAGATAAGTGTGGAGATATTTGATGTATTGTAAAATACATCTATTTCTAGTGTAAAGATTGTACAGTTTTCGAGTCGTTTAGATAGTACTTTTATTAGTTTTAGGCTTGTACTGGTCTATTTTATTTAGTATAGGTTTTTCTAGATTTTTATTAGTTTTGAGTCTGTTTTATTGCTTATTTACTTATTTTATATTTTGTAGGTGTTCATGGACGTTGGAGCGTAAACGAGCAACTTTAGTCAAGCCAAGAACACCTGAGTCTAGAGCACCGAATAATAATAATAATAATAATAATAATAATAATAATAATAATAATAATAATAATAAATCAATCATAATTGTAATATCTATACATATAATATTTAGGAGCAATATGGGACACTTGGCAATCATTTAGGCTCCTAGCATTTAATGGTCATCCCTCATGGCACAATGTGGTAATTTATAAAATTTTCTTTTTTTTTAATCAAAAATTGAGTAATAATCTATACTCTTTTAAAACATATACACACATTACGTAACCCCAATTTCATCGTCGCCTCCACTTTGATACCGAAACCCTAATCAGGGCGATTGAAGTTAATCGTTCATCTACAATCCAAGGTAATCTCAACTTGATTCTTATTTCAATTAATCCACGTTCATCTATCTTTATTCTGTCTTTTCATTCACTGATTCTCCATAACTGTTTTTAAAGTTTCGATTAAGGTTAATTTTTGTTTTTCTCTGTGTTCTGTTTTACTGATTTGTTCTTGAGTTTATGTTTATTATTGTTGAGTGTTATTAATTGTTTTGATTTTGTATTGATTTTTTAGGGTTTATGTTTTAGGTTTAGATTCAGGGATTTTTAAGGTTCAATTGATGTTTTAAAGGTTTCACTTATTGTTCTTTATTTTTCGTTTATTATTGTTCCGACTTATTAATATTTAGTTTTAGGGTTCATGTTTTAGGGTTCGTCTTTTAGGGTTGATGATGGGTTACGGATCTGTGATTAGAGTAATAATAGGGGTTTTGATTACCGGGTATTTTATAGGGGTTTTGATTACTGGGTAAATCACATTGGGTTTCTTTAATCTTTTTTGATTAGGTTTTTTATTGCTTCATATCCTATAAAGATTGTTATTCGTAGTAATATGTTTTAGGTTTGCATTTAGTAAAAATGGTTCAATTGATTTTGTCTTCAATTTATGTTATAAGGAACATAGGAATGGATTGTTATCATACATGGTCTGGATTAGGTTTGCATTTAGTAAAAATTGTTCAATTTATGTAGTCTTCAATTTAGTGTTCAATTTATATTCTTTATTTATGTTATACTCATATAAACATTACTTTGTTGATATGTATTTGCGATTATGTTTTGCTGTTGCTACAGGTGCATACACGTTCGGAATACAATGGTTTATGGATTTTGGATTGAGTCGGAGGGTAACAACCGTGTTTGTATTGTAAGATATCTGTTACAGGCTAAAATGTATATAGTACATTATGTTTATACTTTTCCTAATAATATTTTAATGTTTGTAATTCTTATCAGGCGTTACCAAAACTCTATCAAAAGTGGATCGAAGATTATGGTTATCCTACCGGTAACACCAAAATCCGTACCTTGGACTCTAAAGTCTATGATATTAAAGTGTTGAATATTGCTGGCAAGTGGTTCTTCTACAATGGTTGGAGAACAATGATTACTGAATTGAAGTACCCATCTGGGTGTAACTTTCTATTTCAGTATGAGGAAAATCTTCGCTCTTTCAGGATGATAACTTTCCATCAAGATGCAGTGTATGCAGCTGGTAACTTTTTTTACTGCAGATTGTCCGATCCTTATACCAGTGAGAAGCGTCTGGTATGTGTTTTTTTTAATCAAATAACATCATTATATTTTATTATACAATTTTTTGATAAAAAAAACTTATTTTAACACCTGTCAACATTTTTGGTGTTTTTTACAGCATGTTAGTTGTTACGTTGTTCATGGTTTAATGAACAAACAACTCCCGTTGGACCCAATTGCAGTTAGAGCTCCTCCACGTAAAAAGTTTCAGATACAGCTAGCAGTTGATGATGGTTTCTTTTATGTCACTAAGGGATGGCCTTTCATTAAGGAAACTTTTTCAATCACACCTGATCATCTCATTGTCTTCGAAATCATTGATGAGGTCTTCTCTGTTTTCTTAAATATAAATTCTAAATCTTTAGCTTTATATTTTTTGCTCTCTGTATATGTCATAAGGCTGATAAAATGTATATACTTCTTTTTGGTTTAACAGAGCACATACAATATGTCGATTTTTGAGAAAAACAAGCTTACTCTTCCTCCTGAACTTAAATGGGAAGCTGAAGTTAAGGAGGAGGATGATGATGAAGATTACTCTGATGAAGATATCATTGTCGTTTCTACTGATGATAGTGAGGAGGTTGTCGTTTCTGATGATTTCAGCGAGGAGGATGAAGAGGACACTGATATGGAGGAAGAGGATGATGATTCTGAGGAAGAGGACGATGTAGGTGTGCCAGTGGTGTTCGTTGTTGACAGGCACTATGTAAGTAATAATATTTATTTTTTAAATGTATTAACTTAGATGTATTTTAGTCCTGTTTACATACTACACTGATTTTAATTAATCGATTGTTTTAGGGTTTTGATTTAGGATTATGATTTAGGTTTTAATTAATTTTGTTTACATACTGATGATTATTATGGAAAATATGTTTTTGGTCTCTATTTAGCTTTCATGTTTTAGGTTTATGATCCGATTGATGTTTTATAGAAACCTTAGAATGGATTGTTATGATTTAGTATTTGATTAGTGGTTTATGTTTTAGGTATACATTTATGGTTTAAGAAATACTTTATTGGTTTGTTACTATTTAAGCGTTCAACTTAGAATGATTATGCATTTATGTTATAGGTTTGTATTAAGCTTGAATGTTTTAGGTTTGCATTTAGTAAAAATGGTTCAATTGATTTAGTCTTCAATTTATGTTATAAGGAACCTAGGAATGTTTCAGGTTTCGATTTGTAGTATGTCCGAAATACGGATTACAAATATTATCCCTATTTCCTAAGTATGTCTGAAATATGGAGGAAGAGGATGATGATTCTGAGGGAAGAGGAGGATGTAGGTGTGCCAGTGGTGTTCGTTGTTGACAAGCACTATGTAAGTAATAATATTTATTTTTTAAATGTATTAACTTAGATGTATTTTAGTCCATCAGGTTTATTATAAGTCTTTATATGTTAGTGCAGCCATATTAGTGGTTTATAAGTTGACGACCTCCTAATATGTGTCAACTGTTGTTACTTAGTATTATGTAGATCTTAGATGTTAGGCTTATAACAAATATGGGTCAACTGTTGTTGGTTATTAAGATGTTAAAAATGGGTGAAGTGGTCTAAATGTTAGATTTTACTTTATGGACAAATTAACCACACCTGTTGGTACTTATGTAGACTTCTCAAACAAATATCGGTCAACTGATTTATTTGTTAGATGTCAAGTGATTTAGATTCATTTTAGTTTCAGCTACACACATAGTTCAAATCTGGTCAAATCATCAGATTACACAAATTGGTTACCAGTTGGTATAAAATATATATTTGATTCAAATGGGTCATCTGTGGTCATCGTTCTCAACTGCACCAATTTAGTTGTTTATTTAGACTTTGTTGACCTTATGAGGTCAAACTGCACTCAAATGGTCTTTACTTGTCATATGGGTCAAATGGCATTTACTATGTAAGTGCAATCATTTATTTTTTAAATCTATTAACTTAAATGCATGTTAGTCGAACAGTTTTATTATACGCCTTTAGATGTTATTGCAGCCATAGTAGTGGTTTATAAGTTGATGACCTCCTAATATGGGTCAAGTGTTGTTACTTAGACTTATTTAGATGTTAAATGTTAGTCTGTTGTCAATTATGGAAAAACTGTTGTTGCTTATTTAGATGTCCACTTATGTCATATCCAAATGAGATGACAAGCTATATTTATATATTATTATTGTATAACTTTCTATTCTTTGTTATTTGCGTAGCGTATGAAGACCCCTTGGGCAAGGGAAAACGGGTTGTGCAAGAAGAGGGCTTTGACCATTCGTGATGGTGAGGGTTTTAGTTGGGGAGTGTCTGTTGGGAGGGAAGGTGAACCTGGAAAGTACCGTTACAACATAAGAGGTATGTCAACTTTCGTAGGTGATAAGAACTTTCAGCTTGGTGATCAAATGCATTTCCAGTTTTTCCAAAAGCAAGGTGTGTTCGAGTTCTCTAATGTTGTTAGCGGTAATGGTAGTTAGTTTGGTTAGTGGTGGTTGTTATGTGGTTTGAAGACAATACTTTTTGGTGGGTAACTTTTTTAAGTTAGAACATGATCTATCGTTGGTAGTCACAAACATTTCCACGTTTACTGCTCATGTGGTAAGTCGTGGTTTTTGGGTTTATATATATGTTGATAAACAATAAATTAGTAGGTTATGTATATTGTAATGTTTTTGGGTTGTTTAGCCAGTAAGTTAGCAATGTTTGGATAAGTTAGTAAATCTATTACTAAGAATCTAAAATAACTGAATTTTCATCTTAAAATTTTACATTTTGATACAAAAAACTATATTTTGTAACATTGGTTGTCCAACTCTTTTTAAGAAAAAGGTTTTTTTGAACATTAATTTTGTAAACTTTTGGTAGGTTTAGTTGTCATGTATGATTGTGCATATGATGTTTGGTTTGTCGTGATATATGTTTATGCTAATCCTATTTTGTTGTTTATTGAGTAATTATGAATTGTGTACTGTTTAGGTAGTCGTATTACAATTACAATCATATGGATTTTTATACAAAAAAAAAAGTCATCATACATTTTTATATCAGAAAAATTTTTTAACAATCATGTGACATTTTATATTTTTTAAATTTGATAATTTTTTTTAAAAGTCAAATTTTAGCAACATTGACTTTTCCAAGTCAATCATATTAATGACAGTTTTCCTAAAATATTTTAATTTATTAATTGTAAATAAATATAAATTCCGTTTATATTAAGAAGTTTAACTTATCTCAATCATTGTTAACAAAATAAATTTAAGATTATTACAATTAACTAACAATCAATATAATTGTATCATCAAAATATTTTTGGTACATTTCAATTATTTAAAACATAAGTTGAATGACTTTGTTTTAAAAAAATTTAAAACCAACCCTTTATAAACTAAAACCAGTTTTGTAACATAAGAGGTATTTAAATTCAATGTTTGGCTATTTTAATTAAATTGTATTACAGTTTTACAATTCTTTTAAATCGCTTAGTTTAAAAAACGAATAATAAACAATTTTTTTCCAAAAAAAAAATTCTTGATGAATAAACGAACTTTACCTATAAAAATTGGACAAAGTTAAATGTAAATTACTTTTCTTTTATAAAGCCGTTAGTTAAAAAAATTTATAACAAACAATTTTATTAAAAATATAAAATGAATTATACAAAGTTTAAAATGTACCATACCAAAACGAAATTTAACTTAATAATGGAAACAGTTAAATGTAAATTAATTTTCTGGTCAACTGTTATATTAATGTTGTCATAATTTAGGAATCTTTAGTCAAAAAGTCATCATACATTCTATGACTAACTTTGAAACATTTTTATATTACCAAACCTTTTTTAACAATAATTTACATTTTATATTTCTTAAATGTGTTATTGTTTATTTTTAAAGTAAACTTTTAGTAACGTTGACTTTTCCAACTGAATTATATTAATCACAATTTTCCAAAAATATTTTAAATTATGATCCTTAACTAAATAATGTAAACATGTAACAATGGTAATTATGATTTTCTTTTTTTAATCAATAAACGAAATTTAACTTAATAATGGAAAAACTTAAATGTAAATTGATTTTCATTTCTAACTGTTACTTTTAAAAAAAATTTCACAAACAATTTTATTTAAAATTAAATTTTAATTATACACAGTTTCAAATGTACCATACCAAAAATCGTATGTATGTAAACAAAATTTAACAATATTAACTTTTAAGTTAATAATGTAAACATATAACAATGCTAATTATATTTTCATTATATAATTAACTTTAAACGAAATTTAACTTAATAATGGAAACACTTAAATGTAAATCAATTTCTGGTCAATTTTTATAATTATGTAGACATAATTTAGTAATGTTTACTAAAAATAAAAAACTTTACATTTGTATTACATTTTTATGTTAAACCTCTATAAATACATATTAGATTGATCGTACCTAATACTTAGATACCATAGAGTTGTAGTATTATGGATCCAAACAACATTACTTTTTTGAATGACATCACTTGGCGCATGACTAAATATACCATCAAAGTTAGGGTGCTTAGGCTTTGGAAGCGAGAAAATCGAAAGAAACCTGGAGAAATTCTTTCTCTTGATATGGTTCTTATGGATGAACAGGTTATGTTTTGAACATATTTTTTTTAATTTGTTTTTTTCTACACATTTGTTTGTTGTGAAAATTGGTTGTTAATAAATTTTTTTTTCTTTTAAAACAGGGGTCGAAAATGCAAGCTATTGTATGGAGTAGATATATGAAGAAGCATGAAAAATTCTTACACGAAAATGAAACCTATTATATTTATAACTCACAACTTGCTGAAAACAAATCTACTAAACATTTTTCTAAAGAAGATATGCTCTCATTTACTTTTGAAACTAATATTTCAAAGTGTAGTAAGTTTGATGGAAGCGAATACGGTTTTAATTTTTCATCTTTTGAGTCAATTAAAGGTGGAAATCTGTCTACAGAACAAAGAATTGGTTTGTTTTTATTATACTAACGAAATGTATTTTAATCCTTTTCTATATTGATTATGTATTCGTATAAAACTGTTTTAACTTTTTTTTTAAGATTTCATTGGCTATGTTGAAGAATGGACTCCACCAGAACCAACAGAAACTAAAGCTGGTTTGAAAAGCAAGATGAACCTTGTCTTGATCGATCTAGAGTATGTATTTCATATCTGCTACGAATATGTTGGTATAAAACCCATTATAATTTTCCTTTTAACATACATTCTGTTTATATGTAGTGGCATGAAAATGACCTGTTCTTTGTGGGAAGATTATAGTCATGAGATGTTTGAATACATCAAGCATAATGAAGATGAAGTTCATGTAGTCCTTATTGTTCAATTTGGAAGCTTTAGCAATTATAAAGGTATGTTATATATTACTTTTTTTAGAAATTCCGATTAGATATTTTTGTATACCGGTATTTGTTTTACCTGTTTTAATATTTTTTTTTCAAAGGCAATGTAAGTGTTCAAAATGCTTTCTTTATCACTCGCCTTTTTATTAATGAAGACATTGAAGACATTCGTTCTTTCAAGAAAAGGTAGAATAGTTATATTTTTTTGTGTTTTATTTATATATTTTCAGTTGTTTAAAGATATATAAATATATTTTTTTTAAATTACAGTTATATTGAAAAGTTTATCTCCAGCGAATCATGTTCTGCTCAACGATCCCTGGGATCGTCTTGTAGTATGAATATGTCTGATGAATTTTTGAATAAAACAACTTTTAGCAGTATTCGTGAGCTTCCATTGATAACAGAGGTTCGTATAAAATTAATTTTTTTTCCTAATAACTTTCTTTCCAAATACATTTCAAGGTTATTCGTGACATTTTTAATTTTGGTTTTGTAGGTTAACAAACAAGTAATTGTTGTTGGAACAATCAAGGGGGTGGATCCTAACGAAGATTGGTATTACCTTGGTTGCGAGTTCTGCAACCACAAGGTTGAGCCAACTTTGAGTTTACCAGATGATGAAGAGGTGAAGGACGTAACTTCATTTAAACAAGTTTTGATTTGCACGAATAAAGGTTGTCCCAAACAGATTGTCTCTAGTGATCCAGTGTAAGAATTCTATTTTCTATACATAAGTTATAATTGTATGATATTATTTATTTATTTTTTATGTTTTAGTATTCATGTTTACGTTTAGTAATTTTTTTACATATAGATCTGATTTTTTAGTTTTGGTGTTTTAGGTATAGGATTCCAATAAGGGTACAGGATTGTACTGGAATTACATCCCTTACATTGTTTGATCGAGAAGCAAAAAAAATGTTGGGCATGTCAGCGATGCAGCTTCTTGAGAAAAGCAAACAGGTAACCTATTTTTTTGAGCCTTAAACAATATATGTAATTCTAATTTGTATTACTTATATGATGTATGATCTAGGTTTCTATTGAAGAGAAAGTAATTCCTGTTGAGTTTTATGAAATTGAAGAGAAGAAATTTGCTTTCAAAATTAAAGTAGGGCAATTTAATATTGATAAGCATGTTGATGGTTATGGTATACGGAAGCTTACAAATGATTCGGAAATTGTAGCTTCTCTTGAAGAACGGTTCCTTGACATTCAGGTTATGATTATCATTTAAATATTTTCGTTATAATTACTGTTATGAATCGTTATTATTTTTGTTGTTATTTAGTTATTGTTTAAACCCTTTTTACGTTAATCGGTTCTTTATTACATTTTTTTTTAGATCGAACAACCTCTGCTTGAAAATATCGATGTAGGTGACTCTTCAACACAGAATACGGTGTCTTTGAAGGTTAGTAGTTTACTTGGTCAATCATGTGTTTAGATTACATTTTAATGTAGTTTATTCTAACAATTTATACATGGCTTTTAATATTGTAGGATTCTGTTGGAGATAACACTACTCCAGAATCATCTTCTAGAGTTAGTTTGATTCGTGATGAAGCTGAGGTAAAGCGTAGCTTGGACAAAGTTTACGAAATGGAAGATGATGCAAGTCAGTCAACAACTAAAGTCCTCAAGTCTGAAAAGTTGATTTCCCGTAACAAATCACCTGAGAACACGGTCTTGATTCCTAAGGTTGAAAAATAGGATCAATTACCCGTTTTTTTGAACAATGGTTTATTGTCAGGATTTTTATTTCCTGTGTGTTGACATTTTGTTTTCATTTGTGTTTGCTTTGATTTTGAGACAATTTTCATCTACATAAATTGCGTGTTTACATTTGATGTTTGTTTATTATATTGGTAAAAATTCTACATGGTTGAATTGTTTTTTAGGATTTAACATTATTGTTGATAGTTTATAAGAGACCCTGTACTCTTATATGGCTAGCTTTATGGTGCTTTATCAAGAGTAAAAATCAGGACTGGCGTGAAGTTACTTATACTTGACGCGGATGACAAGGTGAAGAATAAAACAAAAATGTTTTGTATAAAGAAATATTTTAATGATATTTGATTAGAATATGTATCATTTTCTTTTACATTTTAATAAAATATTTCATCTTATAATAAGATTACAGTCAACTTCCGAAGGGAACAATTCCAAATAAGCGTATGTTTCTCAAAGACCATCAATAAAATCCAAGGACAGTCTTTATCGAAGGTTGTATTATATTTAAGAGACCCAGTATTGTCACATGGTCAACTTTATGTCACATTGTCAACAGTTAAAAGCAAGGCAGGCGTCAAGTTACTTATACTTGATGCTGATGGGAAAGTCAAGACTAAAACAAAAAAATCTTGTGTATAAAGAAAAATTTTGTGATATTTGAATAGAATGTGTATTTATTTGTTTTAAATCTTAATAAAATATTTCTGCTACATTTTTTTATATGTTTTACCCCTCAAAATAATTGTACGTTGGTGAGCCGCGTGTAACGCGGGCAAAGATCTAGTGTTTAATAAAAAAAAAAGGGATACGTAACCTTGGGGGTCCAACCCAAGGCCCAAGAATGTGTAGGGTGACAAAATATTGATTCTAGAGGCGGCAATAATTATTGGGAGAGGAAGCAAGCAGAGGAACGATATAATTGGAAGAAATAGGGGAGCGCCAGGGAATTGGGGAGATTATTTTCTTTGAAGGCGCACAGGAAAAGGATCTAGCACGACAGCAGAAGCACCAAGAGAATAGAGAAGGAGGTCAAGGGGTGAAGCCTAGGTGCGAACACGGGTCGGTTCTAATTTTATTAATATTTATTTATTCAAACCCGTTGTGAACACCATGAATTTTATTTGTTTCCATTGTTTTGATTTTATCATGACTCTTAGAGGCTAAACCTTTTTGCTACCTAGGCGATGATGAATACGCTTGTTTGATTTATTTTCTTTTGCTTTTGGAACTTTTGGTTGTGGGTGAATTTTAAAGTAAAGAACTCTTTATTTTCTGGTTTGATGTGTATGCGTATTTAGTCTTGTTTAATTATTTTTTATAAACTCCACTTGCGTTTTTGTGAATGTCTTTCATGTATGAATGCGGGTTAGGTTGCGGACTGGGTGTTAGCAACTAGTTTATGGTTAATTCTGCAGGTTATCCATAGGAGTTGTAATTGTTAATTAGATAATTCTAAGTGTTCTACCAATTCTCAATAGCTGTAAGGTGCGAGATTGTTGGTCTGTCTAGGGTGTTAATTGCTAGATCTAGAGGCTTTGTAAGAAGATCTTCCTAGTTTCCCTAGCATTCCTTGTAGGCCAAGTCTTATCAGAAATATTGTAGTTACCCCTTGCACTTTCGGGTGTATTGTGACTTTCGCGCTGTGAGGTAGACTGTCTAGCGGGTACTTTAAGATTCGAGTAGGTAAGCCTGTGAGGGTAACCTCTCAACCGGTGGTTTAACAGCACAATAGTATTGTTAGGACAAAGAGGATTGGTGAAACCACTTTTGGAAACCTTAGTCTAATTCACTTCTGTCATTTTGGCTAAGTATAGAAGTACTGAAGAGAAGACAAGAAACTGCTGAAGAGAAGATATGAGAAGTGCTGAAGAAGAAACTTCATCAGAAGTTCTGAAGTCCAAACCAGACAAGTTCACTTCAGAAGTACTGAAGACAAACTACTCATCAGTAGTTTGTCATTCATCAGCACTTAGCATCAGATATTTTCCACCGCCTTTTGTATCAGTAGTTTATTGTTTATTATTACTTTTTAGCTGTATTTGTTAGTTTCAATGTTGCAACTTTTGCAACTTGTTTCTGATGTTTCTGTACTTGCTTTTTGGGCAAGATACATGTATGTAAACGTCTATAAATAGGAGGCTTCAACCTTCTATTTTAGACATTGATTTTTAATAGAAAAATCCTTCAAACACTTTCACTGTTCTATTCCATTTCAGTATTTATTGTGAATCTGTCTAAGTATCTAATTCTCATTTACTGCTTAGATTCACAATAAATACTTGTCATTTATTAGTTTCAATCATCTAGGGGGAGTAATAACTCCTCTTAAGTATAAAAAGTGTTGCTTTAACTTATACATTCCACTGTGCTTATAATCTGATATACAAGGGCTTGCTAAACACTTAAGTGTCAAAGATAGCAAGTTCTTACTTAAAGAAAAGAGCAAACTGATCCAACAATTGGTATCAGAGCATTGGTTTATCTGATCACGTATCAATCTAACAAATTGAGAATCAGACACAAAGCTCTTATTGATACTCAATAAAAGATCAAAAGTTCACTTTTTATCAATATCCATCACTTAAAAGAGTTATCTGACAAATCAATACTCTTTAAAATGGATCCACATAATACTGGTTCTGCCACTAAACCTGCCATGCTTGTAAGAAATGAATACAACATATGGCAAAAGAGAATGGCACATACCTTGTCACAAACCAACACAGGTTGTTGGAGATCTGTGATATATGGTCCTCACAAACCAGTAAACATAAATCTTGAAACTAAAGTTGAGGTTCCTAAAGAACCAAAAGACTATACAGATGATGATTTCCTAAAACTTGAGCTAGATGCAAAAGCATTCTCTATGTTGGCAATGGCTCTCCCAAATGAGATATACTCTGGCCTTTTACATTGTGAAAGTGCCAAAGAACTCTGGGATTGTCTTTAAGAACAGTTTGGAGGAACTGAAGAGGTGATTGCCAACACCAGAGAGATTTTAGCTCAACAATATGAGACATTTGCTCACATTAATGGGGAAACTTTAACTCAACAATTTGAAAGATTCTCCTCATTAATATCTGAGCTAAAGTTAAATGGCCAGACCTATACAACAATATCTATGCTCCCTCACTCTTACAAAACTCCATGGGAGATTACTTACTTTTGAGAGAGAAATTGATCAAAAGAAGAAATTACAATCATCTGGTAAAACTGTTGATGACTACCTACCAGGTAGTACAACACTTTTGGGACAAGACTCACCAACTTGTTCCTATGGATCTTATGACAACATTGACATAACAACTGGGATCTCATCAGAAAGATCTTTCCCAGGTTATGACAATGATGACCAAAGTCAAACTGCTGATAATCTATGTTTTATCATGGATGATTTGAAAAACTTTAGCAGTGATGACTTAGAAGAAATGGACATTTTACACCAACTGGCCATGCTAAGCATTAAAACTAACAAGTTTTATAAAAGTCAGGAAGGAAATTTCCAGGATTGACCAGTAATACAAAAATTGGTTTTGACAAATCTAAACTGAGATGTCACAAGTGTCAGAAGTTGGGACACTTTGCTAGAGAGTGTAGAAACTCTAGCTTTAACCAATCATAATATGGAAATAACTTTAACCCCAATTATAATAGGAATAATGGAACTCAAGGGAGTGCTCATTTTGTACAGGCACAAGCTCCTCAACAGCAATACATGCCACAAGTACAATATGTTCAAATGCCTGCTCAACAGATGCAGAGCCAACAATCAATCCCTCCCTTTCCAGCTGCTCAACATCCTCCACAGCCTCAACAACCCTCTCAACAAAGTCTTTTCACCTCAGGGTATGTTGACTGGAGCAGTCTCCCTTTTGACACCACAGAGTGCAATCCTGATGCAGACAACAAGGTGTTTGACATCAACTGGGGAGAACCAGACAATGGCAGAAAGAACTTTGCCTTAATGGCATTTGAAGGCTGTACTTCAATATCTGCATTGTCACAGGTATCAAAAGAATCTTTGACAAAACTTTGCTCAAATTCTTGCAAAGAAACTTTTGCTCTCATAAGAGAGACAAATGTGCACTTACAAGGAAAAGCCAATGATTTAGAAAGAAAATACACTCAGATGAAGTGTGATTTAGAGAGAAAACTTACTGCTAAAACAAAAGAAGCCTCTAAATTAACTAACTCAGCTATTGAAACCCAAGCACAAATTAAAATGATGATAGAAGATCTTGGGAATGTCAGAAAAGAGCTTGCTGACACCAAGATCAGTTGTGAAAAATGGGTGGATTCTTGTAAGGGGTACCTGCTATTGCTAAACAAACAGAGTGCTTCAAATGTTAAGTTTGGCATAGGGTACCATCATGTTGAGACACCAACAGATTTCTCTCCCAAAACTACTGAAGATGGGAGAAAAATTGTTTCAAATGAAACTTCTGAAGGGAAAGACTGCACATCTTTCCATGAAAACTTTCTAAACAGAAATCCTGGTATTTTCAAAGAAAGTACTTCAGAAGTATTAACAAAATCTGACAACAAGCCATCAGTAGTTTCATCTACATCAGGAGTTGAGACCCTGAAAACTACTGATGAGCAAAATCTTTACACTAATGTCAGAAATTTGCCTTTAGATCAAAAACAAAAGGCAAAAGAGTGTGAAATTTGTGGTCTGTTCAACCACAAAACAGAGTTTTGTAGATACAGAAAAGGAATTCAGTTCAATCATAAAATTAAGCAACAGGTTGTGGGAAATCAAATCAGAAATGATTATGAAAGAACCTTTAAACCCAAAAAACAACAACCTGAAAACACCTTTTCTCAGAAAAAGATAAAATCTCAACTAAAATCTTTTTCTCAAAACTCTTTATCAGTAGTTAGACCTGATTCATCAGCAGTTTCACAAACTGCTGAGATTCAAAAACTAATGAACTTGGTACAACTACTGATGACCAAGGTTGATGGTGGTCCTGAAAAGGATACCACCATGGTTCTTAATGAAAAATCCATTGCCAAAAAGACATGGATTTCTCAACCTGGTCAAGAACAAACTGTAACTGTTCTCAAGAGCAAACCCAAAGCCAAACAGGCTTGGGTTCCTAAATCTAACTAATTTGCTATTGTGTGCAGAGAGTTTCCAGGGGCTTAAACAGCATATGGTATGTTGATAGTGGAGGCTCTATGCACATGACTGGATGCAGATACCTGATAAACAACTTTATCAGCCAAAGAGAAGGATCTGTATCCTTTGGGAACAATGCTAAGGGATATGTGCTAGGACATGGCAATGTCTCCTCTGGCAAAATACAGTTTGACAAGGTCAATCTGGTGGAAAACCTTGAATACAACTTGCTGAGTGTGTCACAAATGTGTGATAAAGGATATTCTTCCTTTTTCACAAAGACAGCATGCAAGATCATCTCACCAGAAGGCCAGAAGTTGATAGAGAAGATCATTGAAGATCATACTTTGCTGATTGCCAAAAGATGTGGCAATTTCTATGCAGTGGACATTGAGAAAGACAAAGTATTGAACAATACTGCCTGTTTCTTCTCAAGGGCATCAACTTCAGAAACAGATCTCTGGCACAGGAGACTTGGCCATGTGAACTTTAAAACCATAAATAAAGTCACAAAAATGGGCTTGGTCAGAGGTCTACCTTTGAAAGTGTACCAGTGTCAAGAACACTGTGTATCCTGTTTAAAGGGAAAACAGCATAAGTCCTCCTATAAGTCTATTGAAGAATCAAAAACAACTGCATGTCTTCAACTACTCCATATGGACTTATTTGGACCTGTCAAGATTATGAGCCTTGGTAAGAAGAAGTACTGCTTAGTCATCATTGATGACTACTCAAGATTCACATGGGTATTCTTCTTATTCTCTAAGGATGAGGCTGCTGAAATCATCAAGTTCTTCATTCTACAAGTGGAGAAACAATATTCTCTACCTGTCAAAACCATTAGAAGTGATAATGGGACAGAGTTCAGGAATAAAACTCTGGATGAATTCTGTTTGTCTAAAGGGATTATTAGACAATACAGTGTTCCCAGAACTCCTGAACAAAATGGTGTAGTAGAAAGGAAGAACAGAACCTTAATAGAAGGAGCAAGAACAATGTTAGCTGATTCTGGACTGCCCTTGTACTTTTGGGCAGAAGCAGTTAACACATCATGTTATGTTCAGAATAGAGTTCTTGTGGTCAAGAGACATTCCAAGACTGCCTATGAAGTTCTTCATGGCATTAAGCCCCTTATCTCCTTTTTCAGAGCTTTTGGGTGTCAATGTTTCATCTTGAACATCAAGGAATCTATTTCAAAGTTTGCTGCCAAAGTTGACTCAGGTTACTTTCTTGGTTACTCTTCAACTAGAAAAGCCTACAAGGTTTTTAATTCTCACACCAGGATAGTAGAAGAAACATAGAATGTCAAGTTCAATGAGTCAAAACACACTCTTATTCCAGCACATCCTGCTGAACTTTTTGACCTTGACAACTTCCACTTTGGACCTGAGAAGGCTGTTACTTCATCAAAACCTACTTATTATGGTGACAAAAGGTTTGATGATGAGGATCCCACACCATGGACTCCTCAAACAGTTATCAAGTCAACTTCAAGATCATCAGAAGTTCCCCAAACTTCTGATCAAACAAGTACTGAGGAACAAACTCAAACTTCTGATTCAGTAGATCCAACTACTGAAGATCAGGAAACATCTGAACCAGATATTATAGACCTCAGTAGTTTGTTTGAAGAACATGAGCCACCTACACCTGTCAGTGGTTTACAACAACTGATTGAACACAGAGATCATCCACTTGATCAAATCATGGGTGATATAGCTTCAGGTGTTCTTACCAGAAACCAGCTCTCCAACTTTTGCCTATTTTCAGCCTTTATCTCACAGTTGGAACCAAAGAAGTACCAGGAAGCCCTCAAAGACAATAATTGGGTGCAAGCTATGCAAGATGAACTGCTTCAGTTCAACAAGCAACAGGTCTGGGAAATCTGTCCCTTACCTCCAAACAAGCAACCAATTGGCACAAGATGGGTTTTCAGGAACAAACAAGATGAAGCTGGTATGATAATCAAGAACAAGGCAAGACTGGTAGTTCAAGGGTACTCTCAAGAAGAGGGAATTGACTATGATGAAACCTTTGCTCCAGTTGCAAGGCTTGAGGCCATCAGGTTATTTCTGGCCTATGCCATTTCCAACAAAATTAAAGTTTATCAAATGGATGTAAAGAGTGCATTTTTGTATGGAAAAATAAAAGAGGAGGTGTATGTCTGTCAGCCACCTGGGTTTGAGGATCCTTCTCATCCTGAGTGGGTGTACAGACTGGACAAAGCTCTTTATGGGCTCAAACAGGCTCCAAGAGCCTGGTATGATACACTCTCCACCTTTTTACTCAAAAATAACTTTACAAGAGGTGCCATTGATAAAACTCTTTTCATTAAACATGTTGGAAATCATGTCCTACTTGTTCAAATTTATGTTGATGATATCATTTTTGGTTCAACAAACACAAAAATGTGTGATGATTTTAAGAAACTCATGCAATCAAAATTTGAGATGAGTACCATGGGAGAACTGCAGTACTTTCTGGGACTGCAGATCAAGCAACAAACAAATGGAACTTTTATACATCAATCAAAATATGTTTAAGAATTATTAAAATAATTTTCTTTAAAAGACTGTAAATCATGTTCCACTCCCATGACACCAATCACACAAGTTGAACCTGATGATCAAGGAAAACAGGTTGATCAAACCATGTACAGATGCATAATTGGTTCCCTTTTATATCTAACTGCTTCTAGACCAGATATTATGTTTTCAACATGTGTCTGTGCTAGATATCAATCAGCACCAAGGGAATCACACCTTATAGCAGTCAAAAGAATTTTCAGATATCTGAAAGGAACTCCAACACTTGGAATTTGGTATCCTGCTTCAAGCAATACCAAGTTATCAGCTTTTTCAGATAGTGACTATGTAGGGTGTAAGATGACAAGAAAGTCAACATCTGGTGGTTGTCAATTCTTGGGTAACTGTCTAGTGTCATGGCAATCAAAGAAGCAAACATCTGTTGCAACTTCAACTGCTGAAGCTGAATACATTGCAGCTGCAAGTTGTACAACACAGATACAATGGCTCCAATATCAACTTCTTGATTATGGAATCAAAGAAACCAAGACACCTTTGTTTGTAGACAGCAAATCTGCCATTAGCATCATTCAAAATCCGGTACAGTTCTCAAAAACCAAACATATTGAGATCAGGTACCATTTCATAAGAGATTGCTATGAAAAAGGCAAGATTGAGGTGAAGCATGTAGCAACAGCTAATCAAATAGCTGACATCTTCACAAAACCCCTTGACACATCAACATTTCAGAAGTTAGTATCCATGCTTGGGATGCTAAATTTGTAAGTGTTTATTTTATTATTCTGCACATATTTTTCATTTTCACTTACAAAAAAAAAAAAGGACAAAAAGTCTGAAACAAAAACTTCTGAAAAGAGAGAAAAACTACTGATGAACAAAACATCAGTATGGAAAAATTTCTGAAAGGTGTAAAACTTCTGATAAAATAACTTTCAGAAGTTATGAATAAAAGTATTTATTTCTCATCAGCTTTTAAAACTACTGAAGAGGAAATGGGAACTACTGATGAAAAAAAAAAAAAAATCTTCATCAGCAGTTTAGTCAAAAGGGCAAATCTGACTTTTCCCATCATCAGAGGTTTGACCTATTCGGTTTAAAACTTCTGATAAAAAGATTTTTAACCGAGGAGGCTTAAAAACTTCTAATAAAGAAGATTCAAGCGGTTAAAACTTCTGATAAATATCTTTTTTCAACACTTATCCTTTCAAACTCAAAAATTTCCCTCTTTCTCTCTCAAAAACTCTCTCAATAACCTAAACCTGCAAATCAACTGTTCGATCAAAACCCAAACCACATGGCTCTCGTTCTAAAACAAGGACACAATCAAAGGGCCTTTCTTGAAAAACAAGAAGGCTGGTCCCAATACGATGAGATCATTGATCTTGTCGTAAAATCCCAATATTTTACTGCTCTCACAATAAACCCACCAATTCATACTGAAACTCTAAATGAGTTCTGGGCAAATGCTGAGACGGTGACGGCTGATGATGAAATCATTTCCCTCAACTCAAGAATACAAGGGAAACCACTGACCATCACACCGGCCACACTGGCAACAAGACTGGGCCTGGATGATGTAACTGCCCCTGATCAAGTTGCTAATTCTGATATTCACTTAACCATGACAGAGTGTGGTTATCAAGGTACTCTCTCCCATGCTACAATCTTCAAAAAATATTTTGAACCAAAATACAAGCTTTTGTTTCATTATATTATTATGTGTTTGAGTCCAAAAACAGGGTCTTATGACCAGATGCCCTCTACTTTTCAACCAATATTTCATTCCATTGTGAATGAAACCAAATTCAGGGCATCAAAATTATTTTTCAATGAGTTGGTGTTACATCATAATAATACCAAGAAAAAGTTTTTGTTATACCCAAGGTTCATTATGCAATGCATAATAGGGGAACTGGGTAATGAGGTGCTTGTGGGAAAAGTTTCAACTTTAAATCCATTAACCTCACAAGCATACTCTAGGCATAACAAACCGGCTAACTGGCCAGAAGATGATCAGGGAGAACAACAACAAGTCCCCCTGAAGCCCACATCTTCCAAACTCACACCACCAAAAGCCAAACAGCCCAAGCCAACAAAGACAAAAACCCACCAACCCAAAAGAAAAGCTGTTCAGGAGGTTGAGATGCCTGAACATGCTCATGAGCAATCTGCTCTTCAAATAGGTGAGACTGAAACACCCTCTCAGTCTCATCCATCTCAAACCCCACCAAGAGCACCCATAACTATCTTATTCAAAAGAAAAAGACTTAGAAAAACTATTGAAACTCACTCTTCTTTTGAAACTGCTGACCAACCAATTTCACCTATTGCCCAAACTACTGAACCAACCCCTCAAATTTCTGAACCAGAGGCAATAGAAATTGCCAAACTTCTCTCTGGGCTAAAAGAGAAAGTCCCATCTGATTATGTCAGTCCCCTACAACCACAACAAACAGGGGACATAACCACAACATCAGACATGGATGTGGACATCACTAGCCCTAACCCAAGAGGTGAGGGTGGACCAGAGTCTTTAAGCCCAATTTTAGAGACTCTTGGGGCATCTGAGGCTGCTACTACTCAGTTACCACCCAGTGGTGGATCTGATGATAGAAGTAAAATAGCTAAGACCTCAGATGTGGCAACTACTGATGAAGGCTTAATGCTTGAAGTAGGAAATCCTCAGAACCAAGAACAAGAGGTTCATGAGAGAACTGAGTTGAGCTCAGCTCATGATTTAACTGAGACAGTCCTCAATGAGGACAACATCAGGGATTCAGATGATTCCATTAATTTGGATGATGTTTCAAAAACTAAAACTACTGAATTGACGGCACTTTATGAAGGTCCTGTTTCAGGGGTATCCAAGCTCAAGAAGCCAGTCACCCCTGCACAGGTTAAAGTCCACTCAATCCCTAAAACCCCTAGAGTGGCATCCTCTGTACAACATGAGGATCTCCCAAAAACACACCCTTCACAACAAATGCCTACCCAATTCCCTGGGCAAACAAGCATAGACTTGAACCAGCTATGCAGCCCAGAGGGTCCCCTGTACCACATGATGAACACTCTCATCAAGAATCACTTCCAAACATACACAGCTAACTTGGAGCTGTCAATCAAGAACCAATTTGGAGTGATCAAGACAAAGATGAATGATCTGTCCAACAAGATAGAATTCAACAGCAAACAGATTGCTCATCTTCAAGGTCAATTCTCCCAACCCTCAACCTCTAAACTTAAACTTGATGAATCCAAAAAGGGGGAGAAAAGTAGGGAACCTAAGGAGTCATTCCAAGCCAGGATAAGGGCAAGAGTGGCCATCCTTGAAAGAGATCAGAAGGATCAAGCCAGAAAAGAAAAACTGGCCAAACAGTTTGGTGTCTCAGTAGAAGAAATTGAAGCCACAGAAAAAGAAGATGAGACCCAAACCTCTGAAGAATCCCTAAGGCATAATGAAGAAACTTCTGATGGCAAAAGTTCTGATGAAGAATCAGAAAGTACTGAAGACAATCCTTCAGTAGTTGACAAACCATCAGCAGTTGTCAACCCATCAGAGGTTAACACTTCCGAACCTCAAACTGCTGACCCTTCCAGAACAACTGCTCCCATTCAACCAACATCTGATCCTATCAGGCCTACTACAACAGTTACAACAATGACTGTACTAAACCCTTCTCCAATCTCTCAATCAGCTGAATTACTAGAGAAGAGTTTAGTTGCAGCCAACAAAAAGGCCAGAGAAGATCTGATCTGGAAAACTCTGGAAGAAAGGGATGATCTAGACCTAAGCCATGAAGAAAAACTTCAGGCCTATGAAGCTGAACTACAAAGGCAGGCTAGCCTTGATGAGATTGCTGAACAAGACAAAAGACAACAACTGATGTCTTACATCACAAAGAACAGCAAGACTAAAGCCTACACACTCAAAGGACTCTCTATGCAAGAGCTAACAAGAAGAGCACAAATCATTGCAGACAAACTGGCCACAAGCAAAGAAGGAAAGGCCAAGAGAGCCCAAATGATAGATGAATTAGTAGCAGAGGGCTATGGTTCAAAAGCCTCAGTATCCAGATGGAAAGAAGAAAGACTGATGGATACTTATAGAAAATACAAGGCTGCCAAGGCTGCAAATCCAGAGAAGTTTCAAACTGCTGATCCTTCAAGATCAGTAGTTAGAACTTCTGGTATATCAACAAGAAGGCCTGCTACTCAAAGAAAGAAAGCAGAGGACAATGTCAAAACTGATTTCAAAATGGTACTACTTGAAGGAAGTTCAATAGTCCATTCAGATTTTGACATTGAGGAGAAACCTCTGTTAACACAATTCAGGGATCCTTCCACTTTTGCCTACCAAATCCAAAAGACTATCAAAGACAAGATGCATACCAAGGTAGTGACTGAACACCATCTCCCAACTATTCAGATGCCTGATATGCAACAACAACAACAAGGAAGAGACTCCCACCTGAGGTTAACTGAAACAGAAAGCATCCAACACTCAGGATCATCAACCCAAGGGACAAGTCTGGTTCCCTATTCCTCTGACTTTAACAAGTCAAAGGTACCTATCATCAGATGGTCACTTACTGATAACAACTCAGTATTATTGACAAGAAGAGACCTTTCAAGCAGGGCTTACAAGAAGATCAGTGATCTAAAGAAACTGTCAACACAAGACCTGCTCACAATTCAACATCTGGAACCACAGAGAGGATCTCTATCTGATGGACAGTTAAACCAGCTCAAGAACACCATGTACAAAGAGATATGGAAGATTGTTCAAGACAGAAGAAAATCATAAGGAATTAGTAAGGTTTTGGCTTCATCAATCCAGGGGGAGATTGTTAGGACAAAGAGGATTGGTGAAACCACTTTTGGAAACCTTAGTCTAATTCACTTCTGTCATTTTGGCTAAGTATAGAAGTACTGAAGAGAAGACAAGAAACTGCTGAAGAGAAGATATGAGAAGTGCTGAAGAAGAAACTTCATCAGAAGTTCTGAAGTCCAAACCAGACAAGTTCACTTCAGAAGTACTGAAGACAAACTACTCATCAGTAGTTTGTCATTCATCAGCACTTAGCATCAGATATTTTCCACCGCCTTTTGTATCAGTAGTTTATTGTTTATTATTACTTTTTAGCTGTATTTGTTAGTTTCAATGTTGCAACTTGTGCAACTTGTTTCTGATGTTTCTGTACTTGCTTTTTGGGCAAGATACATGTATGTAAACGTCTATAAATAGGAGGCTTCAACCTTCTATTTTAGACATTGATTTTTAATAGAAAAATCCTTCAAACACTTTCACTGTTCTATTCCATTTCAGTATTTATTGTGAATCTGTCTAAGTATCTAATTCTCATTTACTGCTTAGATTCACAATAAATACTTGTCATTTATTAGTTTCAATCATTTAGGGGGAGTAATAACTCCTCTTAAGTATAAAAAATGTTGCTTTAACTTATACATTCCGCTGTGCTTATAATCTAATATACAAGGGCTTGCTAAACACTTAAGTGTCAAAGATAGCAAGTTCTTACTTAAAGAAAAGAGCAAACTGATCCAACAAGTATTCTAGGGTTTCCCCTTGAGAAGGGTCGAGGGTGTCTAGTCTATTCTTGATGTTTAGTATTTTAAGATCCCGGTTCCTCACCAGTTCCATAGCCGTTAGAAGAGTATCATTCATGTGTAGGTTTCTAGCCTAGGTAGTGTCTTCCCATTATCTGATCCCAGTTGCGGTTTTCAGTTTGTGTCTATAGTTTATTTAATTTTTATTTTATTTATTTGCATTAGTTTGTTAAAACCCCCCTTTAACCACAAAAACATTATTAAGTCAGTTTGTAGATAAGTAATCGAGTCTAGTTTACGTTTTCCATTAGAGTCTCATGGGTTCGATACTTGGGCTTACTTTAGCTGTACTGCACTGACCGGTACACTTGCCGGTTGTGTGGTTTAGGTTTAGAGAGTCTTAGGTTATAAATTTAAAACTTAGAGTGTATAGTTTAGGTTAATTTAGTTAGTTATTACTAAACCACTTTGAGCACATCAACTAGCGTTTCCGAAAGGATTCATTCCATCGGAACCAAGCCCAAACCTTATGTTCCTAACCTCATTACCAAAGTTTGGATATTTGCTATTAATATTTCTCCATTGTGGTGAATCTGCCACATGTCTCAATTTTCCATCCTTTATACGCTCATCTTAATGCCATCGTAACAATTTTGCTTCTTTCTCGTTTGAAAATAACCGCTTCAGTCTCGGTATAATGGGAAAATACCACAATACCTTAGCCGGTGGTCCGTTATTCTTCACATCGTCATTGTATTCACCGATTTTACTTTTTCTCTTGTTTCTTGATTCACCACAACTACATTTGTGACTATTTTTATACTCATTTCTGTACAACATTCAATCATTAGGACATGCATGTATTCTTTCAACTTCAAGTCCCATCGCGTTCATCAATTGTTTTGCTTGGTAAAACGAGAGAGGTAACACGTTACCATTCGAAAGCAACTCATGCAAAATAACTAATAGATCTGTGAAACTTGTATCACTCCATCTGTTTTTTGCTTTCAAGTTAAACATCTTCACGTTTTGAAATATCACAACCGTTATATAATTGTTTTTTTGCATCTTCAAATAGACGTAGTTCTACTCTATCATCATCGTCGATATCATTTCCTAAATCTATAAACATGTCATCTAAATTATCATGATTTAAATTGTCATAATACAAATTTTCATCATTTAAATTGTCCTCGTCAAAATTTTCAGCATTTAAATGATTCTAATGTTCGACATTGTCTAAATTAATTGATGTCGTAGCATCGTCAATCCGTGATTCCCCATGCTTTGACCAACAAGTGTAACTAGGCATAAAGCCATTTACAATCAAATGATACTCAATATCTCCAATATTTTCAAATCTTTGAAAAGTTTTACATTTCACACAAGGACACCAAATCCATTTAGAGCCAACATTCCTTCGATTAGCTTCAACAACTCTAAGAAATGTGTGGACACCTTTCGTATATATTTCAGAAGGATGTGCACTATTGTACATCCAATATTCTCTACCTTCCATTTGAAATTAAGAGAATCAAATAAGTTAAATACAATTAGTTACGTACGAGGTCGTTAATAGGTAGCTAGGTACTCTAAGGTGGTGGATCCTAACCCACTTTTTAAATATTCTATCTCATATGTATATATTTTAATGTGTTACTATTTAAGAAAAAAATCGACAGCATTTCCCCTTAACTCCCCAAGTATGTGGATAACCCACAAACCCGAAGGAGTAGGGGAAATGGTGTCGATTTTTTCTTAAATAGTTAACACGTTAAAATATATACAACCCAAAGGTTCTAGGCGGATATACTAGCCTAGAAAAATTATTTTACAACCCAAAAAAATCATAGTTTCTACTAGTGAAGATATATTGTATTAATAATTGCTAGGATGATTACAGACACTCGTATATAAATTGTTACAATGTTTTGACTATAATCTATCTCTCTCAACTATCACATAATTCTCTAAGTATAAATGCTTAAAAGATTGAATGAATTATTCTCCTCAGGGAGAAGGGGTATTTATAGGCTTCAGAGATATCCTGTGATTGGCTGGATTGAGAATGCCAGCTGTCCTGTACGATCATCAACCGTTGGCGTCCAGACGATGTCCTCTTGTGATAGGTCCACGTGTCTTGTAATCGTCCTTTTTGTCCTTTCTTTGTACCTCGTACATGCAAGTGATTGTGGAGCAGAGAATAACAGCCTCTGATTGGCTGCACGTCCCTTTCTTTGTCGGGTCACAGCTAGCATGTACAGGGTTTATGTGCACAGACTTCTAGAAGGTTTAGTCAGCGCTGCTGCTGACGTGTGTGGAGATGTGGGGCCGTGCGCACGCACGGGGTACATATCTCTTCAGACGACCCTGTTGGTGTGCCGGGTGGGTCAAAGTCCGTGAGAATGGGCTGCATATTTTTAAAAAAATTTTATATAACATTATAAAAGTATTTTAAAAATAATAATTTATAAAATTAAACCCAACAACCTTTTTAAAACTAATAACCCTATAAAAAACCAATAAAAACAACAATGGTATCTAATACAATCACATATGTAGTGAAGTTATGGGTAAGATTTAGGAAGTGTAGAATGTATGTAATTTTTTTTTTTTTTTTTTTTATATATAAGTTAGATTTACATTTCAATAAAAGAGGTAAATTACATAAGAATAGCAGGTAGGCGGGCAACAAGCTGCGTCGCCACCCCCTTCTGGATAGAGAACCCTAATCTAGAGAAAACAAATCCTCACCCCTGGGGGGTCGAGAAGTTGCTGTGGACCACCCGCTGGACTCTCGTCAGAAATCTGATCGCTTCCGGGGCCAATGAGCCAAAAGTGTCAAAGGCCAAAGGGACAAAAGCATGTTGGTTATCCTCGCACGCTTTAGCATGCTTTGTCACCTTATTTGACTCGACTCTTCAAATGTAAGTCTTACATTTATCATAGGGATAAAAAGACTATTTTAGGTAAGACCGTCAGCTTCATACCCACCTCAAGAGATAAAAGTCAAATAAAAGATGTATATACATAACCCACTAAAAATAGACATGCAAGCTATTCACATGCCACCAAAAGGACCGGGTAATTAAGCTTCTAAATCTAGGCATGTAAACGAACCGAACACTCATGAATTGTCCGTGAACTTATTCGACGGGAAGTTCATTTATTTTATAACATGAACAAAATTATTTGCTCATTTCATTAAACACAAACACACGTATTGATTGTTCATTTATGTTCGTAAACGTCCGTTATTGTTTGTTCATTTATGTTTGTTTATCTTTCTCTAAATTTTATTAAAATATAATCATTTTTGTTGTGGGTTTGAATGTGCTACTAAAGGTCATGGTAATCAAGTAGGTTGGTGGTGGTTGTCACGTTAAATGTGAGTTGGTTGACACCTTCCCAAAACAGAGTCAGTTGCATCTTTTTTTTTTTTAATAAACAAAACAATAGAAGTTAGAAACTATAAATCGAAAATAAACGATTAAAGTTAGCAAGAATCAATCCGTTAGTAAAGATTTAGTATGGTTCAGTTTAAATTTCTAACAGATTGATTGGATTTGGCTTAAAATGATTAAAACTACTATTACCATTTTGACTTAGGCTTTAACCTAAAAACTGTAAAAATCCAACCAAGCACACCCCTAGGCCCTAGTTTGTATGCAAATTCTGAAACCAAAATATCCAAATATTTAGATATCCAAGATTTACGGATACGGATTTAGATAGGCTTTTAAAAAAATTCGGATATTAGTACAATATCTCCCACTCTTGGAATAAATCATCTATCTATATCTATCTATATCTATATCTATATCTATATATAATAAACCAAATCATTTTTAATGATATGTCATAATATTATGCAATCTCTCTTTTGAGAGATGTCACATAGGATGTGATGTGGCAACTCTAGGCCAATTAAAAAAAATATGGTTTAAATATGATTTAACATAATCTATTAAATACCTAATCTAATAAATGTAAATATTAAAACTTTATTATTTTCTTTCTCATATTTCCTCTCATAACTTTTAAATGTTAATATCTTTTATATACGAGATTTTTTAATGAAAAAAATTACACTAAATTAACGAGCGTTTTATTATCTTTCCAACGAGTACCATAGTCCTATATAAAAAACGGAGAAAAAAACGACTATTTTTTGTAACCCGACATGTATTCTGTCAGGCTCTGTTGTAAAATAAGGTCTCGAAGGCCGAGTACTCCCCGAGTAATCGCTACAAGGTAGGTTGTCGAGGACCGAATACCCTACGCCTAGGCCGAGTACTCCCCGAGTACTCTCCGACTAGGCCGAGAACTCCCCGAGTACTCCCGACTCCGACTAGGGAGCGCCTAGCGACTTTTGCAACCATGCTGTCAGGTTTGGAATGAGTTTATAAAAAAATTGTGGGTTTGAGTCGTTCCTGGGATTAGGTGATACCCGACCCAATTATCCTTTTTTATATTATAATATGCTAACTTATGACAGAAATTTGTTTAAAATAATAATAATAATAATAATAATAATAATAATAATAATAATAATATTCATTAATCATATATTGGCAGATGCCATTTTTATAGTTTAGTACTTCTAATTTTATTCACTTTACTTATATTTCTCAACCTAGGACGTTTTCAGGATATAAACTAGTATGTACATAATGATCAATCAAGTACCTAATACGTGGCACCAACAAACCACATAGTCTCGTAACTTCCAAATCTCCAAAAGCCTTTGACTCATATTTTAATTTTATAAACTATTCCAAATTGTCTATTAACACTTATTGTTTTATCTAAAGTCTTTTTAGAAGCAAATAATTACGACAAATAGTCAAGCGATTTGATTCTACTTACATATCTATATCTATCTTTTTTTTTTTGAAGGCTTAGTTCATCTATATCTATCTATATCTATATCTATACTATATTATAAAGTATTTGACAAAGAGTTCATAAAATTTAAGAGGTACAAGTTCAATTGCTTATGATACGACACTCAATGCATATAATAACTACTTTTAGATGGCAATTTTGTCTTTAGAACACCATACTTAATCACAATAAAGTCAAAAGTTAAATGATTTTTATGAGAGGTCATGACATTTAATTTTACAATTACTTTGAATGAACACATTAAATAGAAAAATATAAAAAATGAATAATGCTACATGTTTTGTTATAATATTTTATATAGAATTAGATACTTCATAAAAGTTAACGTTTCATAAAATTTATATAATATTATAAGAAATCGAGAAATCAATAATGAAAGCTGTGTTTTTAATCTTGGGGTAACGTTTGGCATTTTGAAACTATTACGTTATATTGATACATGTAAACATGCCTAATCTGGTTTTAACTCTACGTCACCAGATTCTATGACAAGATAAAAAAGTTTCTGTTTATAATGAATTTCAAACAAAGGTTTCATGTAATTACGTCAACTAATCATGATTAAATTAGATTAGTTGTGAATTTTATTCTACAAAAAGTATTGACATATTGTAATATGCGAAAATTTGATATTGAATTGTTATTATGATTTTATGATTTTAACACGTTATAATTTAGTTGAATGATTATTAATAAAATAACTCTGGATATTTGATAGATAAGTAATATTTGATCATTTGTGCCATACAAATATCATTATAAAACTTTGTATTCCTAATACCATAGGGGAATAGGATTGAAAATGGAAACTTATGTTAGGGAGAAAAGATTTATTGGTTCTATTTTTATATACGTTTGAACGTAAGCTTCATTTAAACGAGAATTGTGTTTGATAATATACAAGTCATCTAAACATAGGTGAATAACTCTTGAAAGTTTGTTGTTAGTTTTTTATTTCCTTGTTTATGTGGTTATGTTATGATTTCGACTCACTTAACGTTTTCTATGATAACTTTTAACTTTTTTTAATATGGTGAGTTAACTCGCTGTCACGTGTGTGCGTGATTCAATGTTTTCGCCTATTTTTTGTTCGTTTTCACATTCCCGCTGCAGCGTACGGGTTTCCCACTAATTTACCAAATAAGCTTTAACATTTGCATATGTTAAGAGTTATGTGTTTTTCATATTATGGTAATGTTTGGATTCTAGCACTTATTTCAAAATAAAAAAAAAAAAAAAAAAAAAAAAAAGAACTTTATATGTGTAAAATAAATAACTTTGTTTACTTAGTTAAAGAGACTATTGGATCAGCGGCTTGTGAGTTTTGTAACTTCTCGAACTAATCAACCAATCATCTGTAAAGGAATAGGTTTCGTGCTTCTTTTTATTGATATGTCACCAATTATATAGTACAAGGATACAACATATATATGAACAGATAATAATTGCAATTAACTCTATACAATCCTTTTCTAATATACGGTTGCTATTACACCCCGCAGTCAAAGCTGGAGGTTGACGGATGCTGAGACTGGATCTGAAATCTTCAAATAAAATCTGAAGTAAACCTTTGGTAAAGATGTCAGCAATCTGATATCGGGAAGGCACGTGAAGTATGCGAACATTGCCTCTCTGAACATGTTCACGAACAAAGTGTATGTCCAATTCAATATGTTTGGTACACTGATGTTGTACCGGATTACCAGACAGATAAATGGCACTGACATTTTCACAATACACCATAGTAGCTGTCGTGAGGGGAATGGCAACTTCAAGTAGTAAGTTAAGAAGCCAACAAATTTCTGCAACAACATTTGCCACACCATGGTATTCACCCTCTGCATTGGAACGAGAAACGGTCGCCTGGCGCTTAGAGGACCAAGATATCAAGTTTTCGCCAAAATAATGCAATAATCGTTGGTGGAGCGCCTCGTATCTGGACAACCAGCCCAATCGGCGTCTGTATAGGCAACCAGTGAGGAGTTGGCCATAGGGCCGAGAGTCAAGCCCAAGGCCGAAGTGCCCTATATGTATCTAATAATTCTTTTTAGGGCATTCCAGTAATCAATATGTGGGTCATGCATGTGCATACAAACCTGCTGAACAGGGTATGTGATATCCGGCCGTGTAAATATGAGATACTGAAGAGCACCACCTAAACTTCGATATAAAGTCGGGTCAAGGAAACAGTCGCTGGAAGTGGCACTTAGTTTGGCATTAGTGTCGACCGGAGTAGCAACAGGGTTGCAAGTCTGCATGCCCGCATGGGCGATGATGTCAGTGGCGTAAGACTGCCGAGAGAGAAACATGGTGTTGGCAGTTCTAGAAATAGAAATGCCCAAGAAGTAGCTAAGAGGGCCAAGGTCTTTCATTGCAAATTCTGCAGCAAGGTTATCCAGAAGACGATGACGAAGTAAGTCAGAAGAGGTGACTAGTAGAATATCATCTACATATAGTAGAAGGTAAGCAATATCTCGACCCTGGTGGAGTGTGAAAAGAGAAGCATCACACCGACTATGTTGAAAACCCATAGTGAGTACATGATCTGTTGGTACCATGTCTGAGGTGCCTGTTTCAGCCCGTAAAGAGATTTGTGCAAGATGCAAACATGATCAAGGAAGTTTTTATCCCAAAAACCCATCGGCTGATGCATGTAGATAGTTTCGTTTAGGTTTCCATGTAAAAATGCATTAGTAACATCCAACTGATGTATCTCCCAACCCTTAGATAAAGCAAGAGAAAGAACCGTCCGAATTGTGGTCGGTTTGACCACCGGACTAAAAGTCTCACCACAGTCGAAACCAACTTGTTGTGACCGACCATCACATACCAGTCTAGCCTTGTATTGCTCCAAAGTACCATCTGACCTGAACTTATGTTTAAACAACCACATGCAGCGAATATTATTCATATTGGGTGAGCGTGGTACTAACTCCCATGTACTGTTTCAAATTAAAGCATTATACTCAGTGGTCATGGCAGAGTACCAAACCGGATCTCGTAAGGTATCGGTTGGGTTCTTGGGAATTGGTTGGATGGTGGGTTGATCGGTAATGGTGTGAAGGTTGAATGGTTGTTTATGCTTAAAAATACCACTCATGAACCTTGTGTGAATGGTGCGTAGAGGCGGATGGTTCGGTTGAGGTTGGTCAGCAGGTGGTGGAGCTGCATTATTATTTAAGGGTTGTTGAGGAGGTGTGGCAAGGGAATGGTCGGGTCCGAGGGTAGAAGGGTTCGGAGCTGGGCTGATTGGATGGGTGGTTAGGCCTGTCGAGTGTGGTGAAGAGTGGACAGTGTGATTTGGTAGTGGGCTGGAGGGCATTTGGGCTGTAGGGTCAGTAGGGTTATGGACCGAATAATGGTTGTGGGTGTTAGGCATGGTTTGTTTGATGTGAGGGCAAAGGTGGTGAGAGATTTTTTTGGTTAGGAAGTCATAGGTGGGGCTTGGGCCGATTGATTGTTTAAAGGGAAACGTAGTCTCATCAAAGGCTACGTGACGTGAGATGAATATTTGTTTTTTGGAGATATCAAGGCAATGATAACCTCGATGAAGGGGGGGTTAACCAAGAAACACAAACGGGTGGGAACAATGATCAAGTTTGTGAATGATGATGGAGGGGGTGAGCGGATAACAAAGGCATCCAAATACGCATAAGTAGTCACATGTGGGTGTGGTATGGTACAAAATTTCGGTTGGGGTTTTGTTTTGGGTTTGTTTAGAGGGTAAAATGTTTAATAGGTATGTGGCAGTTTCAAGTGCAAATTGGCAAAGGTAGGTGGGAAGGGAGGTGTGAGCAAGAAACGTCCGGATCATATTATTGATGGTTCGGATTTTTCGCTCAGCTTTCCCGTTTTGGGAGGAGGTGTATGGGCAAGAAAAACGGTGTAGGATGCCATTTGTTGTAAAAATGTTTTGAAAGGTATTGTTAACATATTCACCCCCGTTGTGACATTGAAAGGTTTTTATAGCCGTTTCAAATTGATTTTTAATGATTGATGCAAAGTTGGTGAAAGATGAGAAGACGTGTGATTTATTGGTTATGGAATAGGTCGACAAAAAATTTGCATAATCATCTAAAAACAATACATAATATTTATGGCCCGATGAGCTGATGATTGGGGAGGTCCAAACATCGCTGTGAACAATATCGAAAGGTTTAATAGTAAGATTATTAGAAGCAAAAAATGGTAAACATACACTTATCCAAAAATACAAGACTGGTATACATTTTTCAAAGGTTTATCAAAAAGAATAGAACTAGATGATTTTAATTTATTCAACGAAGGCCGTCCCGGGTGGCCAAGACGGTGATGCCAGAGATGTTAGGAAATGGCAGCAAAAGTAGTGGGTTGAGTGGAAGAGGACCCAAGCACTAGAGGGTAGAGGTCACCGCTGCTGTTGCATCGAAGAAGCGGGGTCTTGGTCTTGTAATCATTCACAAGAAAACCAAATGGGTCAAATTCCACAGAGACTTAATTGTCCGTAGTAAGTCTACGGACAAAGATAAGGTTTTTAACTAGTTTAGGTGAGTAAAGCATGTTTTTAAGGATAAATGGCGGAAAAGGTTTGGGTAGGTATTTTGTGCCTTAACCGAGAACCAGTATGGTGTCGCCATTACCTACAATGATATTCTGAGAAATGCAAGAATTAGAAAACGTATGAAAGTCACCTTGCTCGTGAGACAGAATGGAAGATGCTCCAGTATCCATCTATTGAGTAGGGTTAGGCTGCTGCAGGGACATGGTGTAGAGGGCATGCTCGATGTCAGTTGGGCTATAGGCTGTGTGCGCTTGGTGAGGTTTTCGGCCTAATAGGCCAGGTTGTTGGGCGGTTGGGTGCTGGTTTAAAGTGGTCCGATTGGTTGATGGGTATGGGCATGGGCATGGGCATGGGCATGGGGGAGTAGGCCAATATGGTTGCTATTGGGTTGGGGAATAGAAGTTGTGTTGGGCCAAGGGTCGGTAAGGGAAGGAGGTGGGCCAATATGGTTTCTAGGGTGTGTAAGGAAATGGAGGGTAGTAGTTGTTGGAAGGTGATCGACCCCGGCCATAATTGCCACGACCCCGGCCACGTCTGCCGCCGCGGCCTCGGCTACAAGAGGAGCCGGAATCAGGTCGGTTGTAGTCGGTGGGGTTGGTTCTGGTGGTTTGGGCAGTGAGGGCGATAGATGTGGTTTTAGATTGCAAAAGAGCTTGTTCGGCTTTACGTGTTTCAACCTGAATAAGTTGTGACCGCGCATTGTAGAAGGTAGGTAAGGGTTTTTGTTGAAGTAAAATCGTTGTTATGCCCTCATATTGCTCGTTCAAACCCGCAATCAATTGTAAAACAAGACGATCATTGTCAACAGGAGCGTTAACATTGGCAAGTTGGTCGGCTAGGGTTTTCACAGCCTGACAGTATGCAGATATACTAGGAAATCCGTCCAAACGAGTGTTGGAGAATTTTTGCATGAGATAGATGGCACGAGCGCTCTTATTATCCTGATACAAGTTCTTGATGGCCATCCATGCATCGTGGGCAGTGGAGGTTTTGTCGATAATAGTATGAAGAAGATCGTTGGAGATCATACTATAGATCCATTGTAAAACAATGGCATCTAGTCGAATCCATTCGGCCAAGGTATAGGAGGATTCGGCCGAATCTGATGAGGGTTCGGGCTTAGGTTTGAGATGATCCTCGACCATATAGGCACGACAGTGGATAGTGAATAAGGTTGCCCATGAGGAATATTAGCTAGATTCGATTTCCAGGAGGATTGGAATGAAGTTTTTAATGTTTGTAACGGTTGTAGCAGGGTGTAGTTTGGATTCAATAGTGACTGGAGACGCATTAGAAGTGTTGGGTGGTTGTTGATCGTCGACAGCTCTGGTCAGAAGATGGGAGACGACAGTCGACAAGGGGGAAGGGAAGAAGAGATGGCGACTGCACGATTAAGTGACGGCTCTGATACCATAAGGGAATAGGTTCCGTGCCTATTCTCATTGATATGTCACCAATTATATAGTACAAGGATACAACGTAAATATGGACAGATAATAATTGCAATTAACTCTATACAATCCTTTCCTAATATATGATTGTATTAATATGTTCACAGGATGCAATTTTACTGATGGGGTTTAGAATCAGATCACGCGGTGGTGCAGACTTGACAAGGCGTTCGCTTTTCACGTTCGAGACCTCCTTCTTTACAAATCGTCACAACAAGGATAAAAAGGAAAGATTATTATTCAAGGGATTGTTGTGACTACTATGTGGTTTATTTGCAAGGCGCGGAACGACAAGATATTTAACGATTACGAAAGGCTTTCGAAAGATGTTTTCGCAAATGTTATGTACATGTCGTTCTTGTGGTTGAAACATAGGGCTAGATTCAAAGATCTTGTGTGGAAGAATTGGTTTTCATACCCTTTATAATGATTGTAATGGTCCTTTTGAATTGTCTTCGATTTAAAGACGCGCTCTTTTTCTAATAAAATTCAATGTTCATAAAAAAAAAAGTTAAAGAGACTATTTATGTAAATTTCCAAAAATTAAAAAACAACCCAACCAGCACCTTCCCCTATATCAGTCGTGACTCTTTGTTGCTGGTCATGTTTTCTTTTACAACCTTGCTAATCGTGGTTGTTACTGGCCTCCTTAATCACCACTTCCTCAATAGTAAAAGACTCTACTCTCCATCTCATCTCTCAATAAAAGATCATATTATGTTCCGATTATTTTGTTGAACATTTCTATATATATAATTGTTCAAATAAACTAATGAATTTATAGTGAAAAAGCATCTTGTCAAGTCAGAACAAACCTATCTAAAAGATTAGAAAATCATGAAAATGGCATCGTAAGTAACTTTTTTCAAAATAAATTTCTCGCTTTCCTTTTAGAACAACATTTTTGGTACATGTTTTCGGCTATTGACACAATAGTATATATTTTGAGATATATGCCATGTTTTTATTGGTTGTAAATTGTAATACATAAAGTTTAATTTGAAAACTAAAAATCATAAATTGTTTTATTAAAAGTATTGAACAATCATCTTGCCCGCTAAAAGATTGTAGTTTGTGACATTCAACGACTTTAGTCGCATTTAACAAAAGTCAAACATAAGTCACCAAAAAAATAGAATGTCCAATTCTTGATACACTTCTTACTTTATAAAGTTAATAGCAAAAGTTGAATAGTAGCACTAGCTTGAAACTTATCAATTATTATTGAAAGAAAAGAAAAAAAACATTAAGTATTGTGTTTTGTGACGTATTTTTTAACGTCTTCATGATGTCAAATAAGATAAAAACCACAGTACTTAAACATGTTTTAACTGATTTAATTAAAGAGCTGAATTAATACAATATAGAATAAAGTTTAAATTAATTAAGTTATGGCTTTGGTTTTACTTGAAAGTGAAACATATTCCTTAACCTTATTCCACATATACATCACACATTCCTTCACAAGTCAAGAATCCTCTTTCTTGTTCCCATCTACTTCTCTCTGGGAAGTCATCTCTCTCTCTCTCTCTCTCTCTCTCTCTCTCTCATTCATGCCACCTAAACAAGTTCATGTTATTCTTAATTCCTTAAGCCTTTGATCATATACCCACATGAAGAACAGACACATGAACACATTCATTGTAAATTCATCCACATTTCTTGTTCATATCCAAATAATATTATCCACCAAATTAATTACCATTATGCCACTAGGGGTCTAATCTTTTTATTTCTTTGAGCTTTTGATCACATACCTAAATGGAAAACAGCCACAAGATTGCAGTGATCATATCTTTTTCCATTTCTTTTGGTATATTCATTGTTTTGGCTCTAATTTGTGTCTGTAGAAGAAAAGGGTCAAGAAAAGATGAATCTTGGGATAAAGAATCAGGCTTTATAAACAAAGGAAAAGGTATAGGAGAAATGGAGATAAATGGGGAACTGGTTAAGTTTAATGGTGGTGAAGATATTTCTAGTGCTGACATATTGGATGCCCCTGGTGAAGTTATAGGGAAATCTGGTTATGGGACTTTGTACACGGCAAATTTGGTGAGGACTGATTCAGTGGTTTGTTTGAGATTCTTGAGACCAACTTGTACGGAAAAGGTACAAGATTTGATGCATAAGGTAGAACTGATTGGGTCAGTTAGGCACCCAAATTTGGTCCCTTTATATGGTTTCTATTATGGGCCTAGAGATGAGAAGCTTCTTGTGTATCCTTATTATGAGGGAGAAAATTTGGCTCAGTTCATTAAAGGTAATTTTCCTAGCCTATTATTTATTTATTTTTGAATGGCTTTATTATGACATCATAAATTTTTAGATTGGTTCTTTTAGATCTGATTCTTTTGGTTTTTAATCACCGTGCTACCTTTTTCTTTGAACGACCAACAAATTCATCAAGAACTCATTTTAATGTGCATACTTAGTTAAATCAGGACCCCTTCCACCCGACATAGCCAGATAGTGTAAAGGAGCTCTTGGTTCACCTAGTTCACCAATTCCGGAAAAAACCCAAATTCCATGGACGGTCCGCTCTTAATATCTCCATCCTACCGATTTTTCACTACCTCTCTTATCTGTGCCCCTCGGGCCCGTTCTTTTTCTTCGCCATTGGACCCCAAACGACCTCGTTCTTCCGTGATGGAGAATGTCATAACCTTTTTGACTAGTAGAGAATAACATTGCTCGTTTAAAAAAAAAAAAAAACAAACAAAATTGATGCAATAAATAAATTATAAAAAGCTGGGTCGGTCAAACTTCAAACTTCAATGCTAGGATTGGGGTTTTTAAGATTAGTATGTACTATGTAGCATAGAAATGCAGCAAATGATTGTACCGTACAAGCATTTGATGCTGTGACTTTTCCTAAAGCAAAGGCAATTCTATTGTGGGAGTCCCATCTTTTCATAAAAGAAGAATGTGCTTTGGATTTCTGTTCTTTCTTTAGATTTTTAGTTTAAACAGTATTAACAAAGCTCTTTGGTTCAGTATCCAATTGTCTACTCTTTCTAAAGATTCAATTTAAAAACTAACAGGTGAATCCATCTTTTATTCTTTTGGTCTCCATTCTGCCATCCTTTTCTTCTTTGCTTCCTCTCCATAATCAGATTAACGCTCTCCTGATGACCCATTTCATCCCACATCACCTTCCACTAGCATTTCTCCATCCTGCTGGCCAACTCCCTACGTTATACCCTAACAAACTAAAAATCACCGGTAGATACTAGAAAGTCACTTTTTTAAACAGCTAAATTTTTGTTGTCCATGAGATTTGAACCCTCACACTTGTAAAGGTAAAGTCTTATCCAACACTTTGATACCAATAGGCCAAAAGTTTTGTGGTAAGTATATAGAAAGTCAATTAATGCGCAAAATTATTTTTTGGTACTATGTATGTTAATGTCAATGCATAAGACACATAAAAATATTTTTCGTATAACTTCTATCTATATATCACGATAAATGTCTTTGAATTTTTATTTTTTTTACTTTTATTTATTTCATAAGGTGTGAATTATTAGCCGGGTTTTTAAGTTTTCATACATTTACTTGATTTTGATGTATCCACTTTAGCTTTATATATCTATCTTATAATGAATTGCGAACCTACTAATATGGGACGGGGTCATCCGCATGCCATAAATTCTTTTATTTATACAATATCTAATTAACCCCAGGAACCGCCAACGAACTTTTGATACCGACCAGTGAATTTTGGGGACCCAAATAATATATTTTTTTTTTGAACGGTTAACTTCATTATAACAATCGCGTCCTGAAAACAAGGACCGCCAAAAACCTTTACCTATCATACAAAGGGTACAAAGCCCAATCTTTCCAAGCTATAGACCTATACTTTGACCTATTCCGAATCCAAAGGAAAGATAGTGATTTAATAGATGCCGAGACTTCGCTAACCTTTGGTGACTTGCCTTCAAAAACCATATGATTTCGAGCCCTCCATATCGCCCAACAGGAGGTGTACACAATGGCCTTTATAATCCTCTTCCCATGCTTAGATCTAACCGACGATTTATGCAAATTAATTATATCCATAAAGTCGAAGGCACAAACCGGTTGGAGCTTGCACCAATTGCATATCATAGACCAGACTCCTGCAAAAAAACCACACTCTGTGTACATATGAATGATAGTTTCTTCTTCCGAATTACAAAGAACGCACTTGTCGTTTGTTATATTTACTTGTCTTCTCAATAAAGCTCGCTTTATGGGCAACCGATCCAAATTAGCCCTCCATATGAATAGATTAACCTTAGGAGGCAGCCACGACTCCCAACTGAAAACCTGCACATTTTTAACTGTCATGGCTGCACCAATGAGCTTCTTAACAAGTGCAACCGAAAAACTGTTATGATCCGAGTCCTTCCAAAGCCAAGTATCATACCTGTCCGTAAAAGAAAACGAGCTGCATACGTCCTGCAATTCCTGAGCTTCCGAAATCTCTTGAACGGTTTCTGGGAACCGAGACCAATTCGGACAAAAGATAATTTTGCCCATTTGCTCCTTAAACCTTTCAGCGATATAACAACCTTTTCTCTTGTCTAAACTGTATAAAGTTGGCCACATATCTTTTAGTAAAGATGTCCCATACCAGTGGTCTGTCCAAAAATGAATAATATCCCCGCGCCCAACCGACCCACGAATAAAACTGTGCAGCGATTTCTGCTGGAATGTGATGTTCCTAAGCAAAGAAACAATCGATTTCCAGCAACCACCACTCCCATTATCCGCCGGAAGAAAAACCCATTTCCCACGACCTCCATGAATCGAAACCACGACTTTACGCCACAACGACTTAGGCATATGAAAAAACCTCCATGCCCACTTAGTTAATAGAGCGACATTAACGTCCGCAAGTCTAGATATTCCTAAACCTCCATTCTCCTTTGGTAAAGTTACAACGTCTCACATGACCCAATGAATTTTATTGACTTCCGAATTTCCCGCCCACAAAAAAGATCGCATCAAACTTTCTATTTGGTTAGTCACAGCCATCAGAGGCTTGTACATAGAAAAATAGTAAATTGGGAGAATAGCGAGAACCGATTTAATAAGTGTAAGGCGACCGACCATGGAAAGGGTTTTCACCTTCCAAGAAGCTAAGCGACTATGAACGGTATCAATAACCGGAGCCCAATGACAAATTCTCGACATATTAGCACCTACTATGATGCCCAGATAGTCGAACGAAAGAGACCCCAGCTTACAACCCAAAATACCAATCATACTATCCACCTCGTCATCCGATACTCCAATCCCAAACAAATGTGGTTTATTAATATTTACTTTTAAGCCAGAGCATAGGTGAAAAATACGCAGCAGTCCAGCCGTCTTCTCGATGTTCTCCTTTGACTATTCACCTACTATTAATGCATCATCTGTATACAAGAGATGAGAGATCACTTGTACTGAATCAGGTATGTTAATACCTATAAAATCACCATCTTCAACTGCTTTATTGAAAATAAGAGTAAGGGCCTCCATAACAATCAAAAAAAGAAAAGGGGACAAAGGATCCCCCTGGCGTAATCCTTTCTCACATTGGAACTCATAAGTAGGAGCTCTCGTCGCCTTCAGAGGCCCATCTAATCCGAGCTTTTTGTTTCAAATCCTTATTTTTGCAAAAATTCAGCATCACGACGGTGGTATTGCATTCCTCCCACACCCATCTTTCATCTTCCTCAAGCTCTCTATTCTCCAAAAATTCAGCATCACTGTCCTGCAATCTTCTCTGTCAAACCAAGAATTGAACCATCTGAAAGGCTTGGCTCCAAAATTAACCTCTACCAATGAGAGAAGGATAGGACAATGATCGGATAGCTCTCTAGGAAGAGCTCTGACACAAGCCGAAGGCCACCTACTAAAAAAATTTTGACATACAAAAAGTCGATCAATTTTTCTCAACTTAAAACCTTTTTTCTTCCTTTAATCCACGCCGATTTACCCGCCCCTGATACGCCTAACATTAACAGAGAGAAAGTTCATTGATAACCTGTTTGTAAACCTTCATCCATAACCGTAGCCATCACCAAGTCTTTAAAATCGATCAAATCAGCTCCCACTTTCCAACCCAGGTTATAGTGTCTTCCACCTCTCTGTTTAAAGCGGCTCGTGAATTAAGGGTTCCTGCAGATGAGGTACAACAGTGTCCATACCCGGCTCCTCAGTCTTTGCGGATTGAACTTCTTGAACCGAATCAACCTTATCCTCGAAATGAATAAATTCTTCTTGGGTATCCTCCACCTCCTTTACTGTATGAACCTGTTGTTCGACTGTTACCTCTTCAACAACTGACCTGCCTCCAACTTGTCCTAAACCCAATAAAGCATCAAGCCCAAATGGATCAAGCCCATTTGGATCTATATCCAATCCTGTCTTCTTAAGCTTACTGGGCCGCTGATCCACCTACACCAGTTTGGGCCCTTCGTTTAGTTGACCCAACTTCTTTTTCTTTTTAGATTTAGACATATGTTTTGACTCCCCATTATTCTCGAAAATTAATTGTTGACTGATCACATTAAAAAAGGTTGACCCAATATTGGTATTATCAAGCGTAACATTCTTTTTACCAATTGAATCAGTCTTATTAATCGAGTCATCAATACCATTAACCACAGGAATATCCTTCCCATGATCAACGCACGTTTCCATAATTGTATCCCGATTTGAATTCACCGGAGAGTCGCCGGAATCCATACGGAATTACATCCTTTATGATATCCCCCACCATTCTTAAAGCATAGAAATTGGCCATCCAAATGATAACCGCTCTACTATGCACATGATCAAATGCGGATATATTATCAGGAATAATGATGCGCTTATCGTTTTCCGGATAGATCTTTTTGCCTAAAAGTGTTCCCATAAACGAGTCACCATTGGCATAACTTACCTCCGGATCACAGCTTTTCTCTTTGCCTCTAGGCTCCACTTCCACACCATTCCTTAACTCTGACTCATGTTTCCTTTTATCCTCAGCACTCTTATCAACACTTTGATTATATCTTGTAAATCGAGCCACATTGATACGAAGTTTATAGCCCCCCATCCGAATGTGGTTCAAACTCTCTTCCAATTCCTTTTTATCTTTGACGTTGCGAAAGGAAATAAAACCGAACTTGAGCCCTTCTCTATCTCTCTTCCTAGCGATATAAACCCCAATAATCTCACCATAATCCTGCATCGCCTCACGGATATCTTTCCCACTAACCCTCTCAGGAAGATTAGTGACAAAGAATTTCACGAAACCTCTTTCTTGATGATGTTGACTTGCCAGAAGAGTCCCTGAAAGTCGTCGATCGCCCATTATTTTTATAATTAGTTTGACGACCCAAATAAATATCGACACCAGCCTCATGTAATTTTGACACCCACCTAAGAAAAAAATAAAGGTTTAAATAATCTACAAAGATAATTAAAGAAACCTATATCATAAGCTAATTAATATATCTAAAACAAATAAGCCCATAAAAACAATTAGCTAGATAAGACCATAAAAACAATTAGCTATATAAGCCCATTTTAAAATACTGTTGAACATTTAAGGTTAAATAAGCAACAAAGCCCGATATGGTCATCAAATCCACTTAAAGTCTTAGTGGTTGTTGATAACCTTTGCGCCAGTAAGTGCCGAACTATTAAAAAGTCTGATTTGGTAAGAGACTTTAAATAGTAGGAGGCATGACTTGGCTCGAGCTGACTAGTTGGTGGTGGGTCGAGAAGGTGGTGCATGAGTGGCTGGTTAAGTGTTAAGAACACGGGGTGAAGGGATATATGGGTAAAATATTCATTCAACACCATTCTAAAATTTGATGGGTAAGAGGCTTATTAACTGATTTAGAGACATTCTGTCAATTAAACAAACACACTTAATGCTGATTGATTTAGATGTAGCCTATTAATGGAATCGTTAAGAGGCTACCAAACAGTCCCTTAACAACCCAAAGTTCTCAACTTATTAGTTGATTATTTGAATGTTAGCATGTTTCTATGTGTGCCAGATTATTTGACTGTTGTTTAATTGTTAATGAATTTATTAGATTATTCAAATTTGTTTGTTAAACTATATATTAGATCAATGAAATGTGTTGCTTGATAATGTTTTCTCTATATGTGTTGAGTAGGTTTCAAAAAATTGAAAATCACTAGAGAGCAAAAAAAATTTAATGACAATTGACTTATTTTTTCAATTATTTGAAATATAAATTCGGTTTTTTATATTATTATGCGATTTCGTCGGGCCTAAAAAATTGATATATAGCAAAAGGCAACTGTCCGTAAAAACATTCGAATCATGCTATGATCCTTGAAAAGTGTGTTAAAGTATACATTTAGGCTGGCCGGTGTAGGGATGACGCTCCCTCCACCTGAGCATTTTCCCCGACGCCATTAAGGGAGCATTATTGATTCCTTGCCATCCCAATGGTTACAAGCTTATCTAGTGGGTTGGACTTCAATAAAAAATAAAAAGGGGGCGATATTGAGCTCCATTCCACACCAGTAATGTTAAAGGGGACTCTTACGTGGTGGCTGATATGGCACAATAGAGCATCTAGGGGCTACATTCACAATGTAGCCTTATAGTCACACAAAAACTAGGCACATTATTTGTTTTTGCATCTTTTTGTATATATGTGTGGCCCTTGGGGGCAAAAGTAAAATTGCACTAGTTTTAACGTTATTTTACTAATTTCGTGAAAATAACGTTAAAAACGACGGACGGTTAATCATGCATCATGTGGTGGCGTGGATAGCCAAAAGACAAAGGGGTACATGCACCGATTGGGTTTGTCCCGATTGCTAAGTGCTCTGTGCCATATGTCCAAGGCTTGATACCAAACCACATCGAGCCGGGGGTCACACTGGAAGCAGCCTCTCTATTCTTAGGGCTAGAGGTAAGGCTGTCTACATCTTACCCTCCTCAGACCCTACCTTAGTATTGCTATAGGTATGATGATGATGATGACGATGATGAAGCAGCTTACAGCCATACAAGTAGAAATAATTGACAAGTAATTATTAGATTTTAAGTTTTTATATGTACGTGAACACCCTTAAACCATGACCACGACCTATATATTTAAATTTTCTTCTTTAACTATGAATAGATCAACAAGAAGAATGCCATAAATGGACAATGATTTCTAGGATATCAATGGGCATTGCTAGAGGATTGGATTATCTACATACCGGGCTTCCAAAACCGCTCATCCATGGAAATCTAAAATCAAAGAACATATTTCTTGATCAAAATCAGCAGCCATTTATATCAGATTTTGGTCTACACACTTTCTTGAATCTAAATGCTGCTCAAGAAATGCTGGAAGCCGCTGCTGTAGAGGGGTATAAAGCACCCGAATTGATCAAAGTAGAAGATATGAATGAGGCAAGCGATATCTACAGCTTTGGAAAGATTTTACTAGAATTACAATCTGGTAAAGAACCATTTGACAAGAAAACAAGCCCTGATCAAGATTCATTTCACCCTGAGATCCTGTTTGATGAAACAAATGGTGGCGCAAGTTTGACTAACGAAGAACGCACTATGCGATTCTTCCAGCTAGCAATAGCTTGCTGCTCTCCATCCCCTTCTTTAAGACCTGATATAAAACAAATTTGTAGGAAACTTGAAGAAATTTGATAGAAAATAGATCAGTCATCAAATTATGTGGGACTATGATGATCATGTTCAGTGGCGGATCCAGGAAATTTTTTCACTGGGTTCCTTTTTTAGGTGTTTCAATTTCATATTACCAACCATACAAAATTTGGGTCGGTTCAAGGGTTCGGGTCGGGTCGGGTAATGTTCATCACATAATAAAAACATGATACATATTATTATTACCAAACATAAAAATTCGGGTCGGTTCAAAGGTTCGGGTCAGTTTTCAAGTGGTTGGTTTCGGCATTTGAAATTTAAAGCATGTAATATAAATAATTAAATACGATTGTCTTTAAGGATAAAATACATACCTACAGTTGTTCCCCACGAGTTTTCTTTCATCTTTTGAAAACGTTGCATTACATTATCGACCGAAACTTGTTGTAGGAACTCTCTATCAATGTAACAAATGCAAGTACCGTTCATGTATCCATCACCCATATCATTCGTCTACATAGTATCCAATATCAAATTAAGGTTTAAATTAGTTAAAAGTAACAATAACCACATGTCTTTCAAATTTCACTCTAGATGAACCACTCAACCCACTTGACCTATTTCAATCTTCAATTCGGCTGACCCGTCTAAATACTTAGATCATGTTTGTGCTAGCCGTGTTATAACATTGTTGGGTCCAACATCTTGTCCCATTCAGTACCTTAATACACTTTTATCTAAAAGATAAATATTAGTATCCTAAATAAAGTGAAATGTTGCTACAACACTACAGCCTACAACAATCCTAAACAAAGAAGTAACTCATCTGCAAATATCATAGTACATCTACACAACTCATTTCCTTCATAATAAGCAAATAGATATTACAAATGTACATACATTTTTCTAAAAATTAACAGCAAGATGGAATTTTTGAACACCCAATTGATTAAGACATGATAAATTAACAGCTAACAGATTAGACCATCAGTTATATTCTTTAACATCAAGAATCAAGAAGAACAGTTGGCAAAACAAAATTCGGGATAAAAATAGGGGGAAACATTGTACCTTTTAAGTCTTGAAGAATTATCAGCTTGTACCATGTTAGGGGCGATCTTCTTCCAGGCCTCAACGAAGGCGGCGTCACCAGAGGAGGCATCGGTGGCGACCTCCGTGGAGTAGAGGCGGCGGATGGTGGTTGTTGTGGTGGTTAAAATGGTAAAAAAACATTCATACGCACCATTTCATGGTTGAACAAGTTCAGTGCATCAATCGATGGCTAAGACAACTCCCCACAAAGACTATGTCGCCTAGTTCAATGCATCAATCGATGAATACAAAAAAATCAGTTTGAGGAATGAGGAGGGCAGAGAAGGAAACAAACAGTTTGAGGAGGAGGATGGAGTGAAGTTTGGTTCTTAAATAAAACCCTAATGTTGGTTTTAAATAAAAAATAGGAACCAAAAACTAATAGAAAAAAAACCTAAATCAAATGCCGCTTGTAGGAGTCGTACCGTCGACCTTGAGTTTAAAACGTGCACTCACATCCACTGGACCAGTCCTCAAAGTTACTTATGGGTTCCTTTCTAAATTTATTTATGGGTTCCTTATGTATTTTTATATATATTAACACTAAAATTTTAAAACCGACTGGGTTCCCAGGAACCCATTCTACAACAAGTAAATCCGCCCCTGATCATGTTTGGCCTAGCCTAAAAAAGTTAAATGGCAAAAAACACATAAATAGATGTGGTCATTTCAATCCGCTTACTTATTAAACAGGTCAATTTGGGTCTATCTCTCCGCCGAAAGGAATATAAAAGATTAAATAGACATAAAGGTCACACGGATCATTTTATGTTCAATGCATACATCCAATGACATCAATTAACTGAACTAAGATCTTGATATCATTTTTTATTGCCTTGGCTTCATATTCGACATGTATTACCTAATTGTTTTGACACGGTCAATATGTACTACTTGTAACTTGTAAGATTCTGTGCTTTGGTTCAAGTGAAATATGACACCAAAATAGTGACGGACCCAAGAATTTTTTTCATAGGGTGCGGAATCATAGACCTTATTTAGGTTGTTTATCCATCAGGTGGCCTTGGTCAGGTCGGGTCAACTCGTATACAAAAAATAACTAGTAGGAATGCCCGCGCTTTGCTGCGGGTGCATCTGTTTTGTCGCCTTGTATCTTGGAGCTTGAGGCATGTGTATGGCGTTTGTGGTGATTCTTTACGATGACGAATGGTTTATGGGTAGGATGTATGGATTTGTACAAGAGAGGAGTCTAGACTAAAAAGGATTGTGGAATTGCATGTTTTAAGCTTTTTTGGAAAAAAGAGTCCATCCAACATATATGGACTTTAGCATAAAATTTACCTCACGCTTGAAATCATGTAATCCGAACACGATCTATGTACCCATGTATCTAAACAAGTCAAACACGTGTTATCAATGGGTTGAGAGGCTTAAAAGGCGAGTATGACAACATGTTAAAAAAAATTAGAATCCACTTGATGTTCTAACAAACAATAACATTACAACCATAATGCTGTCAGCTTTTTGTTGAGAACTGATCAGTTAATGAATTTGATTTTGAATTGGAAAGCCTTATTGCTAAGGCTCCGGATATTTGCACAAGTAGCAATTTTATTCAGACAACTCTATACGGGCCGTAGAGAGCTCTACGGCCCGTAGAGCTCATTTTTTGAACATTCTACGAGCCGTAGAGGTCTCTACGGCCCGTAGGTACTCATTACCAATGATTGTATGATTGGCAATCATTGGTAATGATTACCTACGGGCCGTAGGGACCTCTACGGCCCGTAGAACAAGTCTTATTAATTTTGTGATTATGTGTTTGGTTCTGGACCTCCAAAATATAACCATCGTGGCCGGAGTGGTATCTCCCTATTACTTCAAACGGGCAATTACATTTTTTACTGCCCGTCTTTCGAACCGTGGCTACACTATGATGTACGCCACTACGGTCACATCGTATCCATGCCGTTATTACCCTCCTATTCGGCCCCCTGCCTTGCAAAACAGTACGTGAGTATACGGTAATGTAACCATTTTTTTTGCCCTTTGATAAACCCACTCTGTCAGGTCTTTAAGAGACCTGAATACCTGCAAAATTTATATACGAGTTCAAATAACAACTAATATATACGAGTTCAAATCTCACAAACCCTACGAGTTCAAATAACAACTAATATATACGAGTTCAAATCTCACAAACCCTAAAATAAATTTAGGTATGAGACTAAATATATGAGTCTAAATATGTACACTGCTAAATATACACGGGTCTAAATTATAAACAAGTGCAAATACATAAACACACCTGATTTCTTTCGTACGAAACATCCGGGGCAGGTTCCTCGCCACCGTTATCACCTCCCTCATGCGAATGATAAGTCCCGTATTCGTACTGTGGATGACTTGGCGGCGGCACGTAAAATGACTCCGGTTCTTCTCCGGTTCTTCTACGTACTCCTGGTTCAAATCGGGCAACAGGTTCAAATCGGGTAGTGCCTTCCCGTCACCACAGTGAACAACGGATCTAACCTCCTCCTCACCACATTCCACCACGGCTCCAAAAAGGCTTTTTGAGACGTGAGATATGCTAAACGAATGCTCCCATTCATCCGAAACATTACCGTAGTGGCCCGATGTAACACCCCAAAAACGTTAAGTAATAATAAGGGTGGTGAAAAATAATATACATATTATTTGTGTATAAGTATGAATACGTATGTATGCGTGTATAAGTATATATGTGTAGATGTTGTACCCCTAGTTGTAAGTAGTGCATTGGTAGTTGTACATGTAACAAAAAATAAAACTAACCAAGTTAGCTACTTGGTTAATTGATAGAAACTTAGTTGGTAAAAAGGGGAGGGGCTAAACATGAGCCAACACTCATCTTGAGGGATGGGTCTTGGGAAAATATGAAAGGCTAACTAAATAAAGGGGGTTAGAAGGAAAATTGGGGTTTTTAGAAAAAGAAAAGAATAGAGAACGCAGAGAGAGGGAGGGAGGCGACATAGAGGTCTCAAAATCAGCCATCCATAGCTGAAAATTTGAGAAGGAATCATCCCCAAATCCCTGCATGTCTATGAATTCATAACCATCTAGTGGCCTTAATACTATTGGTAAGTTGTAGAACTAGTAATTGTAAGATTTGGAAGTAGTATGGTGGGTTCCATGATTATGTTGTGATAATTACTTCTTGTGGTTAGGAAAGCATGCTTGTTATGTGTAGTAGTATGAAATTGAAGAGATTGTATGTTAATTGCTTGTAATAGGGTTGAATTGAGAATGTGTTAAGTGGGTGTTGGAATGAAGGTTTCTGTTGACTTTTAAAAGTCAAACAGGACCTTAATCTCATAAGAGCTCAATTGATTATGCTTATTGTTAAGAAATTCATGAAGATTGTAAGTATAAGCATAGAATTGGGAATGTTGTGTCATGGAATGGTATAACCACTTGAATGTAGGAATATGCACACCAATTGTATGATGAAATGCCTAGTATCCTAGAATAGGTGAAATGGTGGAAAAATACATGATAAATATGATGGTAGATGTTGTAGCTATGTGGTTATGTTAGTTTATCTACCTTGGACCAAGAATGGTAAAGGGTAAAGTATGAAAGCTAAAGTATGAATTCCTTCGCTATGTAGGTGTGAAGGTGGAAGGTACAAGCGGTTACAAGAAGCAAGGTGCGCACGATAAAGGTAAGTTGGTTACTACCAACTATGTAGTTTAATGAGTATATGAGTCCTAGTTGTTATTTGTGGATGAATTTGGTAGAATGGAAGTAATATGAATTGTCCTTGTGGCTACACAAAGATGCAAATTGGTAGAATGGTTTATATGGTGGAAGTACCCTTAACGGGTCAAAATAGTAGGAACACCCTCGACAGGTCAATATGGTGGAAGTACCCTTAACGGGTCAAAATAGTAAGAACACCCTTAACGGGTCAAAATAGTAGGAACACCCACGACGGGTCAATATGGTGGAAGTACCCTTAACGGGTCAAAATGGTAGGAATACCCTTAACGAGTCAAAATAGTAGAAGTAAGGATTTCATCATGTTTCCATGGACTTCTTGGGTTCCTTGGATAAGATGATGATATTGTTTATAGCCTACTAAATGTTTGCCTTGTTGATTTGTATAGGTAAAGCACATGATTGAAGATCAAGTCTCAAGCAAGGATGGGTTATGCACGCTCACGTTTCTTTTGGGTTGGGTACCATAGTAGTATTAGAATCTTTGATTCATTTGAACAATTGTTAATGTTTTGTACATGGTTTTGAATTTGGGTCAAAGATTCACATGGTAGCCAACTTGGGCATTGTCTTTTGTAAACTTAACTAGTATCGCCAAGGTTGTTAGTATGTAGTTGGACAAGACGTTTTGGGGTATGTATATAAAATGAATGTTTTATATTATCCTTATGTTTAAAAAAAACGAGTCTTACAAGTTGGTATCAGAGCCAAGGTTTGAGCGAATCAAGTATATTAGGTACTTGAACTCAAACTGGAAGCTCGTAGGGGCGTGCATTCGATCTGAGACTTGATCAAGGTATGTGCGGAAAAATGGGTGGGAGAGTTACCAAATGAGCAGCGGGAATGTCGGGAATTGCGGGTAAGAACGGCAGGAAAGATACGGCGTTGAAAAGGGAAAACGTTTGAGCAAACCTGCACTTGGCGTACCCTACGCCAATTTTGGCGTAGGATACGCCAAACCCAGCTTCCCTACGCCAAGTCTTCCTGTCCTACGCCACCTTGCCCCTCTTTGCCTACGCTAGTGGCGTAGGCTACGCCATTTTTGGCGTACCCTACGCCAAACCCCCTGTCAGCCTTGGATGCTGATTTTTCAGCTTGTTATGCTTCCGTACCTTGCCCGAGCAACTCCAAAACTTGTTCATAGACGCATTTATACACATGGGATTGCGAATCCGTGTATACATGTAGTAGAGAATGTGGTAGCCCAATTATTGGGAGTAGAAAGATTTACTTTCGTAGAAAGAATGAATGATGATTGAATACCGTGATATGGTATATATGTTAAATGGTTGTTAATGTTTCAGAAACATGGCGGATGAAGGCGATAACTTGGTGGGGGAACGTACCCAACATGATGAAGTGAAGGAGATAGTAGCAAAAGAAGTGGGGGAGGCTATAAAAGTAAACCTCCCCAAGATAATAGAAGAGGTGGAAAGTAGCATCATGGGGATAGTGGAATGTATGATGACAAGTAGGTTCGATGAATTAAAGAAATTGATTGAAGAAGGGTCATCCGGCTCCAAGAATGTTAAGAGATGTACATACCGAAACTTCATGTCGTGCAACCCCTCCGTGTTTAAGGGAGAAATAGATCCACTCGAATGTCTAAGGTGGATCTCGGGTATGGAAGGGGTGTTTGCACGAAGTCATTGTGAAGGCGAAGATGAAGTAATATTTGCCACGAGTCAATTGCGACTCCGCGCAAAGGATTGGTGGGATAGTTATAGCAAGGAGGTGGGACAAGAACGAGTAAGAACCATGACATAGGCAGAGTTTAAAGAGCCCTTCCTGAAGCATCATTGTCCTCAAACAGCAATTGATCGCATTCAGGAGGAGTTTCTACACCTCCGCCAGAAGAATGAAACCATCGATGAGATCACAAACATATTCCTCGACAAGATGAAGTTTTGTCCAGAATTGGTGGGAACGGAACGGATGAAGATTAACAGGTATCATGCCATGTTAAGGGCGGAACACCGAGAGTTTATCACTGCATCGAAGTGCAACACATTGGGTGAACTCATCGATTGGGCTCGTGAACGGGAAACGGAGTTAAAACACCAAGAACAACGGGGTGAGAAAAGGAAAGTCGAAAGGACTTGGGAGTCGCCAAAGAAGGCTAAGGGGCACGAACAAGGCAAGAAGGATTCTAAGAAGGGTGAAGTACCGAATTGTAAAACGTGTGGGAAACCGCATGCGGGGGAATGCCGCTTGGGGCAAAAGACGTGCTACAATTGTGGGAAGACGGGACATCCGTTTTACAAATGCCCTAGTCCGGTTCAGTTGTGTTATCATTGTTATGAACCCAGGCACTTCAAGGCGGATTGTCCCAAGCTCAAGAAGGAGGCACCGAAAGAAGGAAAGAAGAATGAATCTTCGAAGGCTCGTGGAAGAATGTTCCAAATCACCGCCGAAGAAGCAAAGAACCACCACGAGGTGGTGTCAGGTATGTTACTAGTCAACAATACTCCTATGTATGCGTTGTTTGATACAGGGGCAAGTAGGTCTTTTGTGTCTACCAAAGTGATTTACCACCCCTCCTTTATCATAGAAACGTTGTCAAGCCCATTAGAAGTAGAAATTGAGGATAGTAAGAACTATTTATTACACAACGTATGTAGAGATTGTACTCTCACGGTAGAAGGGGAGGATTTTAGGGTAGACTTGGTACCCATGACAATGGGGAATTCCAAGTGGTGATAGGCATGGATTGGTTGGCCAAACACCACGCGGAATTCCAATGTAAGAATAAAACCATATACGTTACCTCACCTAGTGGGCGGCGGGTAAGTTTTATAGGGGATAGAAAGGTCGAAGCCAAGTTATGCACCTTGGTGGAGACCATGAAACATGTGCGTAACGGGGGAAGGGCATTCATGACCTACGTGGTTGATACCACTATCACCGCCCCTAAGATTGAAGAAGTACCGATTGTTAGGGAGTTTCGGGATGTATTTCCGGACGATCTTCCGGGGCTTCCTCCCGAACGCGAAGTGGATTTAAAATTGAATTAGTGCCCGGGGCTCAACCCGTTGCAAAAACACCATATAGGTTGGCACCCACCGAACTCCGAGAGTTGATGACACAACTTCAAGAGTTACTCGATAAGGGCTTCATTCGCCCGAGTGTGTCCCCGTGGGGAGCCCCTATATTGTTTGTGAAAAAGAAGGATGGGTCTATGTGAATGTGCATAGACTACCGGGAGTTGAATAAATTAACAATAAGGAACCGCTACCCCTTACCCTGTATTGATGATTTATTCGATCAACTTCAAGGGGCGAGTTGGTTCTCAAAGATTGACCTTCGTTCCGAGTATCAACAATTGAAGGTAAGGGAAGAAGATGTGGCCAAAACGGCATTTAGGACTCGGTATGGGCATTACGAGTTCCTAGTAATGTCCTTCGGATTGACAAATGCTCCGGCCGCATTCATGGATTTAATGAATCGGGTATGTCGTTCGATGTTGGATCGTTTTGTGATAGTGTTATAGACGACAGTTTGATTTACTCCTGAAGTGAATCAGATCACGCGGACCACTTACGGGAAGTCCTCAAGACGCTTAGAAAGGAAAAGCTTTATGCTAAATTTTCTAAGTGTGCCTTTTGGTTGAGGGAAGTCCAGTTTTTGGGACATGTAGTGAATGAGAATGGCATTTCTGTAGACCCTTCGAAAGTGAAGGCGGTGCTGGAGTGGGTTTCTCCCAAGAACCCGAGTGAGATTCGAAGTTTTCTGGGCCTAGCCGGTTATTATAGAAGATTCATCCAAGATTTTTCAAAGGTGGCACTACCTTTGACCCGGATGACAAAGAAGAATGAAAAGTTCATTTGGGGCGAAGACCAAGAAAGAGCCTTCCGAGAGCTAAAAGAAAGGTTGACTAGTTCTCCTGTTCTGACCTTGCCTGAAGGGTCGAATGATTTTGTAGTCTATACTGATGCCTCGCATCAAGGGTTGGGGTGTGTTTTGATGCAACGGGGGAAAGTCATCGCCTACGCATCAAGACAACTCAATTCCCATGAATGTAATTACCTAACCCACGATTTGGAATTGGGGGCCGTAGTATTTGCGTTAAAAATCTGGAGGCATTACCTGTATGGGACAAAGTGTACCATATATTCCGATCACAAAAGCCTCAAGTATTTCTTCGAACAGAAAGATCTCAACATAAGGCAACGGAGATGGCTAGAGTTGATCAAGGATTATGATTGTGATATCGTGTACCACCCGGGCAAGGCTAATGTGGTGGCCGATGCTCTAAGTCGGAAGGAATACCCACCCCCGATTCAAGTTAAGGCCTTGGGTGTTGTAATTACACCTACCCTTTTGGGTGAGATACGAAAGGCCCAAGTCGAGGCTTTGCAAGCCAATGACCCAAAGAAGATAAGAATGAAAGGGATGATAGACAAGTTAGAAGAAAATGCGGATGGGATGAAGACCCGATATGGGCGGGTATGGGTCCCTTGGACATGTGAAGTCAAGGCTTCACTACTTGACAAAGCCCACAGGTCCCGGTTCTCAATCCACCCGGGGGCGACCAAGATGTATCGGGATTTAAAGAAAGACTATTGGTGGCCGGGAATGAAGCGCGACATCGCTAAGTATGTGGAGAAATGTTTGACCTGCTCTCAAGTCAAAGTCGAACACCAAAAGCCTTACGGGAAGTTACAATCACTTGAGGTCCCGGTGTGGAAGTGGGAGGAGATCACCATGGATCTCGTGACAAAATTACCAAAGACAAGGAAGGGTTATGATGCGATTTGGGTAGTGGTGGACCGACTCATTAAAAGCGCACACTTTTTAGCTATTCGAGAGGCCCAAACCTCCGAACGGATGGCGGAAATTTATGTGAATGAGATTGTATCCCGGCATGGTGTACCCGTGTCTATTGTGTCGGATCGGGACACTCGATTCACATCCCGGTATTGGAGGAGGTTCCAAGAAGAAATGGGTACAAAGTTGTTGGTTAGTACCGCCTACCACCCCCAAACTGACGGACAAACCGAAAGAACCATTCAAACCCTCATTGATATGTTAAGAGCATGTGTCTTAGATTTTGGAGGAAGTTGGGATGAACACTTACCATTAGTGGAATTCTCTTATAATAACAGTTATCACAGTAGCATCCAAATGGCACCATTTGAGATGTTATGCGGAAGAAAATGTAGAACCCCGGTGTGTTGGGGAGAAGTGGGTCAGCGGGAGTTAGCTCCAAGTGATTTAGTGGCCCTCACTAACGAGAAAATTAGCCTAATACGGGCTAGAATTCAAGCCGCTCAAGACCGACAAAAGGCTTATGCGGATCGTAGAAGACGCCCGATCGAATTTCAAGTGGGAGATTTATTAAAAGTCTCCCCTTGGAAGGGCATCATCAGATTTCGTAAGCGCGGGAAGTTAGGCCCGCGTTATATAGGACCTTTCAAAATTTTGGCACGGGTCGGGCATGTAACACCCCAACCGATGGAGGAAACATCGGGATGTCACGTATTGATGATTGTTCAGTAGCTCATGGTAATACATATGTTTATATAATCCTTTATTTCATTACAAAATTGAATTACATTAAAGTCTACATAAAATAATCAAACAAAGCTTAAAACTTCAAATATCTCCTCATGCTAGCTCTAGACTTCAAGCATCAGTATTTCCTGTTAAGTTTGGAAAAATGGGGGGGTCAACTAGAAGTTGGTGAGAATACATAAGCCATGTCAAGCAAATAGTTTAAGTATAAAAGTTTAGCAATTCATATGTCTATCGTAAGTTTAAGTCTACATGAATAAACATAATATGTTGAATCGACATAATCAAACCTCCGACTAGTTTAGGTCCATCCCGTCATCCACGGTTCACCTTAATAATATGTTGGAACGATAGCAATCACCCACGCTACCTATGTAGGAGGTACACGTATCCGGGTGGGATTGTCAATCCAATAGATCTATTATTGAGTATCGCCGGCTTGGCCATAGCTAATGATTATGTAATGTTGAAACTCGTTGAAACTGTTGTTGTTGTCTAAATCATGAGGCATTAAAGTTTACAACTAGACATGCATGTAGAATTGCTTAAGTATAATGTTGCAAGTATGAAGAATTGCATAAACATGGTTACGTAAACTCACCTTAGCAAAGTATTAAGTCTCGAGAAATAGAATATGTGTAGCCCCAAAGTTGCCAATTACAAGAGCTTATAATCAAAACTTCAATTGTAGAAGTAATAGACTATAGAAGAAAGGTATGAGGGAAAGTTTAATCGGATTGAAACAATCGATTTAGAGGTGCAAAGTATAATGGGTCATAGGTGGGTTTTTATACTAGTTTTGGATTCAATTAGCCATTAAAAATTGGTCAACACCATAAAGTAAGGTTTTATGATGAATTGACTATTTGACTAAGACTTTGATTATTTGACTAAGACTTTGACTAGGACTTTGACTATTTGACTTAAAGCTTTATTTAAAAATAAAAAAAAATCTTGTATGTGAAAAAAAAAAGAATTTAGAATCATATTATTATTATTATTATTTATATACATTTATGTATGTATATAAGTTGTGAGTTAGGATAAAGACTTAGGCACATTTGTATAATATTAATGATAAAGGTGTAATAAATATATATATATATATATATAAGAGCTTTTGATGTATTAAAATTGTGGGGAAAATTTTGCGATGTTACAGGGCAAGTGGCTTACCGGTTGGAGCTACCGCCATCATTGAGTGGGATCCATGACACCTTTCATGTGTCCCAGTTACGGAAGTGTCTCGCGGATGAAACCGCGTACATGCCTCTTGACGACATAGAGGTTGACAACAAGTTGAATTATGTAGAAAAACCGGTGGCTATAAGAGACTTCAAGGTGAAGCGGTTGCGAAATAAGACCATAAACCAAGTCTTGGTTCAATGGCAACATCGGAAGGGTTCGGATCTTACGTGGGAATCCGAGGAAGAAATGCGAAAACACTACCCCCGCTCTTTTCGGTACGTATCTAGGTTTCGGGGTCGAAACCTCTTTTAAGGGGGGTAGACTTGTAACACCCCAAAAACGTTAAGTAATAATAAGGGTGGTGAAAAATAATATACATATTATTTGTGTATAAGTATGAGTACGTATGTATGCGGGTATAAGTATATATGTGTATATGTTGTACCCCTAGTTGTAAGTAGTGCATTGGTAGTTGTACATGTAACAAAAAATAAAACTAACCAAATTAGCTACTTGGTTAATTGATAGAAACTTAGTTGGTAAAAAGGGGAGGGGCTAAACATGAACCAACACTCATCTAGAGTGCTAGTATGAAACTATGAAATTCAAAACTGATTTGTTTTTGTATAACTGATTTGTTTTTTTTATCATGATTAATTGACTTGTTTTTGTACAAATTTTTAAGTTACGTCGTTATGTTTTTGTTGCATTATAATAAGGGTATAACTGATTAAAATTTAGTAAACAGTATTTGTTGTTGTCAAATAATATTAATCTAATTTCCAAATATACATAATATAATTTGTTGCTTTGAGTTGGATCATTGATTAGTTGGTGACTTAATCATTGATTATTGTTAGTACATGATGTCCCTAGGCTAGTATATCAGTTGTTTGGACGTGTTTCGGGGTGTTTGGAGATGTTTGTACGCGTTTTGGAGGGTCCGGGAAGCTGCGTGCGATTAGCCTTCAGTTACACGCGATTAGGGCCCTAATCGCGTAACTGTTCATGCGAGTAGGCCTTGTGTTCTGGCGATTAGCCCTAATCGCCCCACATGGTCTTGCTGATCGCGTATATGCTGCTGTACGTACCCGGGAGGTATAAATAGGCCCAATCATTGCCCTAATCATTAGTTCTTGCCTCACACACTCTCCAAACACCCTCCCAAGGTCTGTAAGGTCTGATTTGATCTCTGTAAACACCCGTGCTCTGTTTTTAGTGATTAATCGATAATCTTTTGACCCTTGTGTGTGTTGTGATTACTCACTTGTCATTGTTTCATTATCGTATCTGTTATTAAAGCATATTAGAGGGATTCCGCACCTCTAGTATAAACCCCGTGATTGTTGGATTTCGCGTTATTCGATCCTACAAGTGGTATCAGAGCCGAGGCTCTTATCACGGGTGTTTGAATAACAAAAACGAGCAAAAACAGGTTGTTTTTGGTGTAAAAGTTCAGATTTTTAAGCAAAAACCTGTTCTTATTTTGAAACTTTGAGTTTTTGTCAAAAACCCATCTTTTTCAATATCTTGGTGTGTGTTTACGGTTAAAAACAAGTGTTTTTGATTAGGGTTTGCTCTAAAACTGTTTTGGTAACTTGTCTAATCATTTGGGATCAAAATATAATGTTTTAGATAAGATTTTGAGGCAAAATAGGTGATTTTTGAGCAAAAGTGCGGCTACAGATCAGATCAGGCGATTACGCAGTCCTACTCGCATCATCCTTTCACACGATTAGGGTTTCTCTAGCGATTAGCCCTAATCGCCATTAATTATAAGCGATTAGCATCAAATCGCCTGTCACCATACACGATTAGGCCTAATTGCTTACTAGCGATTAGCCCTAATCGCCTACCATACTCTTGTCACACTAAAACCCTAATCGCATATAAAAACTAGCGATTAGGTCAAATCGCCCATCTGTTTACACGAGTAGCCCTCTAATCGCGTATATAATATACCATTATAAGCCTAATCGCCTTAAAAGGTCTGGAACATAAAATTTGACTAAGTATCGGACTATTATCATACCTTAACATATAGCGAACCCGTGGGGACATCTGAGTCAACCGAGACCTCAGTATAATCAACAAATGAACAATCAATCTAACGTACCCACGAACCCTTGGCAGTTCTCAGCAGAACGAAACGCGCAACGGATGCAGCAATCGCAAATGCAAGCGAATGTTGCCGGAATCAATCCGTGGGCGCTAGCTGCTCAACAGCAAATGGTGAACACGAATCCGTGGGCACTCGCGGCTGCTGCAAACTCTCAGACAAATCATCTGTCTTCCGTACTCATGAGTGACTTAGAGACGGGTAGTTCTAACAGGGCACCGAAGCTGCAGTACATGTCCGACTACCACGGTTGGAAGGGTAGATTTCAGACGTATGTCGAGGGCATCGATGGTCTTGTATGGTCAGCTATCGAGACAGGGTACAGTCGGCCTTTAGTTGAGAACTCCACTACTCCGATCTCAATTGAAGACATGAATGAAGATCAGAGAAAGAAATACAACTATGAGAAGAAGGCGATGGCAGCATTGAAGCAAGCTCTTCCAAAGGACATCCTTCATCAATTCGCTCAGTGCACAACATCACAGATGCTTTGGTTAGCCTTGGCTGAGCGAAATGAGGGTAATATGAAGACGCGAAAGGTTAAAATGGATCAGCTCAAGAAGGAGTTCGAGAACTTCAATGCTATAGGGAACGAATCTCTGAGGGATTTGACGGCTAGATACTACCATCTGATGTCAGAAATGTATCAGTACGGGGTCTTATATTCATCTGCGGACCTTGTAGAAAGATTTGCTGAGGCGCTACCTCCTCACTGGCATCAATGGTTGGATATTTTAAAGTCAAACAATGCATATCAAACTCTCTCCATCAATGAGTTCATTACCGAGCTGGAGAACAAGGAGATAGAGGAGATCAGGAGAGCAAACAAGGCGCTCATTCCACAGAATCCCAGCATCTATTATGGGAATCCTCTTCAGGACACCAGTGTGGGTGGCTCCAAACCACAAACTGCTTTTGTGGTTAACCCGGACCCAGTCTATGCGTTCGACAATTATGGTCCCCCAGCTGATGTTCCTCCTCCTACATATCCTTTTGGACCAAACCCGTATCCTTTGAATTATAATGCTAACCAGTTTGGTGTTAACCCGTTTTCTCATCTTGCAGCACCAGCGCAGGCAACTGCAAACTTTAGTGGACCCTCTTCTGCAGGTTTTGGCGGGGCTCCAACTACAAGTTATGGTGGATATGGAGGTGCTTCTAGTTCTAATCAAGGTGGCTATCAGACCAATACAGTCCCAGAGCAGCTGAACACTGCGGGTTTAGGAAATGTGACTATAGAGCTAGCTCAAGAACACATGGCTCTATTGTCGACTTTGGTGAACTCCTATAGTGGACTGGTTGCTGGACAGATCGGGAATCCTCATCTTACACAGGAGGATTACTCGCAGATTGATAAGGACGACATGGATCTGATCGACATACAATGGCACTTCGCGAGCGTGGTGAGAAGGGCAAAGGAATACATGGACAGGACGGGAAGGAGAGATGTCTTGATTAATAATAACACCAAGTTTGGGTTTGACAAAACGAAGGTCACATGCTACAACTGTGGCACAAAAGGGCATTTTGCAAGGGAATGTGACCGACCTAAGCAGCAGGGACATCAGAATCCCTTCAACAACAACAGAGCTAATCAGAATCAGAGGCAGCAAGCTCAGGGTCAACCTAATACTAAGCGTGCTATTGTCCCAGTCAACAACCAGAATCAGAACCAGAGGCCGCCTGCAAACAACAATCAAGGTCAAGCCATGGTTATTCAAGCTGATGAAGGCTATAACTGGAACCATCTGATCATCGGAGATGAAGCTCCTCAAGGTGGTGCAGCCTGTTTTGCTCAACAAGCGTCTGAAGCACCAGCCGAAGTTGAAGAAACTTCGAGTCAGTCTGACATCATCACTTCTGAAACCGAGGTGTCTGACTGTGACTCGGAATGCGATTCTGATAGTGGAGAAGATTTGGAGGATCTGTTAGCTGAAGCAGATGCATTGATCGGTAAGAGATCATTTCTTGTGGAGGCTGACTGCATAGAGAAGAACTACGGCGAATTCTTTGGAGCTCAGAAGACAGCAGCTCATTATGCATTGATGGCCATTACTGAATCGTCGAACAAGGTAAGTTCTTCTTCTGATTCAAAATTAGATTGTGTAGTGTGTAATCAGTTGAAATTCAGAATTAAAGAATTAACTGAAGAAAATCTGAATTTAAAAGCTGATGTTGGTCCGTTGCAAAGGTCAATTGATTCCTTGAGACAAAAGGAGAAAAATTTTCTAAATACAATTGAAAATTACAAAAAGGATGTTTCTGAACTGTCAAAAACCTTAGCTAACAAACAGATTGCTATAAATAATTACATCAATGAGGTCGAAGACACTAAGAAACAATTGGCCATTGTTAACTGTGACTATGAAAAGATCAGGAAAAAGCTTGAGAGTTATTTAAACTGCAAGTATGTCCTTGATCACATAGTTGAACACTCTGACAAGGAAGGCTTCTCCACCAGTCCCAAATACTCTCAATGTCCACCTCCGGTGAGATTCGAAAATCACAATTTTGATGTCTTGCCGAAGGAGGAACTTGTGGACGTGGCAGCCGAGGCAGCAAAAGCTGCAGAGGCGGCCAAGGTTACTGAAGCAGCTAAACCTGCTGAAGTCACTAAGGTTGCTACTCCTGCTAAAGCTGTCAATTTGTGTGAGAAACCTGATGATATCAGTGTATATGACACTGACACTTCGGATGATGAGCTCGATGAACCTCCTAGGTATGCACCGGTTAAAACTATAGATGTTCCTCTTGAGAATCATATCATTACCACTGAAACCTTGAGTGAACTGGAACCGAAAGTGCAAACCGAGGATGGTAGGAGGATTAAGGTGTTTTATAAGTTAAAAGGGTCTGAAAGGGTGCATGCTGATGAGGAAGTCCCTCTCAGATGTATCGCCCCTGGTCTTGTTGCCAAAATTTGGAAAGAATCTGTCATTACCGTAGAAAAGGAAACCTGGAGTAAAAACAAGGGTAAGGGTAAGGGTAGAAAGGATCAGGGAAATCAGTCTAATGAAAACAATAAGAAAAATCAAAAGTCGAACACCGTTAATCCTCAAAATCAAGCTCAAAGAAACGGTTCGAAAAAGCATGTGACTGAGTTTATTAGATCGAGCGGCACTGAAAGAAATGACGATCCTCAAGTGGATCAACAAAGAAGATGTCTTGAGGATCTAAAACATAAAAACTCATTTGCCGTTCCATCTAACAAAAGGAACAAAAAGGAGACCAAACCCGAATCTCCTAAGTTTGAAGAATATAGATCCTGTCACAAGTGCGAGGAACGTGGGCATTTAGTTGCTGCGTGCCCTGAATTGAGACGAGAAAGGATCAAAGTGGATGATCCTCCCAGTTCTAGCAAATCCAAGCAACCTGTTTCCCCTAAACTCTCAGAGAAACAAAAGGGAAAGCAGGTCGTTTATGATAACCGCAATAAAATTGCTATGAACCAAAAGCCAGTTGATGGCAGGGGTCCACAGCTGAGGGGGAGCACTGTTCCTCCAAAGGTTGAAGCAGCGCCTAAGCCACCAGCAAAGGCTGCAGCTAAACCGCAGGGCAACCCCAAAGCTGTTCCACGCACAGTTAATTCTGAAGTGGATCCAAAATCTGTTCCTCCAAAGGAATCCAAGGCTGGACCTTCTAGCCCACAGGCAAAGAAGAAGCCCAAGCCAAAGAAACCTGAACAGATTTGGAGACCCAAGTCACCAACCAAAGAAGGAGAGTCATCTGCTGGAAAAGGCACTGCGGTACCATCGGAAACAACTCCAACACCAAATGGGAGATGGGTTGACTTTCCGATGTTAGATGAAGTTGGTAGACCCAAGACCGTGAAGGCTTGGGTCCCCCTTAACCACTGAACTTTGAATGTTTGTGCAGGGAGTTCCACAGGGCCTTATCAGCAGCCTATGGATTGTTGATAGTGGAGCTTCAGGGCACATGACAGGCGATTTATCCCTGCTTTTTGACATAAAGAATATCAATGGGGGGTATGTTGCCTTTGCTGGTAATAAAGGGGGTTATATAACAAAGGAAGGAAGTATGAGCAACGGTATAGTAAGCTTTGAAAAGATAAGCTTTGTTAAACAGATAGACCACAACTTGCTGAGTGTTTCACAGATATGTGACAAGAAGTTCACTGTATTCTTTGATGACAACGCATGTTTCATTCTGAAGCCTGGATTCAAAATACCGAAAGAGTGGGTCATGATCTCAGCTCCCAGGGTCAACAACTTATACGTCCTGGATATGAGCCGAGCAATGACCGCAAAAGGTCAGGTCACTTGTTTTCTGTCAAAGGCGACAGAAGGAATCGATAATGTGGCACAGACGAATGGGACACATCCACTTGAGGAAAATGAACCATCTGGTCCAGAACCAACTAGTGGAAGGTGTTTCTGTTAAGAATTTTCATTTAAATGATGTCTGTGTCTCATGTAAGAAAGGGAAGCAGAAAAGAAAGTCTCACAAGCCTAAGAAGACAAACTCAGTTAGTCTACCACTCGAACGACTGCACATGGACCTGTTTGGCCCAGTCAATCGAAAGAGCAAGAACGGTGACTCATACTGCTTAGTGGTTACGGATGATTATTCTAGGTTTTCTTGGGTTGTGTGCATGAAGCACAAAAGTGAAACTTTTGATTACTTGAAGAATCTGTTTACTAAATTGGAAAATATATATCAGCTAAAGATCCGTAGGATCAGAAGCGATAACGGAACAAAATTCAAGAATCACGCTATGGAGGCGTTATGTGCAGAAAAGGGTATTCATCATGAATTCACAGCGCCATACACTCCTCAGCAAAACGGGGTTGCAGAAAGAAAGAATCGGACTCTTATTGAGGCAGCCAGAACTATGCTCGCAGACTCGAACTTGCCTGTGATCTTCTGGAACGAGGCAGTGCACTGCGCGTGTTATACTCTGAATAGGGTTCTAACGGTAAAGAAGCTTGGAAAAACCTCTTACGAGCTTCTGAACCGAAGGAAACCAAACTTAGAGTTTCTGGAACCTTTCGGAGCTCCATGCACCATAATACATCCCAATGGGAAGTTTGGTGCAAAGGCAGAAGAAGGTTTCTTTGTTGGTTACAGCACTCCCAACAAAAGAGTGTACAACAAAAGAACCAACAACGTTGAAGATTGGCTTAATGTCGATGTTCAGCGTTATACTGCCAATGCACCTGGTGTTGGACCTGATTGGTTGTTCGACTATAAGAGTCTATTTGATTCCTTCAACGTGGAGAATTTGGTGGATGATGCTGTAGCGCAAATGTATTACGAATGTGAAAACGCAGCTAGCTCTCCGCTAATGCGTCCGATCGTGGTTAATGCACCTGCGCATGCTCCATCTGATGCCTCTGCATCCACGGGTCCCCCCGATAAAACCGCAGCAGCAGAAGTTGAGGAAGTTTTTCAGGAAGCGTCAGCAGAGGTTCTCGAATCTTCATCTTCCGACGACGATTTTGCAGAGTCTCATGAAACTCTCACTGAGGAACAAGCTGGAAATGGTGAATCTACCACTACAGCTCCAGTTAATCCGACAGGAAACAATCAAGCTAGTCCTTCTTCTTTAGCAGCTCCAGGGATAGGTCTTCGGATCGATCTCTCCGGTTTTAATATGCAACCCGCTGCTCCCTCTAGTTCAAGCGCAGCTGAGACAAATTTATCTCAAGGTTTGGAGAACCTTAATTTGCATTCGGATGATCCAGTGCCGGCACATCCGGAATCTCGGATTCACGACACTCATCCGATGCAAAATGTGATTGGTAATCCGACTAGCAGAGTCATGACGCGCAGTCAGCTCAGAAATGCTAGTTCAAGTGACAATACAGGTACTCTGGCACTCTATTCGGAAATCAGAAAAGCAGGTCATCAGAACGATTGGTCCTTCGCCTTGTATGTTTCTCAAACTGAACCAAGAACTGTGCAAGAGGCACTGAGGGAAGAACCATGGATTGAAGCAATGCAAGCCGAACTTCAGCAATTCCAAAAGCTAGGAGTGTGGGACTTAGTTGACTTACCTCCAGGCTCGAAAAAGATTGGAACAAAGTGGGTCTACAAGTGTAAACGGGATGACCGCGGGGTGATTATAAGAAACAAGGCTCGATTGGTTGTCCTCGGCTTCCGTCAAATCGAAGGAATAGATTACAACGAAGTATACGCTCCAGTTGCGCGCCTTGAAGCTATCCGGATGTTCTTAGCTTACGCTTCGTACAAACGGTTTAAGGTGTATCAAATGGACGTGAAAAGTGCTTTTCTGTATGGTGTCGTGAAGGAAGAGGTGTATGTTGCTCAGCCACTGGGTTTTGAGGATCCGCTGCATCGCAAAAAAGTCTACAAATTGAACAAAGCGTTGTATGGACTCCATCAGGCACCGCGTGAATGGTATCAAATGCTTAGCAACTATCTGATCTCCAACGGGTTCAAACGTGGACTCGTGGACTGCACCTTATTCACCAAGGAAAAGGGTGGTGATCGTCTTCTGGTACAGGTTTATGTTGATGATATTATTTTTGGGTCTACTAATGATGTCATGTGCAGGGAATTCGAAAAGCTTATGCAGGACAAATTTGAGATGAGCTCGATGGGGGAGATGCAATTCTTCCTCGGTCTACAAGTAGAACAACAAGAGTCGGGGATCTTCATCCACCAGACAAAATACGTTGCTGACATCTTGAGCCGGTTCCAGATGGAAGACTCTACTCCAGTAGGCACACCGATTCAGACCAATCACGGGATTGGGCCTGACGAGAAAGGACAAACCGTTGATCCTTTTCTCTATCGAGCTATGATAGGCTCACTCATGTACCTCACTGCATCAAGACCTGATATAATGTTCGCGACATGCTTACTATCAAGATACCAGTCAAGGCCGAAACAGTCACACCTGGTTGCTGTGAAGAGGATCTTACGTTATCTAAAGGGTTGTCCGACCAAAGGTCTTTGGTACCCTAATGACGATATGTTTGACCTCATCGCTTTTAGTGATGCTGACTATGGCGGATGCAAGACAGACTTAAAATCCACATCGGCTGGATGCCAGTTTTTGGGACCAAGACTAGTCTCGTGGCAGTGCAAGAAGCAAGCCTCAGTCGCCTTATCCACCTGCGAGTCGGAATATGTAGCAGCATCGAGCTGCTGCTCCCAGGTTCTTTGGATACAGCAACAAATGAGAGACTACGGTTTGAAATTTCTTAATACTCCCATTCACTGTGATAATGAGTCCGCTATAGCTCTTGCTAAAGACTCAGTTAACCATTCCAAGGCGAAACATATCTTGGTTAAGTATCATTTCATACGCGATTGCTATGAAAAGAACTTATCGATATGGTAAAAATCCACACAGACTACCAACGTGCCGATTTATTCACCAAAGCTTTTGACGGTCCTCGTTTTGAGTACTTGTTAATCTTAAACGGCATTAAAGTTAAGCAGGATTAGATCCTCATCGGTAATCGTTTTTGTAAATATTTTTCTTTTAAAAATCAGAAAAATCCAAAAATATTGTCTTTTCGCAAATTTTTAGATTTTTAGGGGGAGAAAATTTCAAAAAAATACAAAAACATTCAGAAAATGCAAAAATCAAAAAAAATGAGAAAATTCCAAAAATCAAAAAAATTGAAAAATGCAAAAATGAGTTTCTTTGGTGAAAATGGGAAGATGATATTAACCAATCAGTCGGACTGTCTGGACCCTTATCATCTTAAAAATATTGGAACTGATAGGTAGCCTCTACAATGATGTGTCGGTAGGCTCAAAATCATTTCCAAGTTCGGCACGGTGATATAAACCTAAATCATCTGAATCATGTGTGGATCAACGTGCGTTGGCATATGGTCTTGGTACCGAAATCTCGTTTGATAGCATGCCAAAATCCGAGGTTTCATGGTCTTTAAGAGGTTGGTCCATCCGGGGTGAACTGGACGTCTCTTAGAATAAATAGGAGTGGCACACGTGTCGTACGTTGGGGTAGCAGCCTACGACTGAGACACCCCTATGTCATTTCCTGAAAAAAAAAAAACAAAACAAAAAAATAGAATAAATTCTGATCAGGAGACGTCCGGGAATCCTAAAAGAGCAAAAAGATTCATATATGCCAAAACCCTATTCTCAATGAGAATTCGCTCTAAGGTATCAAATCATATACCTAAAGCATCGTACCGTGAAAAATCAAATATACGGTATTTGACTTGTACCCTGGTTTGGATCTCACTGGTCTCTCTGTTGCAGCGTTTCTGCAGACCTGATCACCACTGAGTCCACTCCTTGTAAAATACGGATGACAACAGCTTACTCACCGGTTACGAGGAAGTTTTGTGCATGACTTGATACGGGAATGTGTCGCGTGGCGGGGAACACCTTGTATCTCAGCCTTAATATTACCTTAAACGTATCTAAAGTGCCTAGCGATGAATCTTGATTTTGAGTTTAGGTGGACAACAATATCGACAGTTGTTGTAGGATGCTTATTGGTAATTTAAGCGAAAACTGAAAATATAAGGGTTCTAGTAATGTCCGTACACTGATATGATTCCCTAACCGTTGAAACTCGCAAAAATATGTTAGTGTACAGTTAGTTTGATCTCCCGTTTTATTTTATTTATGCTTAGTTTAGCTTAGTTAATCATTCTTGATTGCCGATGTTGGAATCCTAATCCATTGTAATCTTACTTCTTCAAAAAAATAAAACGCCGAAAAATAAAATGGACAACTAATTGGAAACTTGTGTTTTGCCGGGTCAAAACCGTATTTTTATCAAGTACAAGGGTGGAAAATGGAGTATTTTCAAGTATCTGAGTCATCATCTGAGTCGCGTGTCAAATCGGGTTGAAAAACGCATGTTTTGAACCTTAACGGGTCAAAAATGCGAGATTTGGTGCTGCAGGGGCAATTTGGTAATTTGTGTGAAAACTAGATGCATTTGGTGTTCTAATCGCATGTAATTTTGGACGAATGGCCTAATCGCGTGACCTATAGGGCGAGTACATTGCAACTCGCTTAACTCATGTCCCAATCGTGTGTATTTTATAGGCGATTAGCCATATTATACTATTATGTTGTGTGAAGAAGAGTTATAGGCGATTAGAGGGTAAACGCGTCTTGATACAAGCGATTGGCTTTCACTCGTGTCTCTGATCAAGCGAGTAGAAGCCCACTCGCTAGTAACATCATGCGATTAGCAGAGGGTATATATATAACAGTTATCTCTTTCTTGTTCATAATATTTCAAAACCGTTCACTGTGCCATCATTTTCCCTCTAATCTGATCCTAAACAAACTCTTGCCCGTTTATTTTTGATCCTAGATTATTGTCCTACATCATCAAGGTAAGAACATATCACTTTTTCAGATCATAACAACGTGTTTTTGAGGGCTTAATCTGTGATCAAAGGGCCGAAAACCTAGACCTTGTGCTTTTGATCGGGAAGCCTTATAGAGACATATTTGATGTTGTTTTTTGATGAGGGTTGCTTAATCGGGTGTTCTAGGATCTGTATATGTCAAGTTTTTGATCTATAACATCCTAGAATTGAAAACCCCAAATTCAAACCATAAGAACCCTAGTTTTTTAAAACGCCCAAATTGAACCCTTGTTTTGATCTGAAAACGATAATTATCAAAGGGGTTTTGTTGTTGGGTTGTTATAGGTACCAATGCAACCAAGATTAGACACAAAACGAATCATAACAAGTTTTTGCTAAGATTGGTATCAAATCTCAACTGTCACGCGATTAGGCTTCCTAATCGTGTGAACAGTAGCACGTTTGGACTCCTTCATCAGCTAATCGCGTGAATAGTGTAGCGATTAGCTGTCAATCGTGTCTCTTGAACTACTAATCGCATGAACCGTACCTCTAATCGCCTATAACAGGCTGATATCATAGTGTTTGTCCGTTTTGTCCGTTTTTCATATCCTTGATCTGTCGTTAATGATTTGTGGTGTGTTTGACTTGCAGAACCATGCAGTACGGTACGTCGGATAGGCACAACTGTCTTGCCTTTCTCGGACCTGTAAAGAAGCAGGAATGCAAGCGATTTGAAGGCATCATTGAGTACTTGCAGCGCTCGAAGATATATTATGCCATATCCACAGACTATGCGGCTTACAAGAACATTCTCCAGGAATTCTATCAGAATGCTAGAGTCGATGTCAGCACAATTCCAGCTACTATCAGAAGCTCGGTGCAACGAAAGGAGGTTCTTATCACTGAAGACATGATTCGCGAGATTCTCAGATTTGGAGATGATAAAGACGATCCAATTGTTTTCGATTCCATTTTGATACGAGGTGGATTCCTACGGATGAAGTATACGGGTGATGTTCGTGCGCAGGAGATGCTACAAAAGGGATGTCTTCCTCCAGAAATGAAGTATCTGACGCACGTGGTGCTAAAGTGTATCGGACCTCGCAAAGGAACGTTCGATGCAATCAAAGACATCTTGGCATCGGCGATTGTCGCATTGACGTTGAACAAGCCGTTCAACTTCTCTGGGATGATTAAGCATCACCTCAAGGAAGTGATTCTGCGAAAGCCGAAAGAGAATGCCTTTATTGTTTATCCTCGCTTTCTGCAGATGATCCTTGACAATCAGATCCCGAACATGGTGAAACGGGTAGAAGAGCTGATTAACATAAAGAAAATTGATGAAGTGGAGATGAAGAGAATGTTACAGTACAAGAATAAGCCAAAGTCCGAATATCCTCCAAGTCGTAGAGTGTTTGCCTACCTACTGAGAGACAACTATGTGGCACCTCCAAGTAATAGATGGAGGCATGACGACAGTGATTCAGAGGACGATATTCAGATTCACAGACAGGTATTCAAGGATGATGATAACATTGGGAGACCCACTGTTGCTTTGGGACCCAATGAACCGGGCAATACGGGTGATACTGAAGCAAGACAAGACGATGATATGCTTGATACTGATTTGCTGAATATAGATGAACCATCCAGTTCAGGCAAAGGCAAAGCCAAGATTGATGAGGGCCCGGTCAACATTGAAGATGTTGATGATGAAGATGACGACTCAGAGCGTACCGAAGATGAATCGCCCGATGTACTTTCACTTGAGGAGGATAGAGCCCGCACGGCTGCGGCAAGAGAGCTTGCAAAAGATCCCACTTTCACTCCAGTTAGTGATGATCTTGTTGCAGATATTGATGCTGAACTTAGCACGCCGACTCCTCAGAAAAGACAAAAGACAAAAGCAACGAAGGTTAGTAGGGGTCAAAAGAGAATGTCTGAAAAGGCAGCTGCGACTGAGAGGACGCCTAAGAAATTGAAGGGAAGGCGTATGAAACTCCCAGATACTTTTGGACTTCCTGCTTCCTCTTCTGTATCAGCAACAACAACAGCAGCAACAGATACAACAACAGCAGCAACAGAAACAACAACAGCGGCAACATCGTCTGTCCCACTCTCTTTCAGTGCAGCTATGCCTGCGAGTGTGACTATGTCAATGCCTTCATCGGTAATCTTCACTGAGCCAGTCTTAGTTACCGTTGAAGCGACAGGTTCACAGTTGGCCGCTAATCCGATAAGTGACAGAATCCGGATGATGAAAGAAGCAGCAAGATCGACAGCTGCTAGACCTTCGAGCCAATCCTCATCTTCGACTCCAACAACCAACGAACAACTCCAGCGCCAAATCAACGAACTTACTGCTATAGTGGCCGCCCAAGCACGGGAAATGGCCGAAATGAAGAGCAAAAACGCCAACATAGAAGAAAATGAGACGGCGATGTTGGAACTGATTGGAGACACTATCACTGCTAACACTGAGCTGAGAACCACTGTCGACGCACTTACTTTATCTAATCAGCAACTCTTGGAGTCGAACAGGCAGGTCATGGAAACACAACAGCAGCTCATGGAATCACATCAGCAGCTAATTCAGTCTAATCGTGATCTCCAGCTCGCAAATGTGAACAATGAGCGTCGAATCACCAAATATAAGAAGCAAAACACAAGGCTAAGGACTAGGTTGAATGCGTTAACTGGAACTCAACCTAGACTTACTGGTGGTTCGGAAGCTGGAGCTAGTGCTGCTGCTGGTGATGATGAGGAGGATAGTGAAGAAGACGATGATGATGAAGAGGATGATGATGAGTCTGATGACGATGATGACAATGATGGTAAAGGTGATGGTGGTGATCCCGGAGCCACAGGCGGGGGTGGATCAACTGGTGGGTCTGCATCGGGACGAACAAAGAAAAGTCACGATCGCAGAGGCAATGATCCCAAGGCAGGTTCTTCTGCTCAGGGGGAGCCAGCACCTATGATGAGCAAGATTCAAGAGCTACGCGATAAAGTAAAGAAGAAAGCGATAGTTCTTGTTGAAGACGTGGAGCCTTTGAATTGTTACTTTGCATATGATGACGAAGGCAACTTGCTCCCACCTCCTGCCATGCCTGAGTACGATCTGGAAGAAGGAAAGATTCCACCTGAGATGTCGACGGAGGACATGACCAAAGTATATGGCTTTGCATCTGGAGAATCTTCCAATGCAAGTCAAAGTGTTCCTCCTGAGATGCATCCAGAGTGCAACGAAGTGGATCTCGAAGAAGGAACCAGCGTGCCGACTCCTGAGTATGTTGTAAATGACTCGGGCGCTGGAATTCCTAATATTGATGAAGAGATGATACGTGAGGCTGAAAAAAAGTTGAAATCCGACTCTACTGAAGTTCCTGATGCAGTAAAGATTCGACATGACAAGATCAGAGAGAGGTATCCCCAATGGTTCAAACCCGAAGAGAAGAAAAGGCCAGTTGAGCGAGCATCCATCTTCAAGAAAAGACTGTCGAAGATGTCTGGCAATGTGATAAGCTGGGCGTATGTGAGCCAGACCAGAATGCTCGGGGTAAAATGGCAAGAAGGTGTATTGTACTTTGAGGATTTCAAAGACACTCTGAGCCTGCCATTCTGGTACATTCGTGACTTAGTTCGTCTCAACTATCCGCTGTATGAAGAGAAATCTGCCTCCCTTAAGGGTTTTTACACAAAGCTGAAGCGAGAGAGCTCAGAGGGATGGAAAGAGTTGATGCCTCAGTATCCCAGATCGTATCAGACAGACAAGATTCATCCTTTCACCTTAAAGCCTATTTGGGAGCATAAGATCAAGCCACCAAAATGCGTTTCAAGGATTCCCATTATTCCAGTTGAACAAGACTTTTCCTCGAAGCTGTATTATTGGCACTATGATGCAGCAACCACTGAAGCAGTGATTGTCTTGAGCAACAGTCCGAACCCGTGCAGAAAGATAAGGATTTGGGATCCTATGTGGTTGATAAATTGCTCAGAAAAGAACGTGGAGACGTTGTACCAACATCCGATCATGCACTTACCAGCGGAAGCCGATCAAGCCATGAAGTTTCAAAGGGTGATCCAGTTTTGCTACGCCAACAAAGTTCATGCAGGATGCGATTGGTCAAGAATCTCAAGGGTCAAGACAACGTCAAGCTAAAGTTGAAGACGGATGATGCTGCTTGTTATTTTGCTTAGTTGTATTTGTTTATGTTTATCAAGTCTGTAAAGTTGTTTGCTATTGATATAAACGATGTCTTTTGATTAAGTCTGTACGTATACTAGCCTGGTCCAAGGGGGAGTCTGTTAGTACATGATGTCCCTAGGCTAGTATATCAGTTGTTTGGACGTGTTTCGGGGTGTTTGGAGATGTTTGTACGCGTTTTGGAGGGTCCGGGAAGCTGCATGCGATTAGCCTTCAGTTACACGCGATTAGGGCCCTAATCGCGTAACTGTTCATGCGAGTAGGCCTTGTGTTCTGGCGATTAGCCCTAATCGCCCCACATGGTCTTGCTGATCGCGTATATGCTGCTGTACGTACCCGGGAGGTATAAATAGGCCCAATCATTGCCCTAATCATTAGTTCTTGCCTCACACACTCTCCAAACACCCTCCCAAGGTCTGTAAGGTCTGATTTGATCTCTGTAAACACTCGTGCTCTGTTTTTAGTGATTAATCGATAATCTTTTGACCCTTGTGTGTGTTGTGATTACTCATTTGTCATTGTTTCATTATCGTATCTGTTATTAAAGCATATTAGAGGGATTCCGCACCTCTAGTATAAACCCCGTGATTGTTGGATTTCGCGTTATTCGATCCTACAATTATGTCATTGTTAATTGTTAAATTTATATTTATATTTGTTTTTCATTTAAGAACTATTTTTGAAATTTTTTTAAAAAGTAAAGAACCATCTTTAAATGAAATTTCATCCGGTAGTATGGAGATGTAATCAAGCGTTTCCAACAGATGAAAACATGTATAGTCGTAGAGGACAATTGTAATTGAGGTATGTGGTTATTACATTTAAATATTCAATGAACTAAGTTATTTTATCATCGTTTTTTACCCATTTTAAACCGACCTATATTGTGCCCCTCCCCCCCCCCCCCCCCCACAAAAAAAATTTATGTATCCGCCACTGCTTACAATGGTTGTTTCTGCATCTGCTCATTATTCAAAATGTACATTCTCTCTTTAATATACATTTTCATTCACATGATTAAAATTGTTGCTTCTCATATTATAGTAAATTAAGTTCTATGATATATCGTAATACATAATTTATCACTTTATATTAGTTTTGTCTATCTTGAGAACCTAATTCGATATATCTAGTCTATGATAAAAGAATAATTATGCCGCACATTTACCCTTATTTTATTATTTTAGCACAACATAGCTCTAAAAAAGAATCGAATATGCTTTGATTTTGCTATGATATTATATTCTGTTTTAAATGATAAACCCTAGTGAAAATATATGATCCTTTTTCCCCAAGAAACATCACCAAAACCCTAAATTCCGAGTTGGTATAACAATAGCTTGTAACCGTGGTGATTCATTACTTTACATTGCTGATCCATGATGGCTTCCTCGTTGCGCCTCATGACTTCGAACCTTGTCACAAGATCGTTCCGTCCAACAGCCTTCTCTTCATCTCGTTTTCTTAGCATCGACCAAAGCTGTACTACTATGCAAACACATGGTAGCTTTCTTGCCTGTTTAACATATTTTTTGATGCAGCTTTTAATGCCATAGATGTATTATCTCCTACAAAAATGTGGGTATCTTTATCATCTCTAATGATTCTTGTTCGATTTCAGATTTCTATGATCAATCATGGCCAAGAATCTTGTGTCCCGAAGTTCCTTCAATGTATTTCTCAATGGAGATGACTGCTGAAAGAAGAACCTTATATCTACGCATGGATGAAGAGGTGAGTATAGAACTGCATATGTCAGGAGTAAAGAATGAGGACATGAGGGCATGTGCTGATGAACATAACAACATGTTCATCTGCGACAAAACACGGTTTGCTAACAAAGAGGACATCATGACTAACATTATTGCTAAAGTTGTGGCTAATTTCCGTGACATCTCGACTAAACGCAGTTGGCCTTACTCTGGTAGTTCCTTTCACCCTATCTGATGAAATTAAATCGATGAATTATATATTTCGATCTCATATTTTTGTTTATTATTCAGATTTGTTATCGGATCGATCGATTATAGGCAAGGAATTATGCCCTGTAATGGAGATGATGTCGCCAATTAATATATTTTCAATCTATAAGGAAGAGACTGCTGAAAAGCTATACACAGGTATGAATATCTATGAACACAAGGAGATGAAGCCAACCAAGCAAGGCCTAGTCGTGCCGCTTGTTAGACATATAATTCTTATTTCCCAAACCTATAGTATATCTATTATATCATAAGTATATGTTACATATTATTATATCCTAAGTTTAGTGAATAGGTATGTTAGTTAAACCCAACCGACATGTTGGTTAGTATCAAAGGGGACACACCCCTTCACAAGTATAAATACCCCAACATTGTATTCATTTGTGTAAATGTATTGAATCTTTAAGTTTCACATATTCTCTCTCAAGATTATTCCCTCAATCGATCCTGTGGTCCTTCATTTGGCATCAGAGCAGAAGTTATCAAAGTTCCATCATTTAACAACATTCACAGAAGAACACGAAGAGGTTTATTCGAAGAAGTGCGATCCTCTGTTTTTCTTTCAGAAACAGAGACCGACGCAGATTCATCCAAACGTTGGAACAAACAATCAAAGCCAATCCAGGATTGATAGAAGATCAATACACAACAGATTTAACCGTTCAAAAGAAGAAGAATAAGAACCGGACAGTTTTTCCGGCCAACTTCATCTTCTCCGGCTATCACCGGAACCGACGAACAGAAAGTTTTATCACGTTACAACGGTTATATCTATCCCTGCCCTATTAGATTATCATAATCGAATACTTTAAAATCTTAATCCAAATCAGAAGTCGAAAAAAAAAATTTATACTCTGTTTTACGTTTTCTCGTTCGAAGTTTTGTTTCCCGCCAAGTTTTTATAACCAAAAACCAAAGTTTTAAATCTTAAAACTTATCTTCGAACGTTACTATTATATAAACAGAATCAGTTTTATAAAACTTTCATCAAAACATTAAAAACTTATTAAGGATTAAGAAATTTTTTTCCCCGGGTTCGAATAAGGAAGAACCGCGTTTTTTTTTTCTCTTTGAAATTTTCCGTATTCGATTGTTGTTAGAACAAGTTAGAGATACTTGTTAAAGGATCCGAAATATTGTGGAACATATTGTTTCATCGGATTATACAGACACATAACAAAGGAAGTGTGTTTTGTAAAGTTGGGCAGTAACTTTTCGTAGAAGAAGAAAAGAGATTGTTGACTTTTTGAAAGTCAACTATTCATAAAAGAATAATATTATAATATTGAGGGATAATATTATAAGAAGAAGGTGTAATCAGTGAAAGTTTGGGGTTTTGTTCACTGATCCGAAACACATTTTATTGAAGTCAAAAAAAAAAAAAAATATTATTAAAACAAAGTGAGTTTGTTTTATTTTAGAAGGGTGTTTTATAGATTGAGTGTTATTGGAAGAACACTAATCAAAATTATTGGAGGATTATTAAGTTAAAAAGGATTTGACTTTTAGATATTGAAAGGAACATTTATTGATAATCAAAATCTATAAGACTACATAAGCTTGGCAAAACTTTTTGGTATTATTGTTTAAGGCCTTACAAAATATCAAAAATTTGTTAAACTATATAGTTTTTCTTTGAATATCAATACCGTTATCGACTTTAAGAAGGGGTCGAAAATTTGTTTGACAAGAGTGGTCGAACAAAGTTCCTAAAGAAGCGTGGGTAGTCCATATTAGATTTGGACAATAGGGAAAAAGAAGAACAAAAGTCCGCAGAAGACTCCCATTAAACCCACAATGTCGAAAGAAACGACATCGAAAGAGACAGTCACAAAGGAGACTCTCACTTTTAGCCTCCAAACACCGATGTTGACATCTACAAATTACACGATTTGGGCTGTTCGTGTTAAAGCAATATTGAGTGCAAATGGTCTTTGGGAAGTAGTGGAACCCACAGAAGGCACGTCAACAGTAGATGTAAAGAAGGATAGGACAGCGATTGCCTATCTCTTCCAGGCAATTCCAGAAGATATGGTGATGCAGGTGGCGTCACATAATACAGCAAGAGAAATTTGGGAAGCATTAAAGACAAGATTTATTGGAATTGACCGAGTCCAGAAAGCAAGACTTCAATCATTACGCACAGAATTTGAGATGATTACGATGAGAGAGACAGAAACCATAGACCAGTTTGCTGGTAGGTTAAGTGCGATTAGTACAAAGTCAAAAACCCTAGGAACAAAAATTGAAGAGTCGATGTTGGTACGAAAATTGCTGGACTCCGTACCAGAAAGGTTCCTACAGATTATTGCATCCATAGAGCAATATTCAGATATAGATTCCATGACGTTAGATGAAGCGCTTGGAAGACTTAAAGCTTATGAGGAACGCCTTAAGTCAAGAGATGAGAAGAAATATGGACCAGCCGGTCAAGAGAAGCTGTTATTTACAAGGCAAGATAGAAGACCTAACAGCAATTACAAGAACTACAATCAGAATCGAGGTAGACAGAACTTTAGGAAGTTCAATAAGAGTCAAAGATATGAGAAGAAGAGCTTTGACAGATATAGCCATCAAGATCAGAGAAGTGATCGAAATCCCACTAAGAACCGTCATGACAACAGTAGTTACAAGCCCAGAAGAGATGGCAGCAATGTAAGATGTTACAATTGCAATGAATTAGGACATATAGCTCCCAGATGTCCTAAACCTCGAAATAAGCAAGAAGAATCTCACCTAGTAATGGAAGAAGAGGATCCCACATTACTTATGGCAGTTGGTGAAGAAAGAGGTGTAGTTCTCGAAGAAAAGAAGATAATACCAGAACACTATCACAATGAAGAAAATGTAAATGAAGTATGGTATTTAGACAATGGCGCAAGCAATCATATGACAGGAAGACGCTCCTATTTCACAGAATTAGACGAAAAGATAGCAGGCAGCGTAAAATTTGGAGATGGATCGTGTGTTAACATCAAAGGTAAAGGCTCAATAGTATTGGAATGTAACAATGGAGAACAAAGACTAGTCACAGAAGTATACTACATTCCAACGCTCCAAAGCAACATCTTAAGCCTCGGGCAAGTCACAGAATCAGGATGTAAAGTAATTATGGAGAATGAACATCTATGGATCTATGACACCTACAACAACCTATTGATGAAAGTCCCAAGAGCTAAAAACAGACTCTACAAGGTAAAGCTCAGAATAACAAATCCGATTTGTTTACAAGCTACAATAGATACACCTGCATGGCTATGGCATGCACGTATGGGACATGTGAATTTTGAATCACTAAGACAATTAAGCACAAAAGGAATGGCACGTGGATTGCCAAAGATTCAGCACCCATCTCAAGTATGTGATGCATGTATTACGGGAAAACAAAGCAGACTTCCGTTTCCCTCTCAAGCAAGTTTTAGAGCTACGAGACCTCTAGAACTCGTACATGCAGACTTATGTGGACCGATTACACCCACATCATTAGCAGGCAACAACTATTTCTTCCTGATAGTTGACGATTATTCAAGATATATGTGGATCTACATGCTTAAGTCAAAAGATCAAGTTTATGAAAATTTCAAGAAGTTTCTAAGCGAAGCTCAGACAGAGACAAGTCACAAGCTCAAAAGATTAAGAACGGATCATGGAGGAGAGTTTACTTCTAAAGCTCTTACCGCATATTGTGAGGATAAAGGAATCCTTAGACAGCTTATAGCACCTTACACGCCACAGCAGAATGGTGTTGTAGAAAGAAAGAACCGTTCAGTAATGAGTATGACCAGAAGCATGTTAAAGGCTATGAACGTACCACAGAACTTATGGGCAGAAGCAACACGACAAGCAATATACATACAGAATAGGTTACCTACTAAAGCATTAAAGGGAATGACGCCCTACGAAGCAGTAAATGGCAAGGCACCAAATATCAAACACATCAGAGTATTTGGATGCATAGCATATGCAAAGGTAACAACGCCCTACTTAAAAAAGTTAGAAGACAGAAGCAAGAAAATGGTACATCTAGGAAATGAAAATGGTTCAAAAGCCTATAGATTATATGATCCCGTAGAAGAAAAGATACATATTAGCAGAGATGTCCAATTCATAGAAAACGAACCATGGGATTGAAACAACTACTTAAAAGAAGGAAGCATTGATGAACCATCTTGGACAAGATTCGAAGTTTATGGAGATCAAGAAAGTGAAGCTGTACAAGAACAAAGTAATGAGGACAATGAAGATCAAGAGGATGAAAGTGATAATGGATTTTTTAGCAGTCCAATCACAGCTACACGAACTCCAATAACAGTTCAAGAAACGCCGACAAGTGATCCAGCAGTTGAGACAAATACTCAAGAGTTAGAAGACTCACCAGGCTCTCTACATAGACCAGTTCGAGCCCTTAGATCACTTAATGACATCTATGCAGCCACACGACCTCTTAGACCAGAAGAATATGAACATCTATATTTAGCATATGATGAAGAACCTGCAAATTACAAAGAAGCAGCAGAATACCCACAATGGATAGAAGCAATGGAAAGCGAAATAGACTCAATAGAGAAGAATGACACTTGGACACTGACTACACTCCCCCCAGGTCAGAAACCAATAGGTCTAAAATGGGATACAAGGTCAAAAGAGACGCAAGTGGACAGATCACCAAATACAAGGCCAGATTAGTAGCAAAAGGATACGTACAACAAGAAGGAATAGACTACAATGAAGTTTTTGCACCAGTTGCAAGAATAGAAACAATCAGGCTACTATTAGCATTGGCAGCACAGAAAGGATGGCAAGTACATCACTTAGATGTAAAATCAGCATTCCTACATGGTGAATTAAAGGAAGATGTCTACGTTTCACAACCAGATGGATTCATAAAGAAAGGAAAAGAAAATCTAGTCTACAAGCTAAAGAAAGCTCTATATGGTTTGAAGCAAGCACCAAGAGCATGGAACATAAGGCTGAATAACATCCTAAAGAAAATTGGATTTATAAGATGTCCACAAGAGCAAGCAGTATACAAGAGAACTTCAAAGCAGTCAACAATAATTATAGGAGTTTATGTCGATGACATAATAGTGACAGGAAGTTCAATCAAGGACATATCAAGCTTCAAGAACGAAATGCAAGGCAAGTTTGAAATGAGTGACTTAGGACCACTCACTTACTATCTAGGGATAGAAGTTAGTCAAACACAAGGAAAGATACAATTGAAGCAATCAGCCTACGCGAAGAAAGTCATTAAAGAAGCCAGACTAGAAGACTGCAATCCAACAAAATATGCAATGGAATCAGGTCTAAAGCTCACTAAAGAAGATAAAAGTGAACCAGTCAATGAGACCGAATATAGAAAGCTAATTGGAAGCTTAAGGTATCTTACGCATACCAGACCAGATATCACTTACGCAGTTGGATACGTTAGCAGATTTATGGAGAAGCCAAAGACAACTCACATGAAGGCAGTTAAGCACTTAATAAGATACATCAAAGGCACATTGGATTATGGAATTCAATACAGCAAAAGTAAAGAAGCAGAAATCACTGGATACAGCGACAGCAGTTATGGAGACCAAGATGATGGAAAAGGAACAACAGGAACAATATTCTACTACAAAGATTCACCTATCACATGGACAAGTCAGAAACAAAGTACAGTAGCACTATCATCATGCGAATCAGAATTTATGGCAGCTACATCAGCAGCATGTCAAGCAATATGGCTACAAGGAGTACTCAGCGAACTCACAGGTGAACAACCAAAGAAGATAACACTATTAGTAGACAACAAGTCAGCAATACAACTTATGAAGAACCCAGTGTTTCATGGAAGATCAAAGCACATCAACATAAGGTATCACTTTATCAGAGAATGCATAGAGAACGAGCAAATACAAGTTGATCACATCAGTGGAGAGATGCAGAAAGCAGATATACTCACCAAGGCACTACCAAGAATAAAATTTCTCGAGATGCGACGTCTCATAGGAGTTGAAGACCTTGGGGAAATCAAGAATTAAGGGGGAGAATGTTAGACATATAATTCTTATTTCCCAAACCTATAGTATATCTATTATATCATAAGTATATGTTACATATTATTATATCCTAAGTTTAGTGAATAGGTATGTTAGTTAAACCCAACCGACATGTTGGTTAGTATCAAAGGGGACACACCCCTTCACAAGTATAAATACCCCAACATTGTATTCATTTGTGTAAATGTATTGAATCTTTTAGTTTCACATATTCTCTCTCAAGATTATTCCCTCAATCGATCCTGTGGTCCTTAACCGCTTGCTTTTTATCAATGGAAGAGAGAGGACATAAAGACATTTTTCGATTACAACACTTTCTTCATTGAAGGAAAAAGAAAGAACGAACACCGTATTATTGGCGTACGTTTACCAGAGGGCTTCCACAAGAAGCATAGTTTGGTCAAGAGAGAGATGGACAAACTTGAACTATCTGCACTTCTTCCTACTATTAAAAAGGAGGAGCTCAAGTCAACTGAAACCTAAGTCTCGATTATCACTAGTAAGTAAAGGGTATGGTTATTGATATTATTTCTAAATAGTCTTTTGGGACCGGTGAATGGTTATATTTATTTGTTTATCTTATAACTAGTGTGTTTGACGGTGCGCAATGCGTGCCTTGTCATTTTGTCGCCCCTTAAAATGCAAACCCACTCTTCCCCATCAAACTATTCTCCCTAGTTTTTACTATCAAAGTCACCTACAACAGTTGGGAAAATTGAAAGGAAAAATGTTTTCTCATAATTCCTAGCAAAAGAACCACTACATTACAATAAGAGATTAAGAGAGAGTCCATCTATAAAGGCTAAAAGAGGGAGCCCATCTTAAGAAACTTTCATTTTGCCGATCTTGAGGCTTTCAGTTTACAGCAAAGACTACAACCTGACTTCCATTGTGTCTCTGTGTGAATCAGGATTATTTCTCTAGTCTACTTCCATAAATGTGCCTCATTAGTGCTAGATCAAACTATCAGTTTATAAACTTTTAACTAATTACATCACTATTGTAATCAATTTAGCTAATGTGCACCTGTGAGCCGATGACACCAAGTATTTTTGTTTGAATCTGTAGCTGCAAAAAAGTGTAGGAGAAGTCTGTGTACTTTAAATCATGAAGCGATCCGGCCCCACCCCTGCAAACGTGAGAGCCTAGTGCACCGGGCACACCCTTGTAGCTACCAAAACTTTCATATATTCATTTTAATCTTAATTATGCTTTCAAAAAGTTCAAATATTATATATAACATAACTACCCATGCGTTTGTTTGGTAAATAATATTTTTTGTTAAAGGAGTAACAAATGCGTAACTTATGTGAGGTAAACTCCAAAAATAATATTAAAGTCCAATTGTGTAATACATAACTTGTGTCATAGTGACCCATCTCAAGCTTGTGCTTTTACCCTTTGTGTGTGCATTACATTACTAGAAAAGTGACTTTTTGCTACAAAATTTTCTTACGAAAAAAATGCGACACAAATTTTAATAAAGTTGCTACTCATTTGTGACGACAAAAAAAAAAAAAAAAAAAAAAAACACTATAATTTTTTGTAGCAAATTTGTGACACAATATATCTACAAATTCTTAGGAAATTGGTTAGGAAATGGGTCACAAATTTCCTACACCGTATTTTCGTAGGAAATGCGTTGAAAGTTGCGTAACAAATGTATAGGAAGTGGTTTCCGACAAAGTTTTTTCTAACATCAAGGTTTCATTGCAAATGCGTCACAAATTTGATTTGTGACGCATTTGCAACAAAACCATGATGTTTCAAAGATACTAAGGTTGGCGGAGGTGTACCCATATGATTTTAATTGTGAAGAAAGAGATGATCTTAAGCATGAGCTCGATATCTACATTAAATAACATAAGAGGCGACAAAATGTTTGGCGACGTGAAAGGTATATCAAACCTTGCAAAAATGATGATTGAAACAAAGAAACATGTTGGATATTTGTTGGTCTATCGTTTATTGAAATTAGCATTAGTTCTACCGGTTGCAACGACTTGTGTTGAGAGATGTTTTTCTTCTATAAAGCATGTGAAGACGGATTTGCGTAATCAGATGGGTGATGATTATTTGAATGATGCTTGCATTGTTATATTGAACAAGTGTTTGCGGCGAAAGTACGGTTGAAGACATTATGAATCGTTTTCAAAACATAAAAACTCGTATGGAGCAACTATAAAATGTAATTTTTTATATATTTTAAATGACTTTGTATTTATATTATGTGTTATCTAAATGATATTGGACTTTTATTAGGACAATGATTTTTATTGTGTGATTTGTCCCGACCCGATTCGAAAGTATTCACACCGTGTTATTATAAACCTAGGTATTGAAAAAAATCGACACCATAGGAAAAAATTCCTGTCTTCGCCACTGGTGAGGCGGTGGAGTCGAGGTAAACCGAGAAAGAGAGCGAGAGAGATAGTGCAGGCCCTATAAATGAAATCAAAAAGTTATAAAGAGAAGTTGGGCAAATGACACATGTACTAACATAAATATGGTCCAATGAGAAAGTGACAAACTTACAACCTGAATATACCTAAATACACCTAACAAATTACCAAGCTACCAACAAACACTATTCATTCTGTTGGTGTATAAATCTATTGATAATTAGTACTTGAATTATTTATGTTTCTTTGTTCTTTTGTGTACACATGTTGTTAGTGCACCCTTCAGCATGTCCCTAGGCTAGATATTGCTTAGAGTAGGTTTGTATATTGTTTTGATGTATTCCGGGTAGCATGATAGGTCTTAAACGGTTATATTATTTGTGTTTGTATAATTCCAGTCGTAGGAGCCTTGCCTATATATAGAACACTTAGTGTTTAAACTTTGTAACTTTTTCTCTGCTTTTGCTAATACGACATAATTCTGCCCAATTTTTCATGTGATTTTTGTGTGTGTTATTTGGCTAATCTTTGCATTATTTCTTATGTCTAACAACAAACTAGGTCATTGATTCCGCATTCGATTTAGTTATGCACGTAGTTTCTTAAATTTCTTGTTCACCGAAATATTCACGATCCTACAAGTGGTATTAGAGCTTGATGTATTAAAGATCGGGTCTAGAATGGGTTGTGGTATATTGTTGAATGCAAACGACGACTTATTGACTGTGGATGATATGAAAGCAGTTTGAGATCTACTGCTTGGTCCTTCACCGCTTGCTTTTTATCAATGGAAGAGAGAGGACATAAAGACATTTTTCGATTACAACACTTTCTTCATTGAAGGAAAAAGAAAGAACGAACACCGTATTATTGGCGTACGTTTACCAGAGGGCTTCCACAAGAAGCATAGTTTGGTCAAGAGAGAGATGGACAAACTTGAACTATCTGCACTTCTTCCTACTATTAAAAAGGAGGAGCTCAAGTCAACTGAAACCTAAGTCTCGATTATCACTAGTAAGTAAAGGGTATGGTTATTGATATTATTTCTAAATAGTCTTTTGGGACCGGTGAATGGTTATATTTATTTGTTTATCTTATAACTAGTGTGTTTGACGGTGCGCAATGCGTGCCTTGTCATTTTGTCGCCCCTTAAAATGCAAACCCACTCTTCCCCATCAAACTATTCTCCCTAGTTTTTACTATCAAAGTCACCTACAACAGTTGGGAAAATTGAAAGGAAAAATGTTTTCTCATAATTCCTAGCAAAAGAACCACTACATTACAATAAGAGATTAAGAGAGAGTCCATCTATAAAGGCTAAAAGAGGGAGCCCATCTTAAGAAACTTTCATTTTGCCGATCTTGAGGCTTTCAGTTTACAGCAAAGACTACAACCTGACTTCCATTGTGTCTCTGTGTGAATCAGGATTATTTCTCTAGTCTACTTCCATAAATGTGCCTCATTAGTGCTAGATCAAACTATCAGTTTATAAACTTTTAACTAATTACATCACTATTGTAATCAATTTAGCTAATGTGCACCTGTGAGCCGATGACACCAAGTATTTTTGTTTGAATCTGTAGCTGCAAAAAAGTGTAGGAGAAGTCTGTGTACTTTAAATCATGAAGCGATCCGGCCCCACCCCTGCAAACGTGAGAGCCTAGTGCACCGGGCACACCCTTGTAGCTACCAAAACTTTCATATATTCATTTTAATCTTAATTATGCTTTCAAAAAGTTCAAATATTATATATAACATAACTACCCATGCGTTTGTTTGGTAAATAATATTTTTTGTTAAAGGAGTAACAAATGCGTAACTTATGTGAGGTAAACTCCAAAAATAATATTAAAGTCCAATTGTGTAATACATAACTTGTGTCATAGTGACCCATCTCAAGCTTGTGCTTTTACCCTTTGTGTGTGCATTACATTACTAGAAAAGTGACTTTTTGCTACAAAATTTTCTTACGAAAAAAATGCGACACAAATTTTAATAAAGTTGCTACTCATTTGTGACGACAAAAAAAAAAAAAAAAAAAAAAAAAACACTATAATTTTTTGTAGCAAATTTGTGACACAATATATCTACAAATTCTTAGGAAATTGGTTAGGAAATGGGTCACAAATTTCCTACACCGTATTTTCGTAGGAAATGCGTTGAAAGTTGCGTAACAAATGTATAGGAAGTGGTTTCCGACAAAGTTTTTTCTAACATCAAGGTTTCATTGCAAATGCGTCACAAATTTGATTTGTGACGCATTTGCAACAAAACCATGATGTTTCAAAGATACTAAGGTTGGCGGAGGTGTACCCATATGATTTTAATTGTGAAGAAAGAGATGATCTTAAGCATGAGCTCGATATCTACATTAAATAACATAAGAGGCGACAAAATGTTTGGCGACGTGAAAGGTATATCAAACCTTGCAAAAATGATGATTGAAACAAAGAAACATGTTGGATATTTGTTGGTCTATCGTTTATTGAAATTAGCATTAGTTCTACCGGTTGCAACGACTTGTGTTGAGAGATGTTTTTCTTCTATAAAGCATGTGAAGACGGATTTGCGTAATCAGATGGGTGATGATTATTTGAATGATGCTTGCATTGTTATATTGAACAAGTGTTTGCGGCGAAAGTACGGTTGAAGACATTATGAATCGTTTTCAAAACATAAAAACTCGTATGGAGCAACTATAAAATGTAATTTTTTATATATTTTAAATGACTTTGTATTTATATTATGTGTTATCTAAATGATATTGGACTTTTATTAGGACAATGATTTTTATTGTGTGATTTGTCCCGACCCGATTCGAAAGTATTCACACCGTGTTATTATAAACCTAGGTATTGAAAAAAATCGACACCATAGGAAAAAATTCCTGTCTTCGCCACTGGTGAGGCGGTGGAGTCGAGGTAAACCGAGAAAGAGAGCGAGAGAGATAGTGCAGGCCCTATAAATGAAATCAAAAAGTTATAAAGAGAAGTTGGGCAAATGACACATGTACTAACATAAATATGGTCCAATGAGAAAGTGACAAACTTACAACCTGAATATACCTAAATACACCTAACAAATTACCAAGCTACCAACAAACACTATTCATTCTGTTGGTGTATAAATCTATTGATAATTAGTACTTGAATTATTTATGTTTCTTTGTTCTTTTGTGTACACATGTTGTTAGTGCACCCTTCAGCATGTCCCTAGGCTAGATATTGCTTAGAGTAGGTTTGTATATTGTTTTGATGTATTCCGGGTAGCATGATAGGTCTTAAACGGTTATATTATTTGTGTTTGTATAATTCCAGTCGTAGGAGCCTTGCCTATATATAGAACACTTGGTGTTTAAACTTTGTAACTTTTTCTCTGCTTTTGCTAATACGACATAATTCTGCCCAATTTTTCATGTGATTTTTGTGTGTGTTATTTGGCTAATCTTTGCATTATTTCTTATGTCTAACAACAAACTAGGTCATTGATTCCGCATTCGATTTAGTTATGCACGTAGTTTCTTAAATTTCTTGTTCACCGAAATATTCACGATCCTACAAGTGGTATTAGAGCTTGATGTATTAAAGATCGGGTCTAGAATGGGTTGTGGTATATTGTTGAATGCAAACGACGACTTATTGACTGTGGATGATATGAAAGCAGTTTGAGATCTACTGCTTGTTGATGCTTGGGAAGTAATATTAGGGGGGGGGGGGGTTTGATAAACATCTTTTGAGGTAAAGGTACTCATCTCTCCTTCCTTCTCTCTTCAATTTCCCTATTTTCCAACTGACGGAAAAAGTCAGAAACAAACAACCTTTCATACTGTCCTAACTTGGATTGCGTATCCCGAAGTTGCTCATTTCCAATGTGACAGAAAGCTTCAAATTCCTTCTTCAATTGGTCTTGTCGAATCCTCTTCGCACACTCATCGCCCTCACATCTTGTCTTTGCTAAGTTCCAGAGATCATGAGCTTTCTCCAATGCCTCGTACTAATGTAGAATATCTTTAGGTAAAGCATGCAGGAGAATCGAAAAAGCTTTTCTTTCATCCTTATATTTCTTCTTGTCTTCCTCATTTAACTTAGAAACTTCAACCAGTATGTTTGAGTTCTCTTGAAGTGGCCTCACAAACCCAATACCATATGTCAATATCTATACCCTCAATGTGTCTTTGGATACATCTCTTCCATGAATAATATTCACTAAGATGCTGCGTAATTGGAGCTTCGTTGCTGCTAACAGTTTCAATATGTTGTGAATGCTCTGTGATTGATTCGCTACTGCAACTAATGCCCACAGACTTGTAGTATTAACTACATGCTGTTGTGGAGGAAAGATATAAATCAACTAAATCTCACATCTAAAACATATTAATGTTGTTTATCACCAAATGTTGATTCAAACACTTTTATAATATGATATCGATCTAAATCAACAATACATAACAACAATTCAATCCATTTAGAGAAATCCTTTGTAAAAACCCAAATATACATGAAAATAGGTTTTCACTGAATAAATTCAGATTTGATACTACACCAATCTAATAACACGTGTAGAATTGAGCCATAGCTCTGATACCACTTGTAGGATCGTGAAATTCTCGATGAACAAGATATTTAAGAATCTACGTGCTTAACTAAATTTAAGGTGGAATCAACGATCTAGTTTGTTTTTGGACATGAGAAATCATGCAAAAGATAATAAAAATTACACATATACACACACAAATATCACTTAAATTGGCCAGCACTTCGTCATACTGGAAATGGAGAGCAAAAGTTTTTTAGCAAGAGTTTCAAATAAATGAGGCTAAGGACTATATTTATAGTCTCAGCTCCTACGCCTAATGTCTATTAGGTGTAGGACTTCTTACGCCTCCATCCTACCAGGCGTAGAACCTCCTACGCCTGGAACCAAACTCACAATAAAGATATCAGTGTTACAAGTGCAAAAATGCTAACCAAATCACATCTAATCACTATAGACAACATATAAACTTAGCTTACGACTATTAAAGACCTATCACTAGCTGGAGACTCACATTGGTGGAACGACTTCTTTGCCCCGAAGCATGTGTTTGATGGTATAAGAATTCGACGTCCTTTTTCTAATAAGTGTGAATTCTAAATCTTATACCATCAAACACATGCTCCGGGGCAAAGTATTATGAGAAGTGTAAGAAAAATTAAGCATTGACATATAGCCATCATGTTTTGGATTTAATAATAACGTTTTGGGTTGTTTTCGCTTGAAAAATATTAAACATAACAATTTACAACAATTTAAAACACAGATAAAACACACTAGTAAGGCATGAAAAGTTTACTCGTGGTGATCACGGGTGTCCCACCTACATGCTTGAGGAAGTTGCATCATGTGGAATTTGGATTTGGCATGCGTTTTTTTTTTTTTTTTTTTTTTTTTTTTGGGAGTTGTAGGGTTGAAAAATGACATCAACGTCTTAAATCAGTCACTGATATTCAACGACATCCTAGATGGCTTTGTGCCACCTTTGCAATTTCAAAGTGAATGCTGGTATAAAACAATAATAATAGTAAGAATAAATGTAAACGAATGTATTCAGTATTATTGATAACTGAATGCTTTATGAAAGTGAATACAAATTACATAGCTTAAGGCTGCTTTTAATAGGAAAGGAAACACAACTAACTTAGTTAATAAGCAATAACTTACTTGACAAACTTATTGACTTAAACCAACAATATTCACTTGAATACTTATTCAAAACATGTACCCGTTGCATGCACACGTGACACGAACCTGTTAAGACACGAACACGAAACTTGTAAACACGAACACGACACGAAATCTAATCGTGTTATTTTTTTCAAACACGAACACGAACCTGTGTATAACAGGTTAACACGATAAGACACGACAATACACGATAAGGAACACCTAGTAAAATAAGTTAACACGACAAGACACGACAAGACACGATAAGACACGACAAGACATGATAAGAAACACGATAAGACACGATAAGACCTGTTAAGACACGTACACGATAAGACACGAACACGAAACAGGTAAACACGAACACGACACGAAAATAAACAGGTTTTAACGTGTCAACCTGTTATAGACACGAAACCTGTTAAGGCCAAACACGAAACCTGTTAAAATCGTGTAGGTTCGTGTCAGGTTATCGTGTTCGTGTCTAAATTGCCAGCCCTACACACATACCAATACTTAAGTTTCATTTAGTCCCGTTGAGGATGTTTGAATTATATTCTTGATGTGTGTGTTTTATTATATTTTAACAGATGATTCAATGGTGCTAAAACTTGATGTTCTAAAACCAAAGAAAAGTAAGATTTTACCGAAATGATATCGAAGTTTTAAATTTATAAATAAAACGATATTTTCTCGATAGTCTAAAACTCACAAAACAGACAAGTGTACATATCGGGTGTAGTAGAGGATTGAGCAGGTACCGAGTATCAAACCCAAATATACGACTTTCATTACTCAGTTTTAAGTTGTTTATGAGAAGTTTATAAAAATGAAGAAAACGAAAGTAGCCTATAGAGTAAACAATAACCAAATAAAAGTGTTGTTTCAGGATCCAACTTCTTTGGTATGAATTAATTGTAAAAAAATAGCTAGGTGATGTGTCCAAATTATGCCTCCTACGATAAACTAAAAAAGATTTATATTCTTAATTGTTATTATGAGGGTCTCTCGTCCCGATAAGCTCACCTCTCAACCATGAGGGACGTATCACCCAAGATTATGTGCACCCAACCCTGAAAAACACACATCCCAAAGTTGCGATCGGGAGACATTACTTGTACGGTACCAAGTGCACCATTTATACCGATCACAAGAGTCTCCAGCATATCTTTGATCAGAAGGAATTGAACATATGACAACGTCGTTGGGTCGAGCTTTTTAATGATTATGAGTGTGCTATAAAATACCATCCTGGCAAGACGAATGTTGTGGCAGATGCCTTGAGCAGTAAGGAATCCGCTAAGCCTCGTCGTGTTCGATCTCTGCAGCTCACCATCCATTCTAGTTTGCCTTACCGAATCCGTTCTGCACAACAGGATGCTTTGAAGGAGGAAAACCTCAAAGCTGAAACCATGCATAGTGCTGACAACTACATTGAGCTCAGGTCTGATGGCCTGCATTATTTTGCAGAACGTGTTTGGGTTCCTTTATTCGGGGATTAGCGGGGGCTTGTTCTTAATGAAGCTTACAAATCTCAGTATTCTATTCACCCTGGCTCCGATAAGATGTATCAGGATCTGAAGATACTTTATTGGTGGCCGAATATGAAGGCGGATATAGCTTCGTATGTAAGCAAGTGTTTGCCCTGTGCTATGGTCAATGTGGAATATCATAAGCCGTCTGGCCTTCTACAACAGCCTGAAATTCCCGAATGGAAGTGGGAACGGATCACGATGGACTTTGTAACCAAGCTTCCGAGGTCGCCCAGTGGTTGTGATATGATTTGGGTGATCGTCGATAGGTTAAAAAACTCTGCGCACTTCCTCGCTATTAAGGAGACCGATAGCCTCGAGCGGTTGGGTCGTATTTATCTTAAGGAAGTGGTTTCTCGGCACGGGGTGCCTGTTTCAATTCTCTCAGATCGTGATCCTCGTTTCGCTTCGCGTTTCTAGAAATCTTTACATAAGGCCTTGGGTACTCAGTTAGACATGAGCACAGCCTATCATCCGCAGACTGATGGTCAAAGCGAACGGACGATTTAAACTCTAGAAGACATGCTTCGGGCATGTGTGATTGATTTTGGCAAGGGTTGGGAGAATCACCTACCGTTGGTAGAATTCTCTTACAACAATAGCTACCATTCTAGCATCAAGGCAGCTCTGTTTGAGGCTCTTTACGGACGGAAATGTCGATCCCCTCTTTGTTGGGCTGAGGTATGTGAGAGTCAACTTACCGGTCCGGAACTTGTGTACGAGACTTCCGAGAAAATCGTACAAATTCGTAATCGTATGGCAGCAGCTCGGGATCGTCAGAAGAGCTATGTCGATCGTCGTCGCAAACCTTTGGAATTCCAGGTTGGCGACAGGGTTTTATTGAAGGTATCTCCATGGAAGGGCGTCTTACGCTTTGGGAAGCGTGGCAAGTTGAATCCTCAGTATGTCGGACCGTTCGCAATTCTGGAACGGATTGGACCGATGGCATACAGGCTTGATCTGCCAGCTGAGCTTAGTAGTGTTCATAATGTCTTCCATGTTTCCAACCTTAAGAAGTGTTTGGTTGATGAATCTTTGGTTGTTCCTATTGAAGATATCACGGTGGTTGATCGTCTGCGTATTGTAGAGGAACCGGTTGAGATTCTTGATTATAAGATTCGTAGCCTTCATCGGAGTAAAATCCGCATTGTTAAGGTTCGTTGGAATTCAAATCGTGGACCGGAGTTCACGTGGCAATGGGTTGAGATTCCTTTTAACAGGGGGATGATGTAGCAACCGGAAACTTTTTCTTTTCTTTCGTCTCTTCCTCTTTGGCCTTGGGCAATTTTGGGGACAAAAATTCTTTCAACAGGGGGATGATGTGACACCCGGCAAACTCAGGTTAGTAACGATTGTCGAACTAGTAAGTCTACCTTAGCGAGTCATGCATATCATATACTTAACCGGGTCAGTTGAGTCTTTTTGATGATTTCGGGAATCATCAGGAGTCGTTACAATAATCCAAGGGATCATTGGGAGTCGGTCCGTAACTATGTGTACAAAGATTGGTGATTCGTAAAATCACCGGGTTTAATGCACACACGCAAGTCTCGAGTCCCGAGAATTGGTGAACGAATGTGAACATGTTAGTTATCATGCATTATGTGTTTATAATCATTATATGACTTGTCGGTATGTGAATACGTGCTTATATGTGTTAAAATAGTATTTAACGCGCCGAAATCTCACATCGACCTGCAAGGGGCGAGTAGCTAGCTAATCACCCCTTGCAGGGGGCGACTAGCTAGCTAATCGCCTGGTGTTAGGGGCAAGTAGCTTGCTACTCGCCTGTAACAGGGGTGAGTAGCTTTGCTACTCGCCTGTTGCAGCAGTGACGAGTAGGAACGCCTATAAATGCCACCCTTGTGTTGTGAAACATCATTTGTGAAACCCTAACTCGTTCCAAACCTCTCTCACACCATAATACACCTATGGAACTCGTTTTTACCCTAAAACCTACCATTTTCAAGCTCTACACACTCTCTTTAGCATAATCTAAGGTGTCCATCCTAAGCTTTTATCATGTTTTTATTTTGATCCCAAAAGGTCCAGACCTGGTTTTATAAAGTTTGTGTCTTTGAAAACCATTGAAAAACGATTTTAAAACAAGTCTAATCTCATAAATGATCTATATGTGAAATATACATGCATAGAACGAATTTTTATGATTAAAACGTGGGGATTCTTATGTGTTTGTTGTTCTACTGATATGGATAAGTTCTTAGGATGCTTATCTAGGAGTTTGAAGGTTGTTTGATGTGTTTTGATGATAATATGCGTTTTGACCCGTTTGAGTGATTTAGGAGGATTTAGGATGTTATGATATGATTTGATGATTGTATGATGTTAGGGTTTGTACTAGGATGATGTAGTAACAGTAGGTTGATGATTTGCAACGTTGTTATGTGATTAAATCTGGATATTTGCCATTTAGGATAAATTATGCATGTTTGATGTGATGTTTTCATAATATTATTCCATTTTGGGAAATACTTGCAATTAGGGTGTTAAACTGAGGATAAATTAGGGGTTTTCATTTAGGATATGTTGCTTGATGATTTTGGATTGATGTTGGGTGTTTTTACATGTTTCGGATCTGATTTGGAAGGTTAAATGCGCGAAAAGTCACCCTTGGACTGCAGGGGGCGAGTAGCTTCCTACTCGCCCAAGAAAGGGGCGATTAGCTTTAGCTAATTGCCAGTTTGTTTCCTAATCGCGTGTTTTGATGCCTAATCATGTGTTTTGCTATTATAAGTGTATTTTGACATCCCGAAACATGGTTTAACACCTAGGAACATGTTGGAACCTCATGGCATGTCTAATAACCTATTAACACGTGTTCGGACTCGTTCATGCTATATATGACCCGTATGATAGACTTAGTGAACATGTATGCGTATTAAGTGCATAGTTGCCTGTGATTGTCAGGTCACCAATGGGATGTCGGTCCTTGTCTTGTGCGGTTAGATTAACGGTCAAACATGTTTTCAAATGTACTTGGTTATGGTCTGGACATTCGGGGACTAGTTAACCTACGGTGTATTAGTCTGGGTACTTATATACGTCTTACGATAGGTCGCTGCTATTTGGGGCTATCATAGCTTGTGGGTTAAACTGTTCTTCAAGAAACGCAACCTAAGGTGAGTGTCATGTTCGATAGGTCGCTGCTATATATGACCCGCTTTTACTGTTTTGCTTTCGGGGGAGAAACATGCTTTATACTTACATTTCTTAAATGTCATGTTTTACTATGGTTATTGTTGGTTACTATATGGGTGTTTCATCAGGAAGTCCCAGTGGGAAACCATGAATATGCGGGTATACATAACGGGAGAAATATGGATAGATCTATTGGGCTTGAATAACCCCACCCGATGGCAGGATGCCGGGCTGGTGCATATTGTCTCTAACTTTCGAAGTCACCAATGATAACGGTGATTCATACATTTTGGGCATACTTATCGAGGTTACATGTCAGTAATGGTTTCCAACTCGTAATAGTAACGATACTTAACGTCTAGCTAACGTTCTTATAACATAGTATTAACGGGAATGATCTTTTCAAACCTATGGAAACATTTTTGTAAAATCTGTGAACTCACTAGCATTATATGTTGACATTTTTGTCATATTTTCTCAGGTCGCTAAGGTAGCAGTCAATGGATTAGGCGCACGGGGTCTTGCACGAAGTCTAGGGTTCTAGTGCATGTTTTAAATAAATGTTTTCAGACTACGTTATGTCTTTTGATTGTAAACATGATTATGCTTCTGCTGTTGGTTTATGGTTTTAAAACTTAGTGTTTTGGTTTACGTATTTTACATTTAGTTGTTGTTTATTGTGACCGTTGACTTGGATCCTAGTGTGTCACGCCCCTGGCGGAAAAACCCTGCAAGTGGAAATTGAGGGTGTGACAGACTATGTTATGGATACTTTGATTAGTTTGTGTGTGGTGGCTATACTCACGTTTTGGTTATGAAGTAGATGGGATTTCATTTTTCAATTGTTTAAACAATGCTTTTGTTATAAAAGTGCATATCAGATATTTGAAGGTCAGTAGGTCGCCATCAGTATTAAACTATTATCATGGGTTTAATATGCTTATATTATCAATAATAAATAGAAAAAAAATCAGTTATTTTGTAAAAATACAGCTATTCAAACTTAAAATTATTGACATAATAGAGGTAGTGAAATACATTCCACTTTTTAACAAGCTTATTGTCACTGTTAAGAATATTGCATTACGTATAAATTCGTGTTGCTACCCGGACTTGTACGGGTAATCTACTAGTTTATATATGTCGCTCAGATGTGTGTGTGTGTGTGTGTGTGTGTATTTATGATGTATACATAACGGATTCACATAATGTATCGAGTGATATGAATGACAAAATTGTTACCAAAACATAGGTCAAGAAGCGAAAACTGATTAAGAAAAGGCAACTCGTAAGATATTGTAAGAACCATATGGAAGAACTCCTTTACGAGCATGGTAAAAGAATATGAATAGGTAACCCTCTAAAACCCAATTACGTTAAAAGGTTCTGGAAGGTAAGACCCTTAATCCAACGCATGAGAACAATTAGGACCCGGAACCACATAGCCTATTAAGGTTCAGTTTGTGGTTTCTAAGTTTAACTATAAAAGAGTATACGGTTCTAATGGGTCCAGATCGGGTCGGGTCGGTCCTGACCCTTTGTACAACCCTACCATCAAGTGGTATAATCAAAATAACGTAGTGTCTTTGTGATCGTGTAGATTAAGAAAAAGTTTACTGTAAAAAGGGTGTTAGCGTAAAAAGTGTAAGAATGATTTTGGGGTTTTGATCAAAATAAATCAATGGATGAGATTAAAATGGGAAAGTATACATTGAGTTTTCAAAAGAGAAGGGGAAGAGCAAAATAGGACATTATTTTTTTTGCTGGGTTGCTAACTTGCGTTTGATTAGGTATAACTTGCGTTTTTTGTCAGATATAACTTGCATCTTTTTATCAGGCATAATTTGTGTTTTATCCGGTATAACTTGCGTTTAATCATATATAACTTTCATTTAATTATGTATAACTTGCATTTTATCTAGTATAGCTTTTGTTTAATCTTTGAGTTGTTAAACGATGATATCTACTTATTTATTTTCATTTATTATTTGCTTAAATCACAAGAAATTAACACTTTATGTATTTCACCTGCTTATTTAGATAATAATCTTCAATTGTTTACATAATAAACTTTGAGAACTAATAGTATTCAGATGTGTTTACATTCTGCAACAAGGTTGTTGACCTGACGAGATTTATTGTTTCTGCATTTTCATTGATTCACAAGAAACTACCCATCTGAACATCTTTTTATTGCTTTCATTCTTTTTTAACAAATTACAATGACAAATAGTTCTCGGTTAATGTATAGAACAAGCGCGCTAGTCATGAACAATGGAAAAGGTGAAGAACAGAGCACGATCAAGCTACAAACCCAGCGATTTTTTTAAAAAAAAAGTATAGCAATAGAGTATATAAATGAAAGAGGATAAAAAACCTTGTTTTTATGGTGTATTTTTTTTAAAAAAAAATAATGTCGTATGAGAAAGTTATTGGCGTTCTAAAAATGGATGTGAAACTTGAAAAAAGTCAACAGTTATGATGATGGACAATAATACATTTTTTACTAGAGACATGTGTCAGCCTCTTGTTTTTTCGTACACTTTTTACGTTAACACCTTTTTACACATTGGCCTCACCCGATTAAAACCTTTGTCGCATAGTAATTAATTTAAATGGTAAAAAACGTAGATATATTATAGACATAGGGTATGTTTGGCAAAACTAGCTGGAGGCTGGTAGCTGAAAGCTGTAAGCTGGTAGCTGGAAGCTTTTAATCATAAACACACATAACACATGTATACTAGTTAAAATCCGATTAACAACACTTATTAACGATTTTCAGAAAGCTTTTTCGTTTTAGAACAGGTCTGGACTATTAGGGATTGAATAAAAACGTTTATAAGATTGCATGGATGAAAACCAAACCTTAGATTTGTAAAAGGATGATGGATTAAGCTTGAAACCTTGTGTTTTGATCAAAAATCGCGTTCCAGAGGTTGTGTGTGTGTTGGGGCAGGTTATGGGACGACTAGGGTTTGTATAATGAAGTTTAGGAGGTCAAGTATGGTATTTATAGTCATTTTTAGTCGTCCAGCACGTAACTAGCGATTATGCAGCCAGTACACGCGATTAGGAATCCTAATCGCATGATGTTCAAGCATTTGGGGACTAATCGCCCCCTAGGGCACACGAGTAGCCCCTACTCGCCCCTATTGTTGCCTACTCGCCTCCCTTATAGGCGATTAGGCCTTCCTAATCGCCTATAGGGGCTGGTTTCTTGTGTTTTGCGCGTTAAACCCCGTTTTAACATATGTTAACACATATTCACATACCGACAAGTCACATAATGATTGTAAACACATAACACTTGTAAATACACGTATTCACACTCGTTCACCAATTCCCGGGACTCGAGACTCGTATGTTCCGTATGCCTTGACGATCCTACAAATCGTCACCGTTTGTACACTTGGTTAAGGACCGACATCTAATGAACCTCTAGACCAACATCCAATGATCTTCTAGACTAAACCGATAGTTCCCGAACCATAACCCGACATAACTAACCCAGTTAAGTACAATATACGCGTGACTCGCTAAGGTAGACTTTCATCTAGACAACGTTGTTAACCAGAATTTGCCGGGTGTCACATCATCCCCACGTTAAAAGAATTTTCGTCCCGAAAATTGCACAAGTACCAAAAGAACAAAAGAAATAACGATGGGAACAAACAAAAGATAGAAACCAAAAAGAGAGATTTACCCGAGTTGTCACATCATCCGCACATTAAAAAGGAATCTCGCCCCGAGATTCATTAAGCTGCAGAAGAGACATATCTCGACTCGAACGCTTCCTTAGGAAAGAGATGAGGATACTTAGACTTCATCTGATCCTCCCGTTCCCACGTATACTCTGGTCCCCGGTTCGAGTTTTACCGAACCTTAACGATACGAATCTTGCTGTGACGTAGGCTACGAATCTTGTAATCCAGAATCTCCACAGGTTCTTCCACAATCCGAAGACGATCATCAACCTTGATCTCTTCCAGTGGAACAATGAGAGACTCGTCAGCCAGACACTTCTTCAAGTTGGATACATGGAAGATGTTATGTACGTTACCGAGCTCCGTCGGTAAATCAAGACGATATGCCACCGGTCCAATCCGTTCCAGGATCGTAAATGGACCGACATATCGCGGATTGAGTTTGCCACGCTTCCCAAAGCGTATGACGCCCTTCCACGGTGAGACTTTTAGAAGTACATTGTCATTAACTTGGAATTCCAATGGTTTGCGACGCTGATCGGCATAACTCTTTTGCCGGTCCCGTGCCGCTGCCAACCGGTTACGAATCTGTACGATCTTTTCCGAAGTTTCGTACACTAGTTCAGGCCCAGTGAGTTGACTCTCACCCACTTCAGCCCAACAAAGAGGAGAACGGCATTTCCGTCCGTACAGTGCTTCGAACGGAGCCGCCTTGATGCTCGTGTGATAACTGTTGTTGTACGAGAATTCTACTAACGGTAGATGAGCTTCCCAACCCTTGCCAAAATCGATCACACATGCCCGCAGCATGTCTTCTAAAGTTTGAATCGTGCGCTCACTCTGACCGTCAGTCTGTGGATGATAAGCCGTACTCATGTCTAGTTGGGTACCCAAAGCCTTGTGCAAAGACTTCCAGAAGTGAGAAGTAAAATGGGAGTCACGATCCGAGATAATAGAAACTGGCACCCCGTGTTTAGACACAACTTCCTTCAAATAAAGACGAGCCAAACGATCCATGGTGTCGGTCTCCTTTATAGCAAGAAAATGAGCTGATTTCGTCAACCGATCGACAATCACCCATATCTTGTCATTCCCGCTTGGTGATTTAGGCAGTTGCGTGACAAAATCCATGGTAATCCGTTCCCATTTCCATTCCGGAACTTCAGGTTGTTGCAAGAGACCCGACGGTTTCTGGTATTCCACCTTGACCTTAGCACAGGTCAAGCATTTGCTCACGTATGAGGCTATATCCGACCTCATGTTTGGCCACCAGTAAAGCACCTTCAGATCTTGGTACATCTTATCCGAACCAGGATGAATAGAATACCGGGACTTATGAGCCTCATCAAGGACAAGCTCCCGTAGTCCCCCGAATAAAGGAACCCATATGCGTTCTGCGAAATAATGCAGGCCATCAGGCCTTCGCTCGAGGTGCTTGTCGGCACCGTGCATAGTCTCAGCTTTAAGGTTTTCCTCCTTCAAAGCTTCTAACTGGGCAGAACGGAGTTGATCAGGTAGGGATGAATGAATGGTGAGCTGCAACGCCCGAACGCGACGAGGTTTAGTTGATTCCTTCCTGCTCAAGGCGTCTGCTACAACATTCGCCTTGCCAGGATGGTACTTAATAGCACAATCATAGTCGTTCAGAAGTTCAATCCAACGACGCTGCCGTATGTTCAAATGTTGTTGGTCGAAAATATGTTGGAGACTCTTATGATCGGTGTAGATGGTGCATTTGGTACCGTACAAGTAATGTCTCCAAATTTTCAACGCGAATACCACGGCACCCAACTCCAAGTCATGGGTGGTGTAGTTCTTCTCGTGCACCTTAAGTTGACGAGAAGCATACGCGATCACTTTCTTGCGTTGCATCAACACGCAACCGAGACCATGAATAGAAGCATCACAGTAAACGACGAAATCATCAGGGCCCTTAGGTAAGGACAAAATAGGAGCAGAACACAGTTTAGACTTCAGTTCTTCAAACGCTGACTCTTGTTGTTCACCCCAGTCGAATTTTCTATCCTTCTGCGTAAGAGTGGTCAGGGGTTGAGCGATCTTCGAGAACCCCTGAATGAAACGACGATAGTAGCCCGCAAGGCCTAGGAATTGCCGCACCTCAGTTGGCGTCTTTGGTGCTCCCCAGTCCTTGATCGCTTCGATCTTAGCTGGATCGACATGAATCCCTAGTTCATTAACCACATGTCCTAGGAATTGAACTTCGCGTAACCAAAAGTCACACTTTGAGAACTTGGCGTAAAGTTGTTCCCGTCGCAAGAGTTCCAAAACCAAACGCAGGTGTTTCTCATGTTCGGTCTCGTTCTTAGAGTAAATCAGGATGTCATCAATAAACACAATGACGAACTTGTCAAGATATGGTTTGCAAACGCGGTTCATCAAGTCCATGAAAACCGCCGGTGCGTTCGTAAGACCGAAAGGCATGACCAAGAATTCGAAATGGCCATAACGTGTACGAAAGGCGGTCTTTGCAACGTCAGCTTCCCTTACCCGCAACTGGTGATAACCGGACCTCAAGTCAATCTTGGAATAATAACTAGAACCCTGGAGCTGGTCGAATAGATCATCAATACGTGGAAGAGGATAACGGTTCTTGATGGTCAATTTGTTCAGTTCTCTGTAGTCCACACACAATCGGAAACTTCCATCCTTCTTCTTAACAAATAGAATCGGGGCTCCCCAAGGGGAAGAACTTGGCCTGATGAAACCCTTGTCCAAGAGTTCCTGTAACTGACTAGACAATTCATGCATCTCGGGAGGTGCAAGACGGTAGGGGGCCCGAGCAATAGGAGCAGCCCCTGGTACAAGATCAATACCGAACTCGACTTGACGATGAGGAGGAAGACTAGATAAATCATCGGGAAAAACATCAGGAAAGTCGCGTACCACTGGAATATCGTCGATCTTCTTCTTGTCACCAGAGGAAACAGATAAAAGTGTCAAAACGGCTGGATAACCCTTTCGAAGACACTTAAGGGCTTTCATGATAGAGATGATGTTTAGCGGAACACCACCCTTGATACCGTACACAGAAAGGAATTCTCCATCAGGGAGAGGAATCCGAATAACCTTATCGTAACAGACAATCTCCGCGCGATACAGGGACAACCAATCCATGCCTACAACAACGTCAAAACTACCCAAATGTACCGGCATAAGGTCGATGGGGAACGATAAACCCGACAACTCTAATTGACACTCCCGAAGGATACTAGTAGCTTCAATCTTTTTACCGTCAGCCAACTCAATAATATACTTAGTTTCTAATGGTACGGGTACTACATCTAGCAGTCGACTAACTCCCATGGATACAAAACTCTTGTCGGCACCAGAATCAAATAACACACTAACAGAACGATTATTGAGAAGGAACGTACCGGTGACTGTGTCAGGATCCTGTCTAGCCTCAGCGGCTCCAATGACGAAGGCACGTGCATTTCTGCCGCCGCCCCCGTTGTTCCCATTACCGTTGCTTCCACCCTGCTTCAGTTTTGGGCAATCCTTCTTGTAATGCCCGGTCTCACCACAATTGTAACATCCTTGTCTTCCCGTAGTCCCTTGAGTAGTCGGAGCTGAGCTATTAGTCGGGGCCTGGGTCGATGGAAGTGTAACCCGACAATCTTTAGCATAATGTCCAGTTCGCTGGCAGCGGTGACAACGGTTACTGTCGCAGTTCCCTTGATGATGGCGTCCACACTTGTTGCATTTAGGCAGTTTCCCCGCATAACCACCATGCTTGTTACCCGAAGAAGAAGAAGGACCCCCATTGTCGAACCTCTTATTCTGCTGTGCTGGTCCAGATCCCTTCCCGTCATTTTCCCACTTGCGCTTTTTATTCTCTGGAGCCTTAACCGTCGAACCTTTAGCAGGCAGAATACCCTCATTCACTTTCAAGTTGGTCATCCTATGAGCCGATCGGACCACCTCTGCATATGTAGGATGATTTTGCCGCAGCCACTAACCCTGCGATTTCCGGTACTAACCCCGAGACATAGTGTTCAATCCTCCTGAACTCTGGCACATGCAGATCAGGACATAGCACTGCCAACTCGTTACGCCTCACAGTATACTTCTCAATTTCAGACCCAGACATCTTGAGGTTCCACACCTCGTGCTCTAGCTTCTGCACCTCTTCCCTCGGACAGTATTCACGCTTCAGCAGCTGCACAAAATTCTCCCAAGGCATAGCATACGCCTCCCCAATACCCATATTCTGGGTGATGTTATTCCACCAAGTCAATGCAACATCCTGGAATAACGCAGCAGCATACTTAACCCGATCTTCTGGGAGACAGTTACACATAAGAAACACTGACTCCACTTTTTCCAACCACCTGAGTAAGCTCACCGCACCCTCAGTGCCAGAGAACTCCTGGGGCTTACAGTCCCGAAACATCTTGTAGGTACACATGGGTGGGGGTGGGTTAACAGGGCCACCTGAAATGAAACGCATGAGAAACCACGAAGAATGTGAACAAGGTTCACCAATGAGGCAAAGAAAATGGATAAATCAACTTACCACCACCGTTGTGCCCTAACTGGAAGGCAGCTTGGAGCAAGTTGTTCAGATCAGCCTGCGATAGGTTAATACCTCCACGACCACCAGCACCACCACGACCACCACCACGTCCACCATTGCGACCACCTCCACGTCCTCCTCGTACTCCAGACATGATTCTGGCAGAAAGAACGAGAAAATTTAGCTTCGCAGATAAAGATAACCACTAATGTTCACAAGATCAAAGCTAGATCCAATCCAGGACTATCCCTTCAAACCCAGAGCTCACCAGGGCTTCCATGCATTTCGGTTTATGATTTTGTGTGCACCCAAAATGATAAACCGCTCTACATGGTCCTCCAAGTGTTCTCCTAGTTCAAAGTTCGAATCACCGAACATAGACTCTTAGCTATACACCGTAATACTACGGTAGTTTATGGCAAGTGTTTCTATTGGAGTACGAAAGGGAGATGTCCGAGCCTTGGACAAATCTCAAGAGTACACGATTCACTCCAATATACTACACCGCCTAGAAAGTACGTAACCCGACCTAAGATAGAACGGATGATGTAACGTAGAAAGACCAACGATTTAGAGACACCCCGACAAGACCATACGTAAACCACCATAATGTTTAGTACCATGTGATCGTCTAGTGTGTGCGACTCGGCTATAGACTAGACTCTACATGCAGTCCTAGTTCACTATAACCATTGGCTCTGATACCAATCTGTCACACCCTCAAAATCCACTTGCGGAGTTTTACCGCGAGGCGCATGACAAACCAGGATCCAAACCAACGATCACAATAAACATGTTTAAATGAATATAATGCAATTTCAAAACATAGTTTAAAATCCCCGTTTACAGCGGAAGCTTATTCAAAACAGTATCTCAAAAGTAAACCAAATGTTCAACATGTGAAAACCATGCGACTCTAACTAGACGCCGTGCAGACGCGTGCGCCCTAGTCCAGTTGTGCTAGCTTAGCGACCTGAGAAAACATGTAAAAGTTTACGTCAGCACAAAAATGCTGGTGAGTTTACAGGTTTTGTAATCCAAGTACCAAGTCCACCTGTCCATACTATAACAAATCGAAAACCAGTGTACGCTAGCTAGGCGTATGTTTTGTTACTACCACGATTGGAAAACCATTACTAACACGCATACCAGATGTTGTGCCCGAAAAGTAAACCAGTTGTTCCTGTTGTTCCTGTTTGAGACAATATGCACTCGCCCGGCCCTCCAAGCCGACGAGCGGGGTTGGTCACTCCCAATAGCGCTATTCACATTTCCCCGTTGTGCAAACCCGCACATTCATGGTTCCCCCCGGGACTTCCAAAGATCGTGTAGTACACAATAGAAACCCATAGTATGACAGTAGTTACCAAATAATAGTTTTAACACATGTTTTCTCCCCCGAAAGTATGAAACCAGTTTAAAAGAGGGGCCGTAAACTCACCTTAAGTTGCGTTACTCCTTAACCCGAGTAAACTCAGCTGCTATGCTAGTCCCGTAAAGCGGCGACCTAACATACGACAGTTACAAGTACTTAGACTAATAACCCGCAGGTTAATTAGTCCCTAGATGTCCAGACCATAACCAAGTTCGTTTGAAAACACCGTAACTGTTTAACTGACCCAAAGTACAAGACTCGACATCCCATTGGTGACCCGAGACTTCCCGTGTTATGTTTACGTTCTCAAACATGAAATCATGCAATCACACTTAACATACGTTAACGCACAACAAGTTATAACACATAGTTCACGTATCACCGAATTACATCCAAACATATGTTACCAAGTTATTAGATATGTTACGGGGTTCCTAGCATGTTCCTACATGTCAAATCGGGTCTCGGAATGCTAATTTACACTTACAGCAGCAGTACACGCGATTAGGAAAAGTCAACTAGCATTTAGGTCGGTCAACTAGCATTTAGGAAAGCTAATCGCATGAACTACTAGCATTTAGGGCTATACCACATGTAACTACTAGCATTTAGGGCTATACCACATGTAACTACTAGCATTTAGGCTATACCACATGTAACTACTAGCATTTAGGCCCTACTCGCATGTATCTACTAGCAATTAGGCCCTACTCGCCTCTAACATAGGCATTTAGCCTCCTAATCGCCTCTAACATAGGCGATTAGGATGCTAATCGCCTGTAAGCATGCTGTTCCGGTTTTTCGCGCGTTTAACGCTCCAAATCAGATCCAGAACGTGTGTAACCACCCAATATCATCCCAAACACTATCCTAAACATGTTTCAACTAAAACCCTTCGTTTTGCCTCGTATTATCAGCCCTGCATGCAATCACGTAATCCCAAACACCATTCACATAGTATGCAACATCACACTAACATGCGTAACTATAACCCTAATAACCAATTCTCAGATTTTATCATCATAATATTATTAGTATTCTGAATTAATCCTAATAACATGTTAATCCTTCATCATGAATCATAAAAACCCTAGCTTTCTAATCATAAACACACATAACACATGTATACTAGTTAAAATCCGATTAACAACACTTATTAACGATTTTCAGAAAGCTTTTTCGTTTTAGAACAGGTCTGGACTATTAGGGATTGAATAAAAACGTTTATAAGATTGCATGGATGAAAACCAAACCTTAGATTTGTAAAAGGATGATGGATTAAGCTTGAAACCTTGTGTTTTGATCAAAAATCGCGTTCCAGAGGTTGTGTGTGTGTTGGGGCAGGTTATGGGACGACTAGGGTTTGTATAATGAAGTTTAGGAGGTCAAGTATGGTATTTATAGTCGTTTTTAGTCGTCCAGCACGTAACTAGCGATTATGCAGCCAGTACACGCGATTAGGAATCCTAATCGCATGATGTTCAAGCATTTGGGGCCTAATCGCCCCCTAGGGCACACGAGTAGCCCCTACTCGCCCCTATTGTTGCCTACTCGCCTCCCTTATAGGCGATTAGGCCTTCCTAATCGCCTATAGGGGCTGGTTTCGTGTGTTTTGCGCGTTAAACCCCGTTTTAACATATGCTAACACATATTCACATACCGACAAGTCACATAATGATTGTAAACACATAACACTTGTAAATACACATATTCACACTCGTTCACCAATTCCCGGGACTCGAGACTCGTATGTTCCGTATGCCTTGACGATCCTACAAATCGTCACCGTTTGTACACTTGGTTAAGGACCGACATCTAATGAACCTCTAGACCAACATCCAATGATCTTCTAGACTAAACCGATAGTTCCCGAACCATAACCCGACTTAACTAACCCAGTTAAGTACAATATACGTGTGACTCGCTAAGGTAGACTTTCATCTAGACAACGTTGTTAACCAGAATTTGCCGGGTGTCACATCCATAATGCTAATTGGATCCTAGAGGCCTTATCTAAGGTCTCCATTCAACCCGAGAGCTACTCAATTATTATATAGGTAGATGTAAGATTACAATTTTAATTTTTTAATAGCTTGTCAAAATTACTAAATTGCGCAAAGACCATGTGCCATGTGTCGCAACCATAAGCTTTCTCACCCTTCTCACAAATTTTAGTCTTTGTACAAGAACCCTTATATATATATATATATATATATATATATATACTAGTAGGAAACCCGCGCGATGCGGCGGTAGCGACAATTTACAATTCGTTTTGTTTGTGTTGCGTCGGAACCTTAATGCTCGTGTTTGAATTTGTAACATATGTCCATGGTAAGCCTTTTTTCTATGTACATTATGTCTATCGTATGAGGAATCTGATTTGAACATAACACAAAAGCGAATGCAACAAAATATATTACTTTTGCTACATTTAGTTTAAAGAAGCATAAATGCTTGTACGTCGTCATCATACTCAGTTAAATCCCACCAATAGCAAAAGCTAAGGTAGGGTTTAAGGAGGGTAAGATGTAGACAGTCTTACCTCTAACCCGTAGAAATAGAGAGGCTGCTTCCAGTGAGACCTCCGGCTCGATCGTGGCTTTTTATCAAGCCATGACATAAGGCACTTAACACATACCAATCGGGAGACACTCGATGCCTTTTAGCTATCAACGCCATCACATGGTGCATCATTAACAGTCCGTAATTTTTAATATTATTTTTGCGAAATTAGTTAAATAACGTTAAAATTAGTGTAACTTTACTTTTGTCCGTCAGGGCCACGCATATATATGCATTATATATCCACCTTGTACAAAATTTGGTTATTGTTTATCAAATGATTGAGAAATTTTAGTTGCTCAATTATCGGTTTAGGGTCAACAACTTTGTTTATCTAATATGTTGAAATTGTAGTAATAAATAAATTAGCTTTTATTCATATCATAAATTGTCTTCAAGTGTACAAAAGATGGTATTTTGGCGTATCATGTGGTGAACAAAACACCTAATAAATAGAATTATAGTAGCAAATTATAAGGGTGGATTCTTTTTGGCGCATCATTGATTGTGATTTGAACCTTGCAAATTGTAATGGTGGATTCTTTTTGGCGCATCATTGATTGTGATTTAAACCTTCTAGTATAAAAGAACGTTCCGACTCAAATTGTATTATGTTAGTAATGAGTCACATCATAATAATGTGATTGCATTTGAAAAAAGATTAGGAACTTACTCTGTTAGGTACAATGGGAATCATATATGTTTGTATGTTATGATCTTGACGCATGAAAATAGCATGTTTAACGAACCGTTAAATTGATTCAAGCATATGCCTTTTCCATGTGCCTCTTTTTTGCCAAAATTTGATCTCAAAATGTCACTCGCTATGATCTACGCATTTAATCAAATATTGAATATGGAAACGACTATAGGATTCTACCAGTATTTGTGTTTTCATCACATTTTATGTTGATGGATTGTAAATATGGAATTGTTCTATTACCTCAAACTATTACCAACACACAGCAGCCATATGAGAAAATAAATGAACTAAACAAACTCTACATAACATAGAAAAACAAACAGTATAGGATTTCTATCCATTTTCCATCAAACAAAATGTTTACTACAAATATGTTTACCCCCACCATACATTGGAGCCTAGAACATAATAGAGATGCCAAACTGATTAGTCAAGACGATTTTTTTATTCTGGGTTGGTGGTCACCCAACACACCTTCTCTTCCGTTTTATTAGAAATGCAGGACTTTTGACTCTTTTTTTAGGAACACCTTAAACATTACATTTATGAGCTTTATGTTGTAGATTTGAGTAAATTAAACATATTTCAAATAAGAATATAAAACGTAAATATTATAAATCCTATGCTGAAACACTAATTTTTTTTATTAAAAGTTATACAATACAAGTTTTAAGAATTTTTGTTTTCTCTTGTTTGACCCTTCTGCATAAGCCTGTGATCTACATGTGGGGCAGAAAATTCTGTGAAACAGTGTAAGCCAGACATTTTGGCAGTGTGAGCAGAAACCATTTCCCAGTTGTAGTCTTTCACGGTTTTGGGAAACAAGTATGAGCAAGACCATTTTTGTAGCCTGCACTCTTTCACCATTTTGTTCCCTCTACACTCTTTCACAGTAGAAATCAAATCCCTAATTTCAAAACCAAGAAATAGTTATTGGCTTAAAGATAAGAATGTGCCAATTCGGGTTTTGGTTTATTCCAAATAGATCAAATGAGTGAAATTAAAATTTTAGCTAAAAGGGAAATCTATATGGATTTAAATATACTTTAGCTAGGCAACTTTTAACTTGTTTAACTCATCTGATCCATTTGCGTGTGTTTCGCTTTTAGCGAAATACTAATATTTGACCTGTTTGGGACAAATCATAGTCATAATTAGAAAAATACATGCAAGTGTACACCTCAAACATATATAAACTGAAGTATAGCGTGCACCGTGTATACTTGCTTACCAAACCATTTATTTAGCTCTTTCAGACAACATGAATCAGCAAGCAAGCAAGTATGAATAAAGGCCAAATGATGCCAAATAGATTTCATCTTCTGCATATCAAGAAATTAACGCAAAAGTAAAAATATTGATGATCTACATATAATTTATCACGTATTGGAGATTAGCTAAATAGGGAGCACAATCAGTTTCTACAGTGGAATAAAGAGGTAATGGTTAATTAAACCTAAAAGACAAATGACATTTGGAGGCGAAACTACTATGCAGGAGTAAATTAAATGAGACTTACACAAGCATACATGCCTATATATAAAACACCAACATGTAAATATCTAATAGCTATGTCTCCCTTGTGTGCATCATATTCGGTACTTGGGACCTGCATAAATCCCCACGAAAAAAAGTTATAAACTGAAGTTCAATGACAACCAATGCAACCTGAACCCAAAACGCTTGCATCAACTTGAAACCAAAAATCGTTAGTTAGCAATAAGTTAAGCTTTTTTTTCTTTTTCAATGTTCTAAAAAGCTTTTAAGCATAGCTAAAAGCTCAAGTTATCTATGTGATTCCATTAATTAGGTTTCATGCAAATGAAGAACCAAAAATTGAAAACATTGTCGCCTAAAGAATGGCAAACTACCCTATCCTTTAATCATTTTAGCACAAATAGTAAGTAATTGGAAGCCTAAATATGATGAATTCCAACTTTAAAAAAAAAAGCCAGATTAAAATATTTCAAGATATCGGGCTATACATGGTTTTAAAAAACGGTCGAGGCGCACGCCTTGAGGCGTGCCTCAAGGCGATTCGGGGAAAAAGCAAGTCTGAGGCGTCACCCCAGGGGTTATTTTTTTTGTTGCGCCTCACAGGCCTAAGGCGGTAAGAAAAGAAGCGCCTCAGCCGCGCCTCAGAGGTTTTGAGCTATGCTTTTGATGTTTTAGAATTTTTGTGACATTTCATGTCTTCTTTTATGTGCTTTTTTTGTTTTTGATGATGAACTTAGTTGTTTTATTTTTTGTAAGATATATATTTTTTTAATTTATTTTTTAATTCCGCCTCGGGCTTACGCCTCAGTTCACCTCGAGGCTCGTTTCCGTACTTTTAAACCTTGGATCTATATATTCATTAAAAATCTAGTTATCGGCGTTATAACAACACAACAATTTTAATTAGCATTTAGCAAGAGAAATTTTGATCTGCAAGATGAGTTTAATCCCGGCAAGAGGCGCAATAACTGTTTTTGAAGCAACACCAGAGATGGCACCGGAAGCAAACTCAGCAGCATCTTTAGGCACCAAAGCCATAATAGCCAAGGAGTGCTCACAGTAGGTTCCAACCCTTCAAAGATCATACAAATTTATTATTTTATTAAAGTTGACTATCAATACATTATTAATAAAAAAGACACATACGACTATGGTTACACGATAAGAGTCCTTAAAAGAGATAATATTGCTGACCTTTGTATGCCCGGGACTTAAGAAGAGCAACAATATTTTGCACACCTTCAGGTTCACAAAATCTACGCACCTTACCTTCAAGCAACAAAATGTCATTAACTATCAACATTTTGATATAATACAAATTATTTAAAAAGAAACATTTTATATCATAAACCTTTATAGAATGATTTTTAGTGTTGTTCATTGTTTATTACCTTAACTTGCGCTTGTATCTCTTCACACTCAGCTTGGGTATACATTAAGCATATGATTTCCTCTAACATAGTCACAAGTTTTGAACTCATATTTGACTGCACATTCTCGATCTAGCGGCTGATTCTCAATTAGATTGATTTTCTCTTCTTTCTCTTCAACTCTTTCATCCTGTTTTATGACAGTTGCATTACTTAATTATCTTGAATCTTGCATTTAATGTGTGTATATCATCTAAAAACATCTAGTGGTACCTAGGGGTGTAAATGACACGTAGTGGCTCGAGAGCTACTCGGGATTGTCTCGGTAAAAAGATCAAGCGAGCCGAGGCTTAACGAGCTCGAGCCTTATATACAAAGGTCGTTTAGGCTCGATAGCCTAAACGAGCCCAAACAAAAAGTTATATTATTTTTTTTTGTATGCGATTTTGTCCTTTGAGCATGTTTAATTTTAATTAATAATGTTAGTGAGACGAGCTTTTGCTCGTTTAAGCTATTGAGGCGAGCTCGAGCCAAACTTTTAAATCGTTTAAAAATTATTTTTAATTACCTCGAGCTCGAGCTCAGAATAGTAGGCTCGAACCAAGCTGAGCTCGAGCTCGAGCCTCAAAAGAGCATGATGAGCCGAGCTCGAGCCTAGTCAAGCTCGGGCTCGGCTTGGATCGTTTACACCCCTAGTGGTACCCAAGTCACATATGAACACCATATGCATATTTATATATATAAGGGAGAAAAAAGAAAAACAATGCAGTTGTATATCTACCTTTCTAGTGGTACCAGGCATATGAATAACATTGAGGTATCTCACAAGCTCACAGCTAATAAACAGTCAAAATAAAAAACATAGAGTAATCATAAGATAGATTTGGGTAACTGATTAGACTAAAAAATATGAGAGCAAGAACAGATTGTAAGATACACCTTCAAACTAAAAAAATAACAGCTCGGTCTTGAACTCTTCTCAAACCCTAGCCTATTCTTTAAACCATGACCTACAAACCAAAAAACATCTCAAAAAACAAACAAATGTAAGTAAAATCTAGCGATTCAATGACGAAATAGTGTTCAAGAAATAAAACACGGTGTCACTTACCATTGACGAAGGTAGCAATAACCAAAAAAAATAATTCGGAACCGTGACGTCAAGATCTTCATCGATCTGTTGAAATGTAGGTGAGATCTTCATCGATTTCGAATAATCGCTAGAGAGGGAGAGAAGGGGGCGGATAAGGATTATGAAATGTGACTGCTGAATCTTGAAACCCTAATTAGATAATCAGATGTGTATCCCGTGTGTTTTTTTTTCGCATAATAGGTTGTACGCATCATCCCGTGTGTTTTTTTTTTGCATAATAGGTTGTACATGATGCATTATGCATTGTACATAATGCCTTAAGTGTTGTACCTTCTTAAAAATATGCAAAATGACCAAAAGTGCCCTTCATATATGCATATTAATATAGTATAGATATATATATATATATATATACTAGGTGAGATCCTGTGTGGAAACACACGGGAGGATCAAGACCTGCTTTAAGCCCAACCAATAGATTGCCTGCACATTAACCAACCCTTATCCGCCCTACGCTAACCACTGCCGCGTCAGCAGACTAAACCCTGCAAAACACTCCAACTATCGGTAAAAGAAAAGCTGTATTTTGTAACGTCTGTTCATTTGACAACATCAGTTAATAATACACTAAGGCAATAGATCGTTTGTTACTAAACGGATTGTAATTCAACCTCTGTTCGTTTCGCAACTTTGGTCATTACATCAGTTAAGCATGTTTTTTAAAACACCTGGTTGCAAAAAACTGTTGATTCAAACAGTTGTCAATTCAACGGTTTCTTTCAAACAGTTGTTGCATTAACCACCGACTGACCGACACGTCAACAGTGCAAACATCTGGTGAGAGAACCGTTGTTTCGCAATTACTGTTTATATCTTTTAACACTAATCAGATGTTTAATAACTGAAAGGTAACAACAAAGAAACAAAAACTCTACAGACAGATTATAAAACTTGTAGTCAATATGTAGCGATATATAAAAAACCACATCTAATCAACGTTAAACAAAACAAATATAATCAACTTTAAACATCAATATACATTATGAATTCCATCTTCATAACATCGGTTTATACATATGAATATACATTAGGAATTAATAAACTTAATCTTCAATTCCTTTGAAGGTACAATTCCTTTTGTTCTTGAACTTTAAGCACTTTAGGCATATGAAACTTAATATGCGTATTAACTCATTGATATGCGATGGATGGTATCCACGCCTAGTTAAATGAATTAATAAACTTAAGCTTCAATTCCATTGAAACTTCAAGCTGTGCATGTAGATCTTTGAATTTTGCCAAAAGTTCTACATCCTTAATACCGGACTCTGAATTGCACAACAACGACAAATCACGAACAACAGTTGAAGGCATTGACTTCAAAATCCATTGAACAACATCTCGCTCAAGTGTGCCTGAGTGCAAACGGTCAAAACAAATCTTCAACTCCCTTATAGTCTTCAAATCTTGAAAGTATTGTCGTGTAATTTGATTAAGAACAAAGTCCTTCATTTCATCTTCACGGTTAACACTTGGGGCTGCCATTAATACAATTGGTGAACACTGAAAATGTAAATGTTAATATATTACTAATTAAAATCGCTTATGATAAACTTTCGAATGTCTTTAGTATTTTATAGACTAACAACGTGTGGAGATGAAAGGTCATACGGTAAAATATTTATTATACTTGGGTTAACGTGTGAAACAAAAATGCACGAAGACTTTGGAAAACGAATAGACGAAAAATTTTATCTATAAATTCCACACAGTACATATTCTAAAATTCATCTACAAAAATGGCAAATAGATCATACTACCATTTTGCTGATACATCAGATGCTAAGTCTTTATCCAGCGCTTGGTCACTAACAGAAAAGAGAATAGATGAAAATATTTGCAATGAAGTATAGAGGATCGAAGAAAAAATTAAGGAACAATCCTGGGAAAACATTTCCCTGCTAGATATGGCCTTGCATGAACCAGCAAGTGCTTTAAGAGACAAGATAGAATACTATTTGACGCAACAACTACAAATCGAAAACAACATCAAAGAATCCTTGACGGAATTAAAAGAGGATCTTTCAAGGGAGATACTGAAAAAGAAACAACGGATTTTTGAAATTTAAATTACACCAGTCTTTTCAAATTCATAATTAGTAACAGTCGCTACAGCCCTAATAGTCTTTGGTGGAGAACGTACAGCTGAACGATCTAGATGCAACATGACAGAAAATACAGCTGCAATTAATGCTAAATGTACTTATTTTTACTATTATTAAACAACAAAAAAAGTTACCATATAAATTCTTAAAAGATTAAGACATAATTTATAGAAATAAAATAAGTTGTAATCAATATCTAACGAAATAATTATAAATTTAAATTACATCACTCTTTTCAAACTCATAATAATTTAATAATAAATTTTTTATAATATTATTTTCATATTATTTTATAATATAAGATGAATAAAACACTAACAAAGTAATTATAGGGAAAGTTAATTTTCAACTTGATAACTTGCATTTCAAGTAAATATGAAGTTGGAAACTACTTTGGATCCTTTCAATAGACTAGAAGAAAATTGCAACACAATAATAATAAAATAATATTGTTAATAAAGTAACTTAAAAATAGTAATCATTACTTTTGGACCTCTATATAACATTTGTTAACATCCGAACAGTTGTAATAAAACAAAACTTTGTAAATGTTAAAGGTCAAAAAACTGAGTATAATATCGTTGTTACATAATTAAATAAAATCTGGATATATGTAAATTTAAAATAAATCAATTTTTCAAAATCATAATTACAAAACAACCCACACCCCTAAAGGTCTATAATGATCACTGCACAAATGAAAGATATAGACAAATACTTACAGAAGACAGCCATAATTAATGAAAAATATACTTCTATTTAATATTACAGAAGATACGGCCATAATTAATGAAAAATGTATACAATAACTTTGATAATGAAACCTATTCTAGGTTCAAGTTATATATTATTTCATGAGTAGTCAAACAGATGTTAACAAACAACTATCATAAAATTACAAATTTCAACTAAAGAATGATGTCACCAGAGTTTTTAAACAGACTTTGCAATAGTTAAGTTGTAATGAATATCTAACAAAACAACTATAAATTTAAATTAGATGAGTCTTTTCAAATTCATAATTACAAACAGTCTTCAAAACCCTAAATGTCTTTGATGATCAATGTACAAACGAAGGATCTACATGGAAAGATACCATATCATTATAATATTATTATTTTAGATTAATAAAACAATTAAAACTATTGTTCTTACAAAAAATTTGAACTCTTTTATTGTTCCTATATCTTTAAAAATGAACATATATTTATATCAATAAAAATTCTACAAAAATATCATCATCTATAAAAGGTGTAATAATAGTTTTTACTGATAACTTATTATGTTTTAAATAAATAATATTTCCATAACAAACTTTTTTAACAAAAGACATGAAATATACTCACTGTAACTAATATTTAAACATATATCTAAACTTCAAATTTACATATAACTCAGTTAAGTTATTATAACCATCTGTTTAAATTATTAAGATGAATATTATCATTATGTTCAATGTCCTAATAATAACTTTGATGACAAATGTACAAACAAAGAATATAGATGGAAAGATATTATAAATATAAATATTATTATTTTTTATATTAATTAAAGAATTAAAAGTATTGTTGTTACAAACGAGTTGACAAAATAACTATGATTAATTACAATTTTCAACTAAAGAAAATGATGTAACCAGAGTTTTAAAAACAGACTTTCAAAACATAATTTGTAATCGATATCTAACAAAATACCTATAAATTTAAATTAGATCGGTCTTTTCAAATTCATAATTATAAACAGTCGGCCCAGCCCTAAAAGTCTTTGATGAGCACTGTACAAAAGAAGGATCTAGATGGAAAGATACCATATCATTATAATATTATTATTCTATATTAATAATATTTTATATTAATAAAACAATTAAAACTATTGTTCTTACAATTAATTTGAACCTATCTTTAAAAAATGAACATATATTTTATATCAATAAAAATTCTACAAAAATATCATCATCTATAAAAGGTGTAATTATAGTTTTTACTGACTACTTATTATGTTTTTGATGAGCACTGTACAAATGAAGGATCTAGATGGAAATATAACTTAAATTTAAAGATTATTATTTTATATTAATTAAACAAATAAAAGTATTGTTCTCATAAAGGAATTGAAGTCTTTTATTGTTCCTATGTATTTAAAATGAACATATACTTTATATCAATAAAAAATTTACTAAATATCACCATCTATAAAACGGGAATTTATAGTTTTTACAGAAAATCCATGACAAACTTTTCTAAGAAAGTTAAGAAATATAGTTACTGTAAGTAATATTTTAATATATGTAAACTGAATATTTACATATCACTCACTTAAGTTATTATAACCATCAGTTTAAATTATTAACATGAATATTATCATTATGTTCAATGTCCTAATAATAAATTTGATATGGAAACCTATTCTAAGTTCAAGTTATATAATATTTCATGAGTAGTCAAACGGATGTTAACAAACAACTGTCATAAAATTACAATTTTCAACTAAAGAATGATGTCACCAGAATTTTAAAACAGACTTTGCAATAGTTAACTTGTAATCAATATAATATCAAACAAAACAACTATAAATTTAAATTAGATTAGTGTTTTCAAATTCATAATAACAAACAGTCTTCACAGCCCTAAATGTCTTTGAAGACCACTGTACAAACGAAGGATCTAGATGGAAACATAACATATCATTATAATTTTATTATTTTATATTAATAAAACAATTAAAACTATTGTTCTTACAAATAATTTAAACTCTTTTATTGCTCGTATATATTTAAAAATTGAACATATATTTTATATCAATAAAAATTATACAAAAATATCATCATCTATAAAAGGTGTAATTATAGTTTTTATTGACTACTTATTATGTTTTAAATAAATAATATTTCCATAACAAACTTCTTTAAGAAATGATATGAAATATACTAAGTGTAGCTAATATTTTAATATATGTAAACTGAATAGTTATATATAACTCAGTAATGTTATTATAAACATCTTTTAAAATTATTTATATAAATATTATTATTATGTTCAATGTCCTAATAATAACTTTGGTATAGTAATCTACTCTAAATTCAAGTTATAGAGTATTTCATAAGTTGTCAACGGATGTTGCAAACAACTATGATACATTAGAATTTCCAACTAAAGAATGATTTAAACAGAGTTTAAAAACAGACTTTCCAAACTTAACTTGTAATCAAAATATCTAACAAAATACCTAAAAATTTAAATTAGATCAGTCTTTTCAAATTCGTAATTACAAAAAGCCCGCAGAGCCCTAAAAGTCGTTGATGAGCACTGTACAAATGAAGGATCTAGATGGAAATATAACTTAAATTTAAAGATTATTATTTTATATTAATTAAACAATTAAATGTATTGTTCTCACATATGAATTGAAGTCTTTTATTGTTCCTATGTATTTAAAAAATGAACATATACTTTATATCAATAAAAAAAATCTACTAAAATATCACTATCTATAAAACAGGAAATTATAGTTTTTATAGAAATCCATGAAAAACTTTTTAACAAATGACAGAAATATAGTCACTGTTAGTAATATTTTAATATATGTAAACTGAATATTTACATATAACTCACTTAAGTTATTATAACCATCAGTTTAAATTATTAACATGAATATTATCATTACATTCAATATCCTAATAATAAATTTGATATGGAAACCTATTCTAAGTTCAAGTTATATAATATTTCATGAGTAGTCAAACGGATGTTAACAAACAACTGTCATAAAAATACAATTTTCAACTAAAGAATGATGTTACCGGAATTTTAAAACAGACTTTGCAATAGTTAACTTGTAATCAAAATAATATCTAACAAAACAACTATAAATTTAAATTAGATCAGTGTTTTCAAATTCATAATTACAAACAGTCTTCACAGCCCTAAATGTCTTTGATGACCACTGTACAAAGGAAGGATCTAGATGGAAATATAACATATCATTATAATGTTAAAATTTTATATTAATAAAACAATTAAAACTATTTTTCTTACAAATAATTAGAACTCTTTTATTGCTCTTATATATTTAAAATTGAACATATATTTTATATCAATAAAAATTATACAAAAATATCATCATCTATAAAAGGTGTAATTATAGTTTTTATTGACTACTTATTATGTTTTAAATAAATAATATTTCCATAACAAACTTCTTTAAGAAATGACATGAAATATACTAAGTGTAGCTAATACTTTAATATATGTAAACTGAATAGTTATATATAACTCAGTAATGTTATTATAAACATCTTTTAAAATTATTAATATAAATATTATTATTATGTTCAATGTCCTAATAATAATGTTAGGTCCATACATTTATAGGTTTATGTTTAGTATTAGTTCTCGGACAGTTATCTAGTTCTCAGTTACTAGTTCTTAGTTTATTAGTATTTGGGCTTTAATCTTGTGGGTTGGGCTGTGGAAGGGCTAAGGCCATGTTGGCCCATTTGAGAAACCTTCCACATACTTAAGGTGTTTTGTTGGTTCATTTGTAGCTAGCGGTTTACTTTTTCACTAATAGAATTCTCTCTAGTATTAGACGGTAAGTTATACCGTATGCTATTGAAGATTATTATTTTATAAATCGTTTATATTTCTTGAATCATTATAATCATTGATTTCGCCTTTGATTATAATCACTTGATATCGGGTATAATTTTTGGGATTTACAATTGGTATCAGAGCCATTGAAGCTTGTTCAAGGCTCGGTTTTGATATCAAGGGATTCAAGGGGTTTTTTATTGAAAGATTTTTTTTTTTTTTTTGGTCATTCGAATCACTTGCATTCGGGTTTTTTTTTTTTTAAAAAAAATTGATATTAGTGTTTTGTTTTGTTCCTATTCAATATTAATGTCCATTTGAATCATAAAGTTTTTCTGGTCATTTGAATCACTTGTTCTATTTTGTTTGTATTCGATATTAATGAACAAGTGGATTCATAATTTTGGTTCATAAGTATTGTGGTTGGGTTCATCATTGTTTTGTCACGTGGATTTTGATATTGGCAAAATCATTTGAGAATTTTTAAATAATGAACAATGTTGGTTGATTGATTTGAAAAAAATTCTATGTTTCTAAGTTACAATTTTTCCTTCCGAAAACTATTTGGTTAAGATTTGTTTATTTTTCTTAAATTTCAATGTTTGATATGAGTTAGGGATTTGGAGGTTGTTTGCATGATTTTAGGAAAATATCAAATCTTATCACTTATTTAAAAATTTCGATTATCTGTTGAACATTCCGAAATTTATGAAGAATTTGTATTTTGAATATCTCATGAATTTTTTAAAAAGGATATGATATTATCTTTACAAGTTTCAAAAAAAAAAAAAATAGCCATTTTTTTTAATCTCTAACTTGTGCAGGTTCTCGAAAGGGTTTTCGGTCTTAGGAGTTCTTGGATTTGTGTAGTAGTTCTCGAAGTTTTAGGTTCTCGGATCTAAATATTTATTCTCGAAGTGACTTGGTTCTTGGATTCTCTAGTTCTCGTGTTTAAAAAAAAAAAAAAAAAAAAAAAAAAAAAAACGGGTTATCGATTTTTTTAGTTCTCAGTTTTGTTCTCAGATTCAATCATCGTTTTTCAAGAATCATATTCTCAGTTCTCAGATTCCTTTGTTCTCGGATTCACTTGTTCTCGACATTTTAGTTCCCAGATCGGGGGTTCTCGAAAGTGTTCTCGATTTTTTATTCTCAAAAGTGTAGTGATCTCGATATTTTGGTTTATGAATAAGATCTCGAAATTGTGGTTCTCGGACATGTTTAAAATTGGCATTTTCAGATTTTTGTTGGAGTTCTCTATTGTTCTTGATCTTCCTTGTTCTCGAATGGGTTGTTCTCGGATTGTTGATTAGTTCTCGAGATTAGTTTTCAGAAAATAACTTGGTTCTCAAAATTGTTTCATAGAACTTGGTTTTTTTTAGAAAATAGCATTATTTTTTTTTAAAACACAGTATCACTTGTTGGTTTGTTTTGGTGTGAACAGGTTTACAGAGTACGTGCAATGGATCAACAAAGTCAACTCGCTGCAAATGCTAAACAAATGGAACTGGATAACGTGATTGGAACTAGCACTCGGGTTCCCAGACTCATGGAAGGATATTCATTCTCAGAATGGAAATTCAGGTTCATTCAACACGTTAAGGGGAAGGAGCCAAAACTGTGGAGAGCCATTTTGAGAGGACCAGTTCAGATCACTTATGTGACTGATGAAGCAAAGGGAACTACTAAAGTCAAGCCAGAATCAGCATGGAATGAGGAAGACTATGCAAAAGCTGATGTGGACACACGAGCACTTTCTATTCTGACTCAAGGGTTGTCTCCTGAGATTGCTATTGGTTATCGTGATTACACTAATGCCAAAGAACTGTGGGAAGCATTGATTCAAGCCTATGAAGGGAATGATGACATCAAGGAAAGCAGAAAGGACATGCTGCGTCAGAAATTCAACTTGTTCAACTATGTTTTGAATGAAACACATGAGAATCAGATTGCTAGATTAATAGCATTAAACACTCAGATGAGGGCAAATGATATTTTTCCGGGAAATTCTGAGGTTAACAAGAAACTACTGAATGCTCTCCCAAGAAACTGGGACATGAATGTTGCCTTAATCAAAAGAACCAAAGACTTGAGCAGAATGCCACTACAAGAGTTAATTGCAACCATTAGGTCATGTGAAATGGATGATCAGCAGAGAGCTTTAAATCACTCAAGTATCTACAGTGTGGCTGGATCAAGTAGCTCCAACACTGCTTTAATATCTCAAGCAGGATCTCAGGTTTCGGCTTATCCTCTATCATCAGCTTATCAGAATGCAGGTTCAACTGGTTCAAACACTCAAACTGCTTCAAGTTCTATTGCTCCCAAACCTCAAGATCAAAAGGGTGTCGTACAAGCTGCTCAAATTTCAAAAGAAACTCAGGAGAATATAGCTTTGATTGCTGGATTCATGAACTGTTATAAAGCATATCAGCATGGAACATTGGTGCCACCTAGTGTTATGACATCTGAATTCGAGCAAATTCATCCTGAAGACATAGAAGAGTTGGATATTACTTGGCAAATGGCAATGGCAGTGTTCAGAGCTAAAAACTTCATTAAAAGGACTGGAAGAAACAGGTGGAACAACATGGAGGACAAAAGTGTAGGATTCAATAAAGCACAGATGAGATGCTACAATTGTCACAAGCCTGGACACTTTGCTCGAGAATGCAAGGAGCCTAAAGTGGAAAATGAAAGCAGTGAAGGAAGTGTGGTTGTTGCTGGGGGACAAAGTTCATCAGCTGCCAGTGCTAACTCAAGCAAAGCGTTGGTAGCTCAGCAGGGAGGAGATTTTGATTGGAGTGATCAGATAAGTGCTTTAAACATATCTGAAGTGGTGAATAATGTTGCTATGTTGGCTCAATCTGGAGAAGACTCAAAGATGACAACTAAGGAAGCAATGGAAGCATGCAATGTAACAACTGATGATCTTCACGCATTCATGGAGTACATCAATCAAAATCCAATTCCAGCTTCACCTGAGGTATTTTCTAATTTATGTTCAAATGCTTGTGCAGAAAAGGCTAGGTATTACATAGATTATAATTCTCAGTTGGTTAGAGAAAATGATGAGCTTAAAGGAAAGATATCTTGTTTAAATAGTCGAACCGCGGCTTATAAACTTAGGTTAGAAGCCTTAGAAAAGGATGCAATTCAATATGATAATGACCTAAGCAATAAATCTTGTCTTGTTCTACACCAGAAGAAAGTTATAGATGAACTTAGTGCTGAACTAGAGTCGTTAAAATCAAAATTCGAAAATGCTGATTTTCACTTTAGAAAATTTGACTGTTCTAGTGAGCGCGTTGAGAAAATGATAAGTTCAAAACTTAAGTACAGAGAGATCAACGGAGCTGGTATAGGTTTTGTGGAAATTGCACCTCCTTACAACCACAATTATACAAGACTTCCTCTCACTGATGAGGAAATAGAAAATGAGGGAAATATGGTGTATGGAAAAAGAATTGAGGTAGAACCAGTTAAGTCAATGCCAATAAAAATTTCTGCACCAGAAGGACACATGAAACAACCTAAGTATGATGTATCACTTAGGAATGTTCCCACCACTATTTGTTAAATCTGCAAGCAATGAAATGAGAAGTCATGAAAAATCTAAAATTAGCAGCACCGAAAATGTGAGTGAGAATACATCTTCAATTAAATCTAATTGTTCATTAGGATCAATTGAATCGATGTTGTTTAAATGTATTGCAAGATCTATTAACTCAAGCAGCTGTTCCAACTCATCTGGTCGGTCAGAAACTTCAGATGAATCTGACTCAGAGAACACAGTTGAATCATCAACAGTTGGAACAGGCTTAGTAACAGAAGTTAATGCTGATTTTAATTGTGTGAATAATTCTAATGCTTCTTCTTCCTGTGCAGAAGAAATTTTAGTTGAAGATTGGACTGAAGCTGATGAAGATCGTTTTTCTGATGATTTGAATAATACTTCTTTAAAAGACAATTTAAATGTTTTTGCTAAGTCAAACTTTTGTGTGAGCTCTGTTGTTAAGAGCATTGAACCTTGTGTTTCTGATTGCATGAAAACTTCTTTATTTCCTGTTAAGAAAACTGCTTTATCTCCTAATGCTTGTCCTTATGAGAAAAAGAATTTAGTGGCAAAACCTACATGTGACAAATACATGCCACCAAAACATGCATATCAAGAGGTTTTAGCTAACTCAAACAAAAATTCAAAACTGAAACTTCAAAATATGCCAAATGTGCTAATTGTTGTAAACAGGGAAGTGTTATAACAGGGAAGAAAACCTACCAACCAGTAGCACAAGGGATGTCAAGCTCACACAGATCAGCTTGTGTTGACAGATTCCAGGATACCCACTACTTCAAAAGACAAACATGTTACACTTGTGGGATACCTGGTCATATAGCAAGAAACTGTGTCCACACAAACAAGGGACAAAATCATCAGAAACATCAGAGAGCTATGCCTAGGAGTTTCACTAACTATAATTCAGGCTCTAAAATTTTTAATAATACTCAAAATGTAAAATCCAAGGCAAAGCCCTCTGATGGAGACTGGATTCGAGATAAGAAACTTCGCAATGTATTTCAAATAAATCAACTCAAGTTTCAATCAAAATCACAAATTAGACATAATTCTCAGTCCACAAAAGGAAAATGTTTAAATTGGAAACCAAAGCAAAAGACTGAATCCAAGTCACACTCTTCATCATGCTCAACCATTAATGTTGAAACTGTATTCACTTTTGCTAACAATAAGAAACCCAGTTCTTCTAAGGCCTGGGTTCCTAAATCTAACTGATCCCACAACATGTGTAGGAACGGCTATGGAGGAATATCATCTGACTTTGGTATGTTGATAGTGGCTGTTCCAGACACATGACAGGAGATTTATCCCAATTGACCAACATAGAGAATTTCGATGGTGGATATGTCTCCTTTGCAGGAGGAGAGTCGGGTAAGATTACCCAGAAAGGTACTGTTACAAATGGTGCTTTAAGTTTTAAAGATGTTAACTATGTTCCTGAACTACAACATAGCTTACTCAGCGTATCTCAAATTTGTGACAATGGTTTTTCAACTCACTTTACAAATAAGGGTTGTTTTGTTCTAAAGCCAGGTATTGTTGTACCTGAAGACTGGATTCTGTTAAAATCTGAACGAAGGGGTAATGCTTATGTCATTGATATGAATAAGAAACCATCTGAAGAGTTACTATGTCTTTTCTCTAAAACCACTGAACATGATGATATGTTGTGGCATCGTCGTCTTGGTCACTGTAACATGAAAAATTTAAATCGTATTGCTAAGGGTGGTTTAGTCCGTGATTTACCGGTGAAAGATATCATCACCATTGAAAAATGTGTTTCTTGTGCACGAGGAAAACAACATAGAAACCCTCATTTCTCAAAAACAGTAAACTCCATTGACACAATTTTGCAACTGCTACACATGGATCTCTTTGGTCCTGTGAATGTTCTCAGTATTTCTAGAAAATCATATTGCTTGGTTATTACTGATGACTTCTCACGCTTCACTTGGGTATTTTTCTTATCTAACAAAAGTGAGACTGTAGAATTGATTAAAAGGTGTATTGTTCTCATTGAAAATCAAACGAACAAGAAAGTGAAAGGGATTCGTAGTGACAATGGAACTGAATTTAAGAATTCAGTCATGGATTTTTTCTGTGATAAAAAGGGGATTGATAGACAATATAGTGCCTCTCGAACTCCACAACAAAATGGAGTTGCTGAAAGAAGAAATCGCACACTGATTGAGGCTGCACGTACAATGATAGTTGATTCCCAGCTACCAACATTTTTCTGGGCTGAAGCCGTGAATACCGCATGCTACGTCCAAAATCGGGTGTTTCTCAACAAAGCTCAGATGAAAACTCCATACGAGATTCTATATGGAGAACGGCCTACAGTAAAACATTTCAGAACCTTTGGTTGTCCTTGCACTTTGTTGCATCAAGAATCTACTTCCAAGTTTGATGCCAAGGGAGATGAATGCTATTTTGTTGGGTATGCCAAGAAGACAGCTTACAGAGTTTACAGAAAGAGTACCAAAGAAGTCATCGAATCATATGATGTGGAGTGGCTCGAAGAGAATCCAACTGATGCAGGCCAAGGACCTAACTGGGTTTATGATTATGCTACTTTGTTCAAATCTTTTAATCTGTTTTCTGATTGTGCAGATCAATTGTCACAAGATCCCCTAGTATCTAGTTCATCTTCAATCTCTACACAGGTGGCAGTATCTCCAGTGAATGTTGATGAAGAAATACTACCATCTCAGGGTTCGAACCCGATCACCCCAGTCACAGCTTCAGATGATACCACACATGTGTCGTCAACTTCCACTGGTGACAATCATACTCAACCATCAGATGCAGGCGTATCTACTCCAGATTTGCTTGGATCATCTCTTCAAGATCCGATTCCTGAAGAAAGTATTGTCACTCCAACTACCGTTCCCGATGACACAGGGAAAGAGATTGTGCATGAAGCTGTAGATCACGAGAGTATTGCAGATGAAAACCAGGAAAATCTGACAAATTTATCCCCTGCCGAGATCGTTCCCGATACTCCTGTACCAGCACCTGTTCAAAGAAACCATCCTGTTGACCAAGTAATTGGACCAATCAATTCAGGAATTATGACAAGAAGTCGAACAGGTGATATTAACAGATGCTTGTATTCATGCTTCATTTCTCAAATTGAGCCAAAGCACATTACGATGGCTTTAAGAGAATCAAGTTGGGTGGATGCAATGCAAGAGGAGTTAAACCAGTTCACAAAATTAAAAGTCTGGGAGCTGGTAGAACTTCCTCCAGGAAAGAAAGCACTAGGTACAAGATGGGTATTTAGAAACAAAAAGGATGATAGTGGGGTTATTGTTCGACACAAAGCTCGGTTGGTAGTACAAGGATTTAGACAGATAGAGAGGCTAGATTATGATGAGGTGTATGCTCCAGTTGCGAGACTAGAAGCAATTAGACTTTTCTTGGCATACGCTTCCTTCAAGGGTTTCACCGTCTATCAAATGGACGTGAAGACTGCTTTTCTATATGGGGAGATCAAACAGGAGATCTATGTCAGTCAGCCTCCTGGGTTTGTGGATTCCAAGAACCCAGATCATGTTTATAAGCTGGACAAGGCTTTGTATGGACTACATCAGGCACCTCGAGCTTGGTATGCCACTTTGACTGAACATCTTCTGGCTCACGATTACGTTCGTGGTGTCATTGATCAGACAGTATTTCTGAAGAGAGTGGGGGAGCATCAGATTTTGGTTCAAATTTATGTGAATGATATTATTTTCGGATCCACAAGTGAGGAGTTGTGTAAGGAGTTTGAAGAAGTGATGCGAAAGAAGTTTGAAATGAGTTCTTTGGGGGAAATGACGTTCTTTTTAGGATTGCAAGTTAAACAGGACTCCACGGGAATTCTCATTCATCAAGGGAAATACGTGGATGATGTGTTAACTAAGTTTCAGTTTACAGAATGTCGAAGTGCTGATACGCCTATGGCTGAACGTCCGGTACTGTCCTCTGATCCTGAAGGGGAAGCTGTTGATCAGACTTTTTATCGATCCATGATCGGATCTCTGATGTACCTAACCGCCAGTAGACCTGACATCATGTTTGTTGTGTGTCAATGCGCTCGATATCAGGCTAATCCTAAACTTTCTCATCTTATTGCTGTTAAAAGAATCTTTAGGTATCTTAAAGGGAAACCTAGGCTTGGCCTTTGGTATCCTAGAGATTCTCCATTTGAATTATATGCATTTTCTGATAGCAATTTTGGAGGTTGTGATATTGACAGGAAATCTACTACTGCTGGATGTCAGTATCTTGGGGACAGGCTTATCTCTTGGCAATGCAAAAAACAACAGACGGTTTCTATGTCCACTGCTGAGGCGGAATATGTTGCTGCTTCTGCATGCTGCTCTCAGGTCATCTGGATGCAACATCAATTGCTGGATTACGGTTTGGAATTTCTTGAAACTCCTATTTACTGTGACAATGATGCTGCAATTCAAATCGTCAAAAATCATGTCTATTTTTCGAAAACCAAACATATCCCTATTAAAATTCATTTTATCAGGGATTCCTACAATCAACAACTAATCACCATGGAGCAAATTCACACAGATAACAATGTGGTGGATTTGTTCACTAAGCCAGTGGGCCGAGCCCGATTCAATGATCTTGTGGCTCTTCTGAGAGTAATTCGTTTCGATGACTAAAATGGTTACTTAAAAAAAAAAAAAAAAAAAAAAAAAAAAAAAAAAAAAAACTCTTTTCTGTTTGTACATAAATTTGCTCATTGATTCTCCCAATGCACAAATTTAGGGGGAGAATTACTTTATTATTTTATGTTTTTTTGTTCATTATCTTGTGAATTGCTGCATCATACGGGAAGTGATAAGAATTTTCACTAGTGAGTAAGGTTGACTCATGTAAGGCCAGAACTGAAACGGTTAGGCTCTGAAAGTGATATGTCAATAGGCCCAGTTCTCGTGACTGTAAAAATGACTTTACCTGTGATGCACTTGAAGATAACGTATGACCTCAGTAAGGAACATCACTTAGAGTTAGTGCTTAGCTATTTGACTGCTTGTTTGATGTCCCGATACACACTGTGCTCTAGGTCTGAGATCTGTTCTGAACAACTCCGGTATTTACTCTGTTTTGTGTAAGCAAAGACCTGTACATACCGTGCTGTAGATCAAAAGAGACCAAATGTGTCCATGCAAAAGGCCAAAGGCTTTTAATGAAATAAAAACCAAAAGAGATCATATGTATCCAAAAAGAGGCCAATGTGCACATTAAAAGAGACCCTCTAGTGTCCAAAACCCTGTAAACCTATATCTTTTGAAATCGTCAAGAAATCATTAGATCTGTATATTATATCCACCTCTGATAAAAGATCTATTCTTTTCTCTTCTCAATCAAATCCCAGTCCAGATCTCAGATATTAGAGCAGACACTGTGAAATATGTGGTAGGGAAACTACTTGCTTGATAGCTGGTACAACATAAAACACTAGGACTTGATTGTGACTTGTTGAGTGCTCATAAATAATACACTAAAACATGATAATTTAAATATCACGGGTGGTTATATAATAAGGTCGGAGGCATAAGGGTTTAAGTGGATCAAATATTGGCAATCGCTCGGACCAACTAAATTAAGTCATTGCTAATAAGTGTAGTCGGCCTGAATCACAGTGATTTGATCCCGTAAGTAATTCCTGTGTAAATTGTTTTTGATTATTTTTTAATGTACATATGATCCATTTTATGTAAAAAATTTGTAACCATTTTTAAGAGAAACAATTTTTAACCAGTTTAAAATGAAGGTGTTCTCGGCCCACATAATTAACAAGTTCTTGTCCCGGTTCAGTAATTAAAAAAAAGGGGGGGGGGATTCTCGGTTATTATTAAAAAAAAAATTAATTATAAACATAATTGAGATAAAGCCTATTTTGTCTATCCCCTATTTTGTCTCATTATAATTTAAAAACCCAAAACTTTCTGTCATCTCTTCCAAATTAGAAAACCCCAACCATATCCTCCATTCCTCTTTAGAAAACCCCAACCATATCCTCCTTTCCTCTTCATCATATGAAAACCCAATTGTCTTCATCAATCAAGCACTAACCAAGGTAAATATATTATTGTATTATTGTGACAATTTTCAAAGGTTTTTGCAGGGTTAGAGCGAATTTTATGTTCATGGCGGCGGTGAATGATGACGGCAGCAAGAGGTAGGTGATGGACGATGATGTTTGAGGGGCGTTTGGGTGTGACAGCGGCTGACGAGTGGTGATATGGTCGGAGCTGTGGGCAGTCGTGGTGACAGTGTGGTGGCTGAATCCTCTTGCGTGTCCTGTTTTGTCCAGATTAAGTTTGTTTTGGGGGCAATTATCAGGGTATAGTGCTTGCCATGGTGGTTCTTGACTGGATTGTGAGTCGAATGGTGATGACGGCGGCGAGAGGTAGGTGTTTAGACAATAACGCCTGACGATTAATGACGACCGGCGGTGATGATTTTCAAAGAAGATACTGATGTTAGGTGATGCCTGGTTGTTCGTACCGTTGGTTTAAGAGTTGTATACGACAGTGGTGGTTTGTGCAGCGGTGGTTGTTTGGGGCTCGTTAGTGTGTGACGGCGGCAGACGAGGGTGTCAATGGTGGTTAATGGAGGAGGTGAACAAAGGCGCACGGTTGTGATGTTCTTGATGGTGGTTTCTTGGTGTAGTTGGAGTCGAGTTTCAATCAGTGAAGAAATGGTGACGAATGGGTTACACAACTTGCAAAGGGAAAATCAAGCTCTAGAATTAAAAAAAAAAAAAAAAACCGAAAACTTCAGAGTTTTAGAAAACCCAAGCTTGGAACAAAATAAAAGTTCTCAAGTGTTAACTGAGAACTAAATTGAAAACTGAAAAGGGTATAAAATTTTTTAAAAAAATGAGCTTTGGCAAACAATGTTTTCATACATTGGGTTTATACTTGACAAATCAAATCCATGAGCAAAATTTAAAAAAAAAAATTATATATATTATTTGTTTTGTATGAATAATATTTGGATTTGGCTTTTGACCAAGTTTACGGTCAAATTTTTGGAGTTATTTTTTTTTAATCACGTTTCTCACTTGCTTGGTTTTGTGCAGATATGGATAACATAGTTGATACAGGTGATGCGGATGTTGAAACCGGAAAAGCAAAGAGAGAACCAAAGACTGGATTTGTGAATGAACATAATGTTGCTGGATACTTGTTGGATCCTCCCGAGAAGCACAAAAAGTTATTTTATTCTATGATTGTTGGTTTGAACTTGTGTAGAATCGCGCAAGCAGTTAGAGAAAATCCACCAGTGTGTAAATCGTGGATTGAAGATTTTTGGGGAAATGCAAGATTCATCAAGAAGGATGGCATTCAAGTGATTGCTTCAACAATCCAGAATAAGGAAGTGATCGTGTCAGAGCAGATTATAAGAGAAGCGTTGTTATTTGGGGACAAACAAGAATATCCAGTTTCCTATCCTGATGAAGAAGTTAAAGGCGTTTTGCGAAGAATGAGTTATGAAGGTGGTTACCCAACAGTGCAAAAGAAGCTCATGCATCCGTACTGGAGATTTTTGGTGCATGTATACCTTATGTGTATTTCTGGGAACAAAGGTAGTGGGGACTCCTTGAATAAGAAGCAAGCGTCAGGTGTTGCAGCTCTAGTTATGAACTGGAATTACAATTACTCCACATATGTGTTCGAAGAGATGCTAGGAAATTTGAAAGGTGTGAAAAAGAACTTATTCATGATGTATCCGAGGTTCATTCAAATGATCTTAGATGCCAAGTATAAGGATTTGGAAAGAACTGTTAATAGTTTTGATGCAAAGATGATGGGTCCGAATGTGTTTGGATTGATGTGTCAAGAGAGGAAATGAGCTAAAGAGTTATACAGGTACACTATTCCTCTTGAAAAGTTTGGAAGATTTTCAGAAGTTGTCGTACCAGAACCAGAACCAGAACAAAGAATGAATGTGATGATTGCTGAGGATCACGATGTGCAGATAATAGATCCACCTGCAGGTTCTGGGAAGGATGCCGTTATTGAAAATATTGACTTGTCAGATAATGAACTGTATGACGATTTGTCAAAAGTATGTATGATTGAGAAAGTGAATGAAAAGAAAGAGCAAGATCAACCTGAGTTGAAACAACAAACAACGACAACAGAAACACTTGTTATTGATAATTTTGTGTTGTCGGCTGAAGTGCTGAGTGTGCAGTTAGAAAAGGCAAAGACTGTTGTTGAGAATCCTCCTCTCACACCAGTTAATGTGTCTACTGAAGATGAAGTGATCCTGAGCCAGAAAGACCATTGAAACGAAGAAGAAGAGATCCAAGGCCAGGTGTGCTTATAAATGAACCTATGTTGAACCAATCTACTGAAGAGGTGTTGGTTGATGTGCCCAAGTCAACTGAACATGGTACTACTGAATCCGAGAAGACAATTGACGTTGATGCTGAAAACAAATCAAGTGCAAAGGAATTTGTGGAAATTGAGCCTGAGGTAACAAATGTTAATGTTTTATCTGAAAAACCATTTGTTTCATTTGTTCATACAGAACCAGAAAGTTCGAGTGGAGCTGGTGGAAGTCTTTCGGGTGATGAGTTAAGAGGAAAGTCAGTTGTGCTCGATGATTTCGTAGATGAATTTGAAGACGTCGATGTTGTAGATTTGAAAAGAAGAATGATCGTGTTGGAACAGGAACAAATTCTTAAAGATATCAGAATCATTGATCTTGAAGAATCTGTTAAAGAAAAGGACAAACTGATCAAAGAACTTCAAGCAAATATGGGAAATGTGGTAGCAGTTGTCACAGATTTGGCTCAGAAGTTGGAGAACAGATTTGGATCAGAATTCAAAGAAAAGAGTGCTCCGGTCGTTAATCGAGTTGTTGAAGATGCAGAGTCAGATTCTGTGAGAAACGAAGAGTTTACGCTAGAAGATGAAATTGGTAGTGATTTTGAAGATTCTGATAAGGTAAGAGAAGAAGGTTTGAGAAAGTATTTTGCCGATGAACTGAGACCGAATCGAAGCAAGAAGAAGGTGATTCCTAGAAGAAGAATTGTGATTCCTAATAAAGCAAAACCAGACTCACTGAATCAACGTCAACCGGACAGATTTATGGTAGATACAGGAAAGGATCGTTTTGACTTGTATGGTGATAGATCAGGGATAAAGAGTTGGATGTTCAGTGAAGAGAAAGGTAAATGGCTTGTTAAGAGAAACAATGAAAGAGTCGAGTATTATGGCAAAAGATCAGACTTTGAGTCTTGGACTAAGGTAGATCTCACTGAACTAATGAATGCTCCTTATCGTGAAGAATTGACTTCCCAGACAAGGACAGGTTTTGCACTCCGAACATAGTTAGAAGAGAATGCCAAACATGATTTTCAGGATATGAAAACTGCAGAGTCGTGGGTAAGGACATATGGAAAGGTGTTTGATCATCGCACTAGGGACAGAATGAAGACTGTGATGTGGCCAGCGACAAAGAAAGAAACGACTATTCCAGTGGCTAGAGATTTGACAGATAACACTCTTGCAGGTTTTCAGTTTTGGGTGTATGATTCATTTAATGGTGATGCAGTGATTACATGTGATGATGTTTAGTATCGTATTTGTGATCCCCCGGATTTGATGAGATTTGCTGAGAAAGATATTCAAGTGCTGGCAAAGAATCAGATAAGAGCTACTGAAGAATATGAAGTATGTGCAAAGGCGTTCACCCGTGCAGTGGCAGTTATCATTAATATGAAGTTATGGGCAGGACAGAAAACCAGACTTGAAACTAAATTGTTTGGACATGCTGTTGCAAATCCTCATGTTGTGTTACATCCATCAAAGAAGAAGAAAAGGGGTGCTGGAGTTGAAGATAAAGCATAAACCTAGGGGGAGATTGTTAGGTCCATACATTTATAGGTTTATGTTTAGTATTAGTTCTCGGACAGTTATCTAGTTCTCAGTTATTAGTTCTCAGTTTATTAGTATTTGGGCTTTAATCTTGTGGGTTGGGCTGTGGAAGGGCTAAGGCCATGTTGGCCCATTTGAGAAACCTTCCACATACTTAAGGTGTTTTGTTGGTTCATTTGTAGCTAGCGGTTTACTTTTCCACTAATAAAATTCTCTATAGTATTAGACGGTAAGTTATACCGTATGCTATTGAAGATTATTATTTTATAAATCGTTTATATTTCTTGAATCATTATAATCATTGATTTCGCCTTTGATTATAATCACTTGATATCGGGTATAATTTTTGGGATTTACAAATAACTTGGGTATAGAGTATTTCATGAGTTGTCAACGGATGTTGCAAACAACTATGATACATTAGAATTTCCAACTAAAGGATGATTTAAACAGAGTTTAAAAACAGACTTTCCAAAATTAACTTGTAATCAGTATCTAACAAAATATCTATAAATTTAAATTAGATCAGTCTTTTCAAATTCATAATTACAAACAGCCCGCAGAGACCTAAAAGTCTTTCATATGGAAACCTATTCTAAGTTAAAGTTATATAATATTTCATGAGTAGTCAAACGGATGTACAAACGAAGGATCTAGATGGAAACATAACATATCATTATAATATTATTATTTTATATTAATAAAACAATTAAAACTATTGCTCTTACAAATAATTTGAACTCTTTTATTGTTCCTGTATCTTTAAAAAATGAAAATATATATTTTATATCAATAAAAATTATGCAAAAATATCATCATCTATAAAAGGTGTAATTATAGTTTTTGTTGACTACTTATTATGTTTTAAATAAATAATATTTCCATAACAAACTTCTTTAAGAAATGACATGAAATTTACTAACTGTAGCTAATATTTTAATATGTGTAAACAATGATATCACCAGAGTTTTAAAACAGACTTTGAAAAGTTATTGTTAGAACAGATATTGCATAACAGAAGTTAAAACAGATGAGGAAGACAAAGTAACATAACATCCACGCCAACAGATGTTAAACAACAGGTGTTAACTAAAATATATTCATACCAAGTTGTTAAAGCATTGTGTACAAAATTAACATACATATCTTTTAACTTCAAAGATGTTAACAAAAGCTTACAACTCGAAAAACTTAACAAACATCTGAATACGTTAATAATAAGTTCTTAACTATGAAATCTAGCTGTCTTCTTCTTCAATCTTTTGCCCCTAGAAGTTTGATCACTAAAATTTACATTACAACAATCTTCAAGACTTCTTTTTCCATTGGGACTTGTGGCAGTATCAACAAACGCATCAACACATACAAGATCCTTCAAACAAACCATGAAACAGCTAATAAAATGTTATATAAGAATACAAGATGTAGAAACAACCTAGACATACTTGCACAAAAGTATAAATACCTTAGAAGTAACTTGAAACCCAAGTTGCGAAGATTCTAAAGGCTTAACAGACACTTTTCGACAAACTTCCTAAATGACCTAGAAAATGCTCAAATATAAAGAAGCATAACAGATTTAAACGTCTATTAAAAAAATGCTTATTAAAAAAATTAGAATAAATTCCTCGGCAGATGTACCATGTACATTCTCATATCCATCAACCAACTCTTGATTTATTGATGTGTGTAAATGTATATATATAAAAATAACACAAGCTTTAATTAAAACGACTCACCTAAAAACTACACACGCACGGCAAGTGTACCGGTCGCAAAGCAGTAAACAGATAAGACCGAGTATCGAACCCAAAGACGCGAATGCAACTCTAGATCACAACCTATACCAAATACTAGCCTAAATAAATATATACTTAAATGGGGGGTATTTTAAACTACTAATTATAAACTTATAAGGAACTAAATATAAACAAAATAACCTCAAGTGCTTATACGAACTTAGGAACTTAGAGAAATCAGATAGGAAGAAGGCTGGTTACTTAGGTAAAATCCCTAGACACTAGCAATAAATCCTGAATCTGGTAATTAACTTGAGACCCTATTCTTATCTAATAAACCTCCTGTCAAGGTTAGCTCACTAGACTCAAGGCGGGACAAGTGTAGAAATGCTAAAATGGATCCGGATCGCCCTAGCGTACCAAAATCCCACAGAAATCAGATTAAAACCTCTCTTGGATTAAAACCCTCAAACTATGAAGCAGACTTAAACTCTACTGAAGAAAACCTAGGAAAACTCTAAACACGGACAAGTAGCGACTCCCGCCCTAGCGCTTGCCAACTACCGAACAATGCCTAGTTAGTTACCTAGCAAACTCGAGTTAGATTTCTCACCCTCAAGAATGGACTGCACGTCTTAGTTAATTTATTATATTAGTTTGTTATACTTGTGTCGTACTCCAACTCCAAATACTAGCACGCTAACCTAAGTTGACGAACTAGATTGATTTCAAGACCTAGGGGGTATCTCTACATGCCTAGCTCCACAAAACCAATAAACAAACCTCAAATAAAATTAACACCAACACACATATATCAAATCCTACAATAAAATTAAAATCATGTAATCCTACACATCAAAATTAAAAACCAAAATCATTAAATACTGCATATTACGTGTCTAGTTCATAAACCTAAGCAACCATAAAATATTTAGTTCATAATTCTAATTAGAAACATAGTCATAAAGTCTCGAAAAACAATTATAAACATGTCTCTAAAAATATAAAAACGATATAACAAACCACCGGGTCTTCAAATAATTAATTTTTAGCGCGCCCGGTACCTTCTTCTTTAAAAATTCTCCAATCAAAATAATGCTGAATTTGGTTGACTTCTTCTCTAAAATATAATAGGACTTTTCGATTGAATGATAATATTTTCTGTTCGATCCCAAAGAGCAAAAAATCATTCCCATGAACCTCCATCTAAATATGCCGTCACATATCTTTATAATATTTCCATAATTGAAAAATAGGGTTGGAGTTTGGGCTGTGACCCATACATAGTCACATTTATTATTTTTTTTATATTATTATTATTATTATTATTATTATTATTATTATTATTATTATTATTATATAGTGGTATAACTCCGTGCTCTTGACTCGGGTGTTCTTGACTTGACCAAAGTTACTCGTTTACGCTCCAACGTCCATACGAACACCTATCAAAAAAAATAAAATAAAAATAAATAAGTACTAAAAATAACTAAAACTAATAAAAAAACTAATAAACGCTATAATAAATAAAATAGACCAGTACAAGCCTAAAACTAATAAAAACACTATCTAAATGACTCAAAAATTATACAAACTTTATACAGGAAATAGATGTATTTTACAATACATCATTTATAATACGCTGACAGTTAATCTTAACGACAGTGTACACATGGTACTCATTTACAAGACTGTAATCACAAACCTCAAGATTGAAAGTCAGTTTGTTTTCAACAACTGGAGAAAACGCAATTCCATTATCATCATTTGTGTTGCTTTGCTTCAACACCCTTTCGCAAATATACCATACAGCAGCTCCAATGATCATCATCACATCTTTATCAAAAATCACAAATGATACATCTCCTTATTCATCGTGTACCCTTATCTGCAACTTCAACCTAAAAAAAATAAAACATAAAAACAGTGTATACATAAAAAACATAAATGAAATGAAATGAAAATTCTGGAAAAAAAACAGTGTATACATCTACTGATCTACATACTTTGTGGTAATGGAAGTACATTCCCAATCGCATTTTCCACAACCCAAAGCAGTAGCAGGCAATTTGAGAACTGTTTCACACACTTCTTCAGCATTTGGCAAAAACTCAGATTTACTTAAAACTTTATTGTTACAATTGTGGCAGGTAACATAAAACCAGCCAAAGCTTTCTTCAACACTTTTTATGGTGGCAACAACAACAAAAGACATCGGCTGCACACACAATGTATATTAAACATACACTTTTAAACAATACAAAAATATAGTAAAGTGAAGACATATAAAAGATACGAATAAAATATTGAAACCTCTTGAATTCCTGGTACAATGACTTCATTAACAGACTTCTTCTGTATCCCAACGGTTTGAGAACTACAACCACACTCTTCTTCTTGTTTCAATATCAAACTCCGCAATGGATAAGCCCTCTTCCACTTTATTATAACTCGAGCCTTCGTGTACCACATGTCTTTGGCTGGATAAAGATCACAATTGTCACACCATTTCAAATAAGTCGTATCTTGCTCAGACCAATAAAGAGAGCTGAGGTTATAGTTAAAGCCGTTAGTAGAAAACCGAAATAACTAGTTATGATAGGCATCAAGGAGCTAAATGAAATATGTTCTTTTTATACATATGTTTATAAAAAAAGCACTTACCTGAGTTTCCTTTTTTTACAAAATAAGAGAGAAACAAAAATACCAATTGCAAGTTTTTGATTCAGATATCATTATAGACAGCACTAACAAGGATAAAGTCACAACTTTATAAAAAAGAAATTGATTAATCATCTTTGGGGTGATAGTGGAAAAGTTGACAGATAAGTCACCCTTACTGCCACTCTACAGAACCGTACATGAGATTTTCACCTCATACGGCTCCTCGTTCAATTCTTTCGAAGTTCATGGATCCATTTCTGCGTTCGAGAATCCCCTCACTTCTTCCACTCCGTCCCGAAGAGTCACTAGGACCAATTTGGTCACGTTTTCATGTTCCAATTAAACACTATCCGTTTTTTATTATTCTCTTTACCAAACATATGCGGATCCAATCACAATCTTATAATAAGAACAAGAGATCTTTCTCGATCAATCCCCTTGCCCCTCATTCTTCGAGAATAAGAAAGATCCTTTTCAAGTTTGAATTTGTTCATTTGGAATCTGAGTTCTTCTACTTCATTTTTATTTACTTATTTTATTGATTTTGATTTATTTAATATGAATCTTTTTCCCTCTCTTTTTCTATATTATTCATTAAGTCCCATAGGAAGTCCCATAGGTTTGATCCCTTAGAATTGGACTCATTTTCTCATTGAGCGAAGGGTACGAAATAAATCAGATTGATTAAAAGCACTATGTGAAATATTCGGTTTTTTCCTCTTCCTCTATCCCATATTTCCACGTGCGGGGTTTTACCGCGACGCGCGTGACACACCAGGATCCAAGTCAACGGTCACAATAAACGACAACTATATGATATGAAAACAACGTAAATTGCCCATTAAGTTTCAAAATCAATCCATCGTTGCGGAAGCGTAAAACTTTATTACAACTCAAAAGTAAAACATGAAAGTCTGATAATACTCAAAATGAAATGCAAATGGATCCTAGACGCCGTGAGACTCTGTGCGCCTATCGACAGCTGCTACCCTAGCGACCTGAGACAAACATGCTAAAAACGTAAGCAAATAATGCCGGTGAGTTCACAGGTTTTTAAGTAAAACGACTCCAAATGTTTCAAAGAATACCCTTGGCCTAACCAGGCCACATGTATACCAACCAGATGAATACCTGTCACTACTACGATTGGAAAACCATTACTAGACACGCATGCAAGAATTCATGAATACACCTGCCCGAACATACGAATGCAAGAATACAAGAATACTTGAAGAGACAACATGCACCCGTCCAACCTCCAGTCGACGAGTGGGGCCGGTCACGCCCAAATAGATCTATTCATATTTCCCCCGTTGTGCAACCACCGCACATTCATGGTTTTCCCCGGGACTTTAACAAATCGTATAGCAACCCAAAAGAATACCCCCAAAATAATAAGAATTCAAGAATACTAGTACGTAATACCATATAGTAACCAATGACCACCTTGTAAGCTTTACCAATATGAATACTTAGCAAATCATAGGTTTTATGAACACCAAAACGTAGTTTGACACGTCTTTTATGAAAACGTAAGTTGACACACGTTTAAAGAATACAAGTACACAACATATTTTCTCCCCCAAAAGCAAAACCAGTAAGAAGTGGGGTCGTGAATTCACCTTAGCTTGCGTTCCTCTATAAAAATCACAGATAATGCAAATGATGGTCCCTAGTGTCAGCAACCTATCATTGAATGCATATGAGTACCCGAACTATTGACCCGCAGGTCAACTAGTCCCTAAGTGTCCAGACCATAACCATTATACGTTTGAAAACATGTTTGACTGATAACCTAACCACACAAGACAAGACCCGACATCCCATTAGTGACCCGGCATCCCACGTGTTAGCCAAATACAAGATATCATGTAATCATATGCAATTAAACACTTAATATGCGTAAAAGTTCACCAAGTCTAGCGTGCAGCTCAGATAATGCATAAACGCGTCCGAACACATGTTACCAGGTTATTAGATGTAACATTACGCATTTAAACTTGTACGTTACACTATCGATATTAATAAAAACGTCAAGTTTTATCTTATACGTTCGCATTTATTATTTTTGTCGCATTATTGAAACCCTAATACTATATATATATATATATATATATATATATATATATATATATATATATTATATGTGGTTATGTGTATAATTATAAAAAAAATAATTGTCTTGGCCGGGATTCGAACCCGCGCCAAGACCGGCCCATTCAAACTCAACACACTTAACCAACTGGGCTGACTATCAACTTGGAATAAACCCGGACACTTATTAATTTTATACGCGTTTTTTTTAAAACCTGCAATTTGACTTAGAAAGTCAACTGCTTGGACGCGTCTGATTATCAATCAAGATCAATGCTTGATTGATCTAAATTAGGCAAACCTATGTGATTACCGGCCTCAAACTACCTCGATTACACGTCAATTATCATCAATCGTTGACCAATTTGTTTTATTACGCGTTTGACAATTAAATCGTGGGTCAACTTTCCAACTAAACCATACACTGATCCACACTATAAATTGATCTACTGCGAACGTTCACAACTCGCTCATAACCTCTTCTCTAATCTCAATCTTCTTCAAATCAATATGTGCATCGTCATACGATCATCAGTTGACTTCTACCTTTGACCGGCCAATCGTATACGAAACATCACTGTGAGTTCTATTTCTTTTGTGGGTTTTGTTAGTCGGCAATCAAACAACAAAACTCCTATTTACTACCTATTTCGTTCGTTGTAATTTGGGGATAAACTCAGAATCACATAACGTATTTATTTAATGTTAACCGGGGATTATCACAACCACTGGCCTAGGCCAAGTGGTTGTGACCAGGGCTTGCAACCCTGAGCACCCGGGTTCGAGTCCGGCTACGGCCACTTCTTTTGTTTCTTTTTCTTTTTAAAACAAAGCTTTATTATATATATATATATATAATACATTTTAATCTTATAAATTCATTTTTAAATATTATAACTATTTTATAAATTCTAAAAAAATTATATTTATTAAATCTGAGTTAAAAGTTTTATTTACAATTTTTATTTTTCTGAAATTCATTTATTTAATATTTATAATATTTAAATCAATTTTATACTATTATATTTATAAAAATCCATTAAAATGTCAAAACAATTTTATTAAATTTACCAAAAATTATCCTGAGTTTGTATAAAGTTAAACTTTACTGAAATAATTTTTAATTCACAAAAATCAATTATTTTATATTTTTAATCAATTTTTGTTAGATTTAATCATAATTAAATCATAATAAATTCAATTTTCATTATTTTTGCACCAAAATTTTATACATTTTATTTTAAAATATTTAGAACAAAAATATGATTTTTAAAATAGAAATTCTTTAATTTTAATATTTTTGAATATTAAAGTTAAATATTGGCAATTTATAATAAATAGATTTAAAAATCTATTTTAAATGAAATAATTTTATAAAAATTATTTTTATACTTCAAACACTTTATTGTATACATTCTAAATTCAAATTTTATTAAAAGACTTTATTTTATTTAAATATCAAATTTCCCTTTATTTAATTAACATTTTATCTTAAATTCAACAATTGGATATCCCCAAATCGAAACCCTAGGATACACTTATAAACTAATTAGACTTAGACTTATTATTTATTACCTTATTATAGGGTGATATTTGGCATTATTTTGGGCAACACTATTATTTCATCTTTTCAAGAAGTTTAACATTTGCTAAGGTGAGTTTTACATAGCCCCTTTTATTTATCACCATTTTTGGGGTGAAACATGTTATAACATTATCATTGCAATTCAATCATCAATGTGTCTATGTGTTTTCTATGTTGCATTATGTCTTGAACATGATTAGAGTATGCACCATTCTAGCATAATCATTAACTCCGTACAAGCCGACGGTATACATTGATAGATCTATTGGACTGACAATCCCACCCGGATACGTGCCTCCTACAAAGGTTGCGTGGGTGTTTGTTATCGCATAACATATTCAATTGGACCATGAGCGTATGGTATGTATCATATTATAACAGTCATCAGGGTTGATTATGCACTCGATTTATTTCTAGTATGTTCTCACATATGGGCTAGATTGACATGACACATGAATTGCACAACATTTTTATTCATTTTATTATCAAAAACCTATGTAATTCTCACCAACTTTTGTTGACCCAAAATACTTTCAAAATTAACATGTTTCAGGTAACAATGAAGCTGAGGCTTGAGTAAGCATGAGGATTTTACATGAAGTTTTATTTGAAGTTTATTGAAGTTTTGTTATTTGATATCATGTATTGAATTCCTAGACATCATTTTATATTTGGATATTATGTTTGAATAAATTATTTAAAATTTATATTATACCATGTGCTACTGAAACAATCATCAATACGTGGCACCTCGATGTTTCCGCCATCGGTTGGGGTGTTACATTAGACATGTCACGGGGTTCCTAACATGTTCCTAGGTGTCAAACCGGGTTCCGGGATGTTAAAATACACATATAACAACGGTACACGCGATTAGGAATCAAACATGCAATTGGGAAAGTCAACGGGTGATTAGGATGGTCAAACTAGTGATTGGGATTGTAATCACATGTGTTACACGCGATTAGGGTCCTAATCGCTCCTACTTACATGCGATTAGGGCCAATTGCTAGTTCAACAGGCGATTAGGACTCCCCAATCGCCCCCTGCAGCGCTGTCCCGCTTTTTCGCGCGTTTAACCCTAAAAATCACGTCCGAAACATGTGGAAACACCCAATATTAAACCCAAAACATTTATCAACCTATTTCAAGCAAAAAACCCAATTTATCATCATCCTAACAGCCCCGAATGCACACGTTTCCCAAAATAGCATGTTTAGCATGTAAACATCACATCAACATGCAAAACTTACCCTAAATAGTAAATATCCAGATTTCATCACATAACGACGTTGTCCGACATTACCCTACTATTCTAGCATCATCCTAGAGTAAACTCTATCCTCAAACAATCAACAAATCACATCATACTATCATCAATCCTTCATAATCATTCAAACGGATCAAAACGTCTATTATCAACAATATACAACTATGAACTTTCAAACTCATCAATAATCATGCTAACAACCTATTTATCATAGAAACATATCAAATACACAAGAATCATCTTGTTTTATAAATAAAAATCCTATCTTTGCATGATTACATTACATAGAACAAGTATGAAGGTTTGGTTTTGTTTAGAAACTGGTTTTAATAGGTTTTCAAAGACACAAACATTTAGAAATCAGGTCTGGACCTTTAGGGAACAAAACAATAACATTACAAAGGTTTGGGATGAAGAACACACCTTGAATTTGTTAGATTATGAGATGTAAGGCTTGGAAAGGTGATTTCTTGGGCAAAAACGTGTTCCAGAGGGTGTGTATGGGTTGGGAGAGGTTATTGGACGTCTAGGGTTGCACAAATGATGTTTTACAAGTCAAGGGTGGTATTTATAGGCGTTTCTAGTTGTCAAATGCAGTGCAGGCGATTAGGATCTGCAGCAGGCGATTAGGGCATCCTAATCGCCTATTTTATGGGCGACTGGTCCCCAATCGCATGACCTTACTGGCGATTAGGCTAATCACTAGTGCCTAATCGCCTTCAACATCAGTTTTTGGGTTTTTGGCGCGTTAAACACTATTTTAACACATATAAGCACATATTCACATATCGACAAGTCATATAATGGTTATAAACATATAATGCATGATAACTAACACGTTCCCATCCGTTCACCAATTCACGGGACTCGAGATTTGCGTGTGTGCGTTAAACCCAGCGATTCTACAAATCACCAATCCGTGTTCACATGGTTATGGACCGACTCCCAATGATCCCGTGGATCACTGTAACGACTCCCGATGATTCCCGGAACCATCATAACGACTCAACTGACCTAGTTAAGTATGTTTGAAAACGTTTTTCGCTAAAGTAGACTTATGTGTTTTCTAAAATGTTAACCTAGACATGCCAGGTGTCACAACAACGGCTTTCTTCATCGTATATTGAGGTGGACATTGTTTTAAGTTTTAAGAGGGAAATTTGAAAATCTTTTTTAGAAAATTCAAAGTGATAAAAGAAATGGGTGCATTGGTTATGTGCTTATATATAGGCAGCTAATGAGGCATGTTTCCCTACGTGGATTTAAATTTTCCTCCTTAAAATTCAAAAAGTTAGGGCCTAAAACAGCTGAGAGGACCGTTGTTGAGGGCAACAGCAGTGGTTTCACGTGGCCCACCCCTTTTTTGGATTTTTTAATGGGATTAATGACGTCAGTTTTTGCATCATACAGGCATTGGTGGACAGTCTCTCAGGCTGACACATCAGCTTTCTAACGTCACTCACGCTTCTCCTATTATGGAAAGTATATATATATATATATATATATATATATGATCTGGATCATTTGAGAACTCCTATGAGTTGTGAGAACCATAGGAACTCACTTTATAACCACACATTTATTATAATAAAAAATAAATATGTGGTTCAAAATTAAACGACAATAAAATAATGAATAAAATATTAATATACTTGTATGGGGGGTAAAAATCCCTTACACCGGTATAATTTGGTGTAAATTAATGTATTTTTTATAAAAAAAATTTACAGCAGGGTTTACGTATTTTTACACCAGTGTGCAAAAAAAATATTTTTTTTCGCATTTTACGTCTAGTTCTCACAACTCATCAAGTTCTCAACGGATCTTAACCCTATATATATATATATATATATATATATATATATATATATATATATTGTAGAAATGTGCATGTATACATATGATGTTTATTTGGTCTATACACACACACACACACACACATATATATATATATATATATATATATATATATATATATAGTGTTTTGAAATCCATCAAGTCTATACATATATTAGAAATCGACTTGGACATGATCATATGTATCGTGTTATGTTGTGTCTATGGATAACAAATGTATAAAAAATAATATGGTTTTGTTTTCATAGAATGTCAAGTGTAAATCATGTTTAAACATATGTTGTGTTCGTATAATAACTCATATTATATATGTTTTTAATTGGAACTGATCAGTGATCAATGGAAAAACTCTTTGAATTAACATGTCGAATAGTATTAAAATATCTTATAAATACTCGAGTTTTGTATGGAATTGTATGGTTTCTAAATTTGGTATTATCACGCGTATTCTTGTTTTGTTTGTATAATTGGACATTCGGTTGCTCTCTGTTGGGTGTATGATTGGCTTGATTGTTCATTGCCAATTGTTTCGGATTAATCGGGTGTTGCATGCGTAAATGAACAGTGTTGGAAAATGTAACAAATTTCTGAATTTGTTTGGATCTTGCTAGACTCGGGACGACATAGTTAATGTAATAATGTCTAATGCACAAATGAAATGACATAGTTTTAAGAGCGTGTACGGATTTTAACTTGAAAATTCGATGGGTGTCACATATACATTTTTATTTGATGGTATAAATTTAATTTAGTTTACGTTTCGACGCCGCCACAAAGCATGGCAATTAAAAATACTAGTTGGACATTATTATTTGAAATACAACATAATAATGTGCTTAGAATGTTTCAATTCTTCCACTGGCAGAAATTATATGATGTGGAAAAGCAACACAATTTGCTCCATAAATCATGTAATCATTTCGTTGCAATAATTGTAAGAGAAAGGCAAGAAAACAAGTAGTGTGATACAAAGTAACACATGCTATTATAACTGAATTATGTAACCTCGTCAATCATTACAATTAGTGGCTGGTTACATGTCGGTCTCACTCTCACAAACACACAATCTGCAATATTTATTAATTACCAACGACCATGCAAAAATAATCCCGCCATTTCAGGAACCAAAATAGTGATAAACGGCTATAATAAATATAACAAAGTGTAGCCACCCTTTTGAAGGTTTCTGTTGGGTTAAAACCGGACCGAACCTGAAACCCGAAACCCAAAAGTTGGAACCAAAGGCTGATCTTACTAGTAAGTTCGGTTTCTTAGATTTATTGGGCCTGTCTGCGAGATGTTTATCCTAATATGGTTATTGTCCGGTTCAAACCGAACATCGGTTCTGTTGATTTATTTTTGTACTCTATCACGCTTCAAACCGGATTGAACAGTCCACAGCGTTTGAATACATGTCTATTTATGTTCTAATAAATTAAATGTTACATGTTTTTAATCATTTTTCTTTGACACAAGTCCACAACCACGACCTTGAAACCGAACCGTCAACAATGGACCTTGGTGTGGTTTAGTGTTAACTTTCACCGATTTGATTTTTGTTCACAGCCATTTCGTGTTTTGATTCTAATTGTCTTTTTATTTTTATTCTTGTGAAAAGTACTTTTTTATTCATCTTTCTCAGCATAATAAGCCTATGCCTTAGCCCCTACTCGGTTACAAATGGTTGGTTTTATTTGGTATGGTTTCATTTTATTTTCTAATTATGATTTGATTTTGGTTACAATTACCAAAACCGTTACTAATTAACTACTTAACTTAAAAGCTTTTAAAATCGGATCATTAAAACCTCTATATGTTTTTTTTTGACCGACCAAACCCACCGAGCGACCCCACAGCCTGGCCCACCCTAGACCCTGTTAAAAATATAAACATTTTCATTCATTTTATTTCTTTTATACAAATTCTTTATCATGTTGCATAAGATCATATTGCAGGTTGGGCTATACTAGCTGAGTAGATGGGCTGCTTAGGAGATGGGCTTTACAAGTTATGAAGAACTGAGTTCGTGGTTCGTGGGCTTTGGTTGCTTGAGTCCAAGTTAAAGATAAAGTCCAGTCCAACAAGTCAAGAGTTGAAGTCCAGTTGAAGTCCAGTTCGTGTGATGGTGGGCCACTGATGAGGTGGCAATCCGTGTGAGAAAACACAACGGATTGCTCACTGTTAGATCGTCTATCAAGAATTATTTAGAACCGTTGGATTATTTCTGTGCCTTGACATTGGAGCTGCACTATATAATAGAGAGAGTTCTTATTCTCTCTCTTTAGATCTTTTTTGTTCAGATTATTATCTCTTTCACTTTTGTATTCGTGCTCTCAATATTAGGGTTAGTTAGAGTTGTCATCAGAATATTCTAATTCTGTTGACGTTGATTCTTTCATTGTTTTTGTATAGAGATTATTCTGTAATAATCTCTAAGTCTCTGATTGTTGTTGAGAGTCATTGTGAGGTAGAGATTGAATATTGTTTTCTAGGGTTTTTGTAATAATCTGGGTTGGGTTTATTGAATAAAGTTTTATGTTCTTGATTCCATGTTTGTAACATGGTATCAGAGCTAATAGGCTCTTATTCCTGATTTCTTCCGCTGATTGATGTTTTTTGTGTCCGATTGGTTGGATCTGTTGATTCTTGATCAATCTTATTCGTCTATAATAGGAATAGATCTATCTCGATCTTCACCCACTTTTGGATTCTTGGGACAGCTGGATCAGATTTAGGGTTTCTAGTGTTCAAGGAGACTAGATCTGGTGGTTATCAACCGGAAGCTTTATCTTGCTCACTGATACTGTAACCCTAAGTGAAGGTTACAGTATTACGAGTTTTATTGGAGAACCCTAACTTGGGAACCCCCCTCGGTGAGATCTTTCTAATTTTGTTCTTTGTGTCTAGTGTCTGTATCTTAGGGTGTTGATTGCCAGGACTTGAGTTCCTGTTTTAGCTTTAAGGGTTGTCTAGGTTTAGAGGCTCCCCTGTGAGGACCTGCGTTGGCACCATCTGAGTGACGAACCAACGATCTGGATCACCAGCAGGGTTTCGCCTGTGTGTCTTGATTGTGGTTGTGTCTGTTTGATCTCTGTGGTTTTTTGGTATTATCTGTGTGTTATCTGTTCTTGTGTGGTTTCTTACTTGTGTAATAGTTTTTTTGTGTTGATTGATTATGGCTGATGAAGATAATAATCAGGGTCCTAATCTGGGGCATGATGATGGTGCATTGATTAACAATGTAACACTTGTCAGCAAACTAGATGCTAGTGACCCTTTATATCTTCATGCTAGTGATTCCACTAATCTCACTATTATTAGTTTTAAACTAAAAGGAACTGAGAACTATAATGTGTGGGCTAATGCAATGATATTAGGTCTTCAGGTTAAAAACAAACTTGGTTTTATTAATGGTGATTGTGTCAAACCTGTTGATGATGATGTGTTGTCTAGACAATGGGATAGATGTAATTCAGTTGTGTTAACTTGGATCTTAAACTCTATCTCTGAGGAACTTTACTTAGGACAAGTCTATTCCAAACTTGCATCAGAAGTTTGGAAAGATCTTAAAGAAACCTATAATAAAGTGGATGGGTCTGTTGTATTTGACCTTTATCAAAAAAAAATTCATTTGCTCAAAATGGAATGTCTGTTTCAGAATATTATCATAAACTAAATGTAATGTGGAAACAACTTGATCAAATACTTCAGTTACCTTCATGTACCTGTAATGCCTCTAGGGATTTCAATAACTATAATCACATGATAAAACTTATGCAATTTCTAATGGGCCTAGATAGTTGTTATCAAAATGTTAGGACAACATTATTGATTAAAGTTGAGCTTCCTTCAATTAAGGAGGCATTTGCTGTAGTGTCTAGAGAGGAATCTCATAGACAATCCAGCAATCCTTCTAAAGTCACAACTCCAGTTGGGTTTGTGGCTAAAGCAGTTCAAGGGAGTGACAGTTTTAACAGTAAAAGATTTTCAAAAACTTCTAATCAGTCTTTGAAGTGTACACACTGTAACAAAACTGGGCATACAATAGAAAAATGTTTTGAAATCATAGGATATCCCAATTGGGCTAAACCTAGAGGATATCTAGGGAAGAAGGTAGCTGTTAGTAATAGTGCGTCCTCTGATAAGGCTAATACTACTGTTACTACTTTGACTAGTGATCAGGTTGCAAAATTGCTTAGTCTGATTAATGATAAAAGTTCTGAATCCACCTCAAGTTGCAACTTATCTGGTAGGTTGTTTTGTGCTTCTGCTTTAGGATATAAAGTGTTTGGTTTCACTAGTTCTGATGGGAGGTTAATTGGTATTGGGTGGATTGTTGATTCAGGGGCTAATGAGCACATGGTTAAAAGTGATAAAGGTTTATTTGACTATGTTGATGTTTCTGATTTAAATATTAAAGTAAAACATCCAAATGGTACTTCTGCTTTAGTTACAAAAATTGGTAAACTTAAGTTAGCAGATGATATTATTTTAGAAGATGTGCTTGTTGTGCCTGAATATAATGTCAATCTGTTGTCTGTTCACAAACTAGCTAGAGACAATAAATTGTATGTAGGTTTTGATGAAAATTATTGTTATATTCAGGACTTGTTAACAAGGAAAGTCCTGGTGACTGGTAGGCAAATTGATGGCCTATACATGTGTGGCAGTGTGAATATGTTCTCTAAGGTGTGTCTTAATAGTATCAATTTGTTTGATGTGTGGCATGCTAGATTAGGACATCCTGCTAAGCAGGTTTTACAACTTTTAAAACCTGAATTTAAAATCAAAGAATTAGTTGATCATAGTCCTTGTGATGTTTGCCAAAGGGCCAAACAACACAGAGAACCTTTTCCACTTAGTGATCATAAAAGTTCTCATATAGGACAGTTAGTTCATTTAGATGTCTGGGGTCCATATAGAGTTGCTGATAGGGATGGTCATAAATATTTTCTGACCATAGTTGATGACTTCTCTAGGGCTGTATGGGTTTGTTTGATGAGACAAAAAAGTGAAGTATATGAACATGTTAAAGACTTTGTTCAAATTATTCTAACACAATTTAAACAAAATGTTAAAACTCTAAGAAGTGATAATGGTTTAGAGTTTGTTAACTCACAAATGAAAAACTTGTGTAAAGAAAAGGGTATACTTCGTCAAACAACCTGTGCTTATACCCCTCAACAAAATGGGGTTGTTGAGAGGAAGCATAGGTGATGAGCCAGTCGTCACGGTTCATACAAAGCCTAAATAACCTAAATAGATAGGGTAAGTAGGGTATCAATCCAAGGAGCGTGTGGTTAGTGAGTATTTCCTAGTTAACTTTGAAATTGTTGATTATGAAGGTGCTAATTACTTATATGAATTATGAATTGATGTTTAGAATTGATTGAATAGTTGTTGATTAATATGAAGCTTAAAATGAAATTTGTAAGAAATGATTAATAATACTTGTAACAATAAGATAGAGATGATTACACTAAGGATTTGGGTAATTGAACACTAAGGCTTTCAACAATTAGGCATAATTGGATAAACAATGATATTGCAATTGGTACTAACGGATCGATTGTTCAATAAACTTAGGTATCAAGTTTTATCAACATTCACAATGGACTAAACTATACTTTATCATTTAGAACATACAATCCTATGGTAGTGTTGATGCAAGGAACCATGTTCATATCATTTAGAAATTGGCACAAGATCAATTAACTAGAAATGATTTCAACATAAGATTAATCACTAGTCAACACAAGTAATTCAAGTACATAAAAACATTAATCAAAAGTTTAAGCAATGCCCAAATGTTTAAGCCCTAGGTATCAAAGACTTACATCCCTAGTGTAATACAAGAGTTTTAGCCAAACATGGCCATGGAACTTGATTCTTCAAATAAGCGGGTCTTGAATCTTGAAAACCTCAATGATAGGATGGATTGGTAGTGAAAGATATGATGAAAAAATAATGATCTTCAATGATTTTGGTGTAATAGGGTGATATTGATTGTGATTTGGGGAGTCAAAGATGATGATTATGATGCTAAAAGTTTGTTTTTGTAGATTTCTCCTTGAGTCCAAGGTCAAAGGCCTCATTAAAACCCATAAAAAACCTTAAAATTCGTCAACAAACTCATTTGACCCAGCAAGTGGAGTCGCTGACGCGACCAGATGGAGTTGCCAACTAGACCAATGGAGTCGTCGACGCAGCAGGATGGAGTCGCCGACTCGAATTACCACTGACGCGAGATCTGGCTGTCTACCGGCTATCTACGCCCCTTTAGTGAGTCGGCGACGTCAAAAACAGTAGTGGCCGACTCCAGTAATCCTATTTTAGCCCTTCTTCTTCATTTCTTCCAACCGGTTCACCTAGCTCCATCCCAAAGCCTCGTTAAGTTCCGAAAAGCACCTTAAACTTCGTTAAACCTGCAAAACGCAAACTTTATCAAAGTAGTGTATCCAAAACCATAAAATCACATAAAAATGTAATCTTAAACACGAAAAGCTTATGACTTTCACCCGCGTATCACATCCCCACACTTGTCTTTTTGCTTGTCCTCAAGCAAACTTATTACACTTTCACTGTTTCAACACAAAACACAATCCCCATTCTCATGCAACTTAAGTTAAGGTCTAGTGTCATACCCGGTTCCAATATTTTTCTACAATCACAACTTCTCAACTTTCAATGAATATTTCTTTTCAAAACTCAAGTGGTTACCCAAGACTAGCCTACCTTCTAGAGCCGACAAGCTACACACATATCCCTCACAATATTCTCTCCACTCGGTTTAATTGACTAGTATTGATGTACTAGAATATATATGGTACTTTCAAAACCGATTATAATGCATATTGGTATATGCTTGCAACTTAATCGCACTTCCCCAAATTTCTCAAAAGCGAACACGAGTCAAAAGGTCTTTAAAAGGGTTGTAACGTGGCTGGGCAAAGGGTGTGGAATGGGATGTTTTTTAAAAGTGACTACAGTGATGAAAATTCGACTATTATAACATCAAACAACTAATCAAAAAGAACAAACAACTACTCAACTATAAGGCAATGTTACGCCTTTATATTCAATGACTATTTACAATATATTTTTGTACTTTTCTATAATAACTTCCACTCTTTTTTTTTATGCTTTTCAAGCTCTTTTTTTTTTCTCTTTTTTTTTACAATACAAAACAACGTCCTACAATCGAATTTTCATCACTCGGGTTGAAAATAAAAAGGCTAACGGGTTAATTGGGTTGAAATGAGTGGTCAAATGAAAAAGGTTTAAGGATCAAGATTGGTTAACTAAGGGATATTGAAACGGGTCAGGGATGAAAATGGTTTGTAAATAAAAAGGTTTAACCTAATGCCTTAATCATTCTTATGTTCACAATTGGTCTAGGGCGGTAAACGTATTAAAGGTGCAAGTTCTACCGTATGCAAATATAATGGCACACTCAATTCAAAGGAACACAACATGCAAAATAGATAGAATTTTATAAAGTGTAACATGTTGTGATGGCTCAAAATCTCACATGGAAAGATGGGTAGGTATATGAAATGTGTGTAGTAAATCGACCTTTCAAGCAAACTACTCCTAAATAACCACCCATAATTCTTTTTACCAAAACTAGTTGAGAGTTATCATGCGAATTTTTCAGAACCTGACCATGACAAAAGACCAAAATGGTTCATACTGTCCCGTGTTGACTTAGTTACTTGCGTTCTTAGAATGCTTAAACAAGGACTTTTTTTTTTTTTTAAATTTTCAAATTTCCTCCCCCATCCCCACACTTAAAAGTTACATTGTCCTCAATGTGGGTCTTTGCACGAATAAGGGAACCAAATAGCCAATTAATTCAAAAATATGTGTGAGGATGCTTTTGTTCCACCCCACTACATCCCTTTCTAAAGCGAAAGCTAAAGATCCACCCAAGACTTATTCAACAACACACATAAGATTAAAGAATAGAAAGCACCTGATAAACAAATGATGTCTCCGTTCCATCGGTGAATCCTTGCTCTCCATAATTGAATGCTTCCTATCCTTCATTTTTCCCCTTTTTTCATTGAACACTCACTGGTGATGTATACCCTAGGCTCACACTCAAAACATTAAAACATCCAAAACAAACAAAAACAAAATAAAATTGAAAAGCATAAAATAACTAGCACACCAAACGTAAATAAAATGATCATGCCCACGCAATTAATATAATAAGGAAAAAAAATACATGGACCTGATCAACGGGTTGCCTCCCGGAAGCGCTAAGTTTAAGGGTCTTCAGCCAGACCGAATACACCACCCTCATGGTGGTCGAGTTGGATGCCTTCCTCCCTCCGCCTCTAAAGATGCAACCCTCCTACGTTCCACTAGGTCCTTTAAGGTGTTCCTAACCGGGTCAACCATCTTTTCTGTTCTTGTTTCATTGTCCAAATCAGGCGGTTTCTTCAATTTCGTCTTTCTTCCTTTTACCGTGCTATTCTTGACTGCTCCAAACCTGTTAACGACACAAAAATCCTCTTTTGGGTGATCCTCTTTTACAAGAGGGCCACCACTATAAAAAATGTCATTTTTGGGACATTTCTCATCAACAACCGAGTTAGACAAATTTGGATATACATTTAAATATAACTCACGGTCACCAAACTTCATGCATACCGTTCCATTAGCACAATTTATAATAGCATGCGCAGTTGCTAAGAACGGCCTACCCAGTATAACGGTGGGTTGTGTGTTTTTAGCACTACTTACATAGTCTACCACCAAAAAATCAACTGGGTAGTAGAAATCCTCTACCTTCACCAACACATCATTCACCATCCCCCTTGGATGCGTGGGAGTCTGATCAGCTAACACCACCGTGGTGTTAATTTCATGTAGTGGACCAAAGTCATATTGGTCAAACAGACTCCCAGGCAATATACTCACACATGCTCCAAGATCTAGGAGCGCCCTTTCTATTTTAAATTCTCCAACCTGAATTGGAATCAATGGGGCTCCTGGATCTTGAATTTTAGGGGGAAGAGCATCCGACAAAACAGTACGAACATGTGCCCCTAAGTGTTCGGGAAACTTGTTGTGCTTGTTTTGGTTGCTCAACTCTTTCACACATTCGACATGAGCATGAACCTTTTCAATTGCATCAATAAGTGGTAAATTTATTTTGACTTGTTTAAAATTTTCCCACCTCTCGTCCTTTGGTGGGCTCCACTTATAAATGCTTGACACATTATTTAGGTCTACTAAAGCTGCAGGGTATGGGATGGTATTAGTCTCCATACCCACACTTGTCTTAGTAACCATCTCATTTAAACACTTTTCACAAAAAGATTTTTTATAATTTTTAACTTCAAAATTATTTTGCGAAATATTTTCCTCTTCCTGCTCATCATCACTATCAACCTCCTCCACCACACCATCAACAAATTGTTGTGGTGGAGTTGTTTCATTACCCACAACCTTATCATTCAAAATAAAACTCACCGCATTTATATGCACGCTTTGATCGTTTCTTGAGCTCGATGCTTGATGTTGTGGGTTGATAGTGGTATTACTAGGAAGTTTCCCCGTGCTTCCTCTCCATTGAGCCATTTCTTCTGCTAGTTGGCCTACTTGCTTAGCCAAGGCCTCATGAGACTTATCTCTCACCTCATTGGCTTTGTTGTTCTCTTTCATCATGCTCATTAAAGCATCCATTTTCGAACTCAAAGACTCATCACCACCTTGACTTCCCGAAGAGTTTCCTTGATTGCTTGAGGAGCCGCCTTGGTTGTAACCTCTTTGATAATTGTTGTTGTACCCTTGGTTACTACCTTGATTGTAGTTGTTTCTTTGGTAACCGCCTTGATTACCACCTTGGCGACCTTGATATTGCCCACGACCGCTTTGATTTCCCGATTGGAAATTCGGGTTCATTTGGTTAGAAGGATTACCATACCTAAAGTTAGGATGGTTTCTCAAGCCTGCATGATAAGTGTTGGAGTTCATGTCATACTTCCTTTCTCCATACACTTGATTTACCTCTTCGGTTGCTTGACCCATATCACCGGAGCACTCACTAGCTTTATGCCCCAAATCTCCACAATTATCACACACGGGGTATTGCACCGATGATACCTCCCGTTTCCTCATCCTTGCCAACTCTTTCTCCAATTGAGCAATCCGTTCCTTAGAACTTGAATCTGCATCGGGAAGAGATTTAGAGACCGGGTGATTAGTTCTTTGATCAGCTGCCTCCTCCGATTTTGAATTCTTTGCCATTAACTCCAAAAAATCCCAATCTTCTTGCTCCGGATTAGACAACAATGTTCCATTGCTAGTAGACTTGAGATATTTTCTTTCCTCCTTGCTCAGTCCATTAACAAAACTGCTAACCAACTCCCAAAGGTCAATGTTGTGGTGCGGGCATTTTCGAATTAATTCCTTGAAGCGAGTGAAAGCTTCATGAAGAGGTTCACCTTGTAGTTGTTGAAAAGAACGAATCTCTAGCCGTACCGCATCTGTTTTAAAACTGGGGAAATATTCATCCAAGAATACTTGTTGCATTTCTCCCCAAGTGTAGATGCTGTGTGCGGGTAAGGTGAGGAACCATGTCTTTGCTTTATGTTGGGTTATTTTGAGACCACAGTTACCAGAATAGAGACTTTTGAGTGTTTATTGTAAAGCCTTATAGTTGAAGGGCTTAGAATGTAATTAACACATGTTTTTGTACACAAACCCTAGGGCTGCGCACTTATATACACGGGCCCTGCGCACTTATGCTAAGTGCGCAGGCCCAGGGATTTCCTATATATAGATAGTGTGTGCACAGCTCTAGGTTTAGGGTTTTGGAGTTTATCTTTGTAGCACACTTTGCATACGTGCGTACTTAATCATATTCCAAGGTTATTCATCTTCAAATCAGTTATGGAATCATTATGTTATTCATTGTGTGTGTCGGGTCTTTCAATGTTCATCTAGTTTTATTGTTTCTTGGATTAATCACTTGAAACACCTAACTAATAGGTGTTTCTAAGTGATAACAATCTATTGCATTCAACAAGATCTAGTATTTTGGGACTACAATTTGGTATCAGAGCCATTGTGCTCTAGATTGTATCTACTTTAAGATACCAAAACCCTCATCTTGTTAAGCTTTTATTATCAAGATTATTTTCTTTGTAAATTTTAAAATTTAGGTGTTTTTCTCATATTTTGGTTTCAAATCTTGTGAAAATCGTGTTTCTAAATGTTTAGAGTATATTATTTTGATCAGAAAATGGTTTGGAAAAGATTCAGCTGAATTTCATGTTTGTTACAGTTCGTATCTGCGCACTTATTTCATATATACTGCGCACATATCTCATAAGCTGAGCACTTGTTTCTTAGTTTGAGTACTTGTCATTTTGTACGCATCTAGGGTTTCTGCGCACTTGTTGGTTTTGAATTTGGTTTCTGCGCACTTACTCTTTTAAATTGATCCCTGCGCACTTGTTGTTCTTGAATTTGGTTTCTGCGCACTTACTCTTTTGAATTGATCCCTGCGCACTTGTTGTTTTTGAATTTGGTCTCTGCGCACTTGTTTACCTAAGTTATTTGATCTCTGCGCACTTGTTTATAGCATTTCATTGTCTTGAGTACTTATCTAGGGTTTCTGCATACTTAAACAGAAATCTTGGATCTGTGCGCACTTACTGAAGGTGCAGTGTTGAGTACTTGGCTAGGGTTTCTGCGAACTTAAAATCTTAAACGAGAGTTTAAGTGAGTCTGCGCACTTAATTTAGTGCGCAGGCTGATCAGTAAACATTGAGCACTTATAATGCCCAAATGATAACTGATCTGCGTACTTATAGCCACACGTATACTTCCAAGCTGCACATCTAACTAAGACTACAACTTGACAAGGCTGTTTATATTCTTACAGGTTGCTGCATACTGATCCAGACTGCTGTGAACTTAAGTGTGAACTTAATTGCGCACTTAACTGCGAACTTGCTGTGTACTTACGGACTTGGACAATCTTTTGGACTGATAATTAAAATCTGTTGAACCACGTTTCTAAAAATTCATCTAAAACATGGCTGGTAACAATAATCAATCAACTGTTAACCCTATCACACAACAAGATCTTGAAACCGGAACTACTACTAGAGTACCTAAGTTAAAAGGTGCTGAAGATTACGGGACATGGAAAAACCGAATGAGGTCATTCTTTTACGTGACAGACTTTACCCAATGGAACTCCATCCAGTTGGGCCCACACATTCCCATGAGAACCACAGCCACTGGAGAAGAATTCAACCCTGATCCAACAACCTATACCGATGTTGACAAACAATTACTTCAAAGAGATCATAAGGCTTATGGTGCTCTAACCATGGCCCTATCTAATGATGTTTACAACATGTTTGAAGAGTATGGAACGGCACATGATCTGTGGTTTGCATTGAATGAATACTACGAAGGCAATGAAGAGATGCGCCAATACAAGCAAGACATGGTGCAAAAAGAATATGATATGTTCGGTAGCATTCGTGGGGAGAGTCTGAGCTCGCACATTGATAGGTTTATGAGTATGTTAACAAAAATGAAAAAGGCTGGAATTCCTGTGAACAACAGAAATTCTATCAAGAAGCTGCTGGATTCATTACCAAAAGAATGGAGCATCCAATGCATGCTAATCAGAAAAGAATATCTTGATGCCCAGTCTACATTGGCTGATCTCATCAACACATTAAAGTCCTTTGAGATGGACATTACAAAAAGGGAGATGAATCAGACCAATCCAAAGGCAGTTCCTATCACTGCAATGAAGAACTTAGCGTTAATGACTCCAGTGGGGAACATGGGTTCAAGCTCATCTCACGTGTATGCTGATGGAACAATTGGTGGTAGTTCAAGTTCAGGAAAAGCTGTCCCATACTCTCAACCCAGTGTCACTAACCCTCAGCCGTCAACTCTCAATCCTCAACAGACGAAGCTGGCAACTGAACACGTTGAACTTTTCAACGCTTTCATGACGAGCTTTGAAGCTCTAAAGACTGGTGATCTAAAAAGTGATATGATGAGCCCTGAGGACATGTATCAAGTTGATCCAGACGATATGGAGGAAATGGATCTGAAATGGCATATGGCCATGATCACTTTGAGGGTGAAGAGGTTTCAAGATAGAACCGGTAGAAGAGTCGGCATGGGGAAAGCTGGGTTTGACAAATCTAAGATCAGGTGTTATAACTGCAAAATTCTCGGACATTTCAAGTATGAATGTCCAACTCTGAATCAAGTTGAAGCCAAACCAGCAAAGAGAGTGGTGGCAATTACAGAAGGAGGAGAAGGTAACCAGCAGAAGGCGCTTGTGGTTCAGGATTTCGATTGGGGAGAGGAAGTCACTGTGGCAGAAGCTGAAGTTAATAAAGCACTGATGGCAAAGATCTGCACAAAGTCACCTCTTGGTGTAAGCTCTCTGGAGGGGTCCTCAGCTGAAATGCCAAAAAGAGAAGAGATAGAGAAGGCTGGTTTAAAAGGCGTGTTGAGTGTGGAGAAAGGGAAGGAGACTGCTGCTGAGGAAGCCTTTGTAGCTGAAAAGACCTCCACAAGCAAGGACAATCAGCAATCACAGAGCATGAAGAAGGAAGCTGAAGAGAGAGACCTGGTAAGTATTCCTCTCGAAATAAAATCAAAGCTGTGCTCACCAAGGTGTGTTACAGCCGTTGCTTACTGTTTGTCCCACAATAGGAGAATTTTAAGAGAAATGGATGACATACGAAAAATCAATACTGAAATGAAAGAAAACGAGTTAGCCTATCAGCGAAAGTTAAATGCAACAATTGCTGAAATGCACACTCTAAAAGAATTTGTTCTCAGAAAAGATTTTTTAATAAATGACTTAACTGAAAAACTAGAAAAGTCCAGAAATGAAACCAATCATCTCCAAATTGTTGTGGACAAATGGAACGTAAGCAAGCATGCTCATACTGATATCCTTGATTGTTCAAGGAAATCTTTTGTCAAAGATGGAATCGGGTATAAGGATAAAAAGGGAATTGTAAAATCCCTGTTTTTACCCTTGAGCAAAAGTGAATATATACCCATTCCAAAACCACATCCAAAAAATGATCTTTTTGAAAAAGAATGTGTCACATCTAAGTCACACTCTAATATGAGTAAAAGTAGTGCAGATATGACCCAACAGGATCAGGTGGACGATGATGACAGTTGTGGTGGTCAAACAATGGGGTTAGGTCACCCAGGTGCCAATTACTCCACAGTGAATTGGTTCATCTGGAACCATGATAAGTCAAACATTTCTTTAAATTCGGATGACTGTAATAACTTAACTAATTTGGATGACTGTAATAGTTTATCTAGGATGGATAACTGTAATAGTTTATCTAGGCCGGATGACTGTATTACTTTAACCTCTAAACTTGATTTAAAGGGTGTTGTGGACCCAAATGATAGGATGAATCCTATCAAACGATCGGATGTTTGTGTTGAAAATGTTATGCCTGTTTGTGTTGATCTTAATGATGCATTCTGTGATAATGAAAATGTATATAGACTATCTCCATTTGTTACAGAACTAAAAAGAAACAGGTTTGGGAAATTTCTTACTGAAGAAATTCCAGAATTTACACCATCATCAACAGATGTGTCATGTTCTGAAGAGTCACAAAGTGAAACAGATAACACAATTTCTGAAGAATCACAAAGTGATACAGAAAGTGATATCAGCGAGCCAGAATGCAACACAAACGAAGAATCAAGCAACAACAACAGTGATGAAGCATGTTCAACAGACAGCCTCAATTCAAGCAACAACAAAAGAAGAACATCACAACCATCATCATCCAGATCTTCTTCAAAGATCAAACCTAAACACTCTAAATGTTTTAGATGTGGAAATGAAGGACATGTGGTTAAAAAGTGTCATTTGCAACCCAAACCACAAACTGATACCAATAACCAAAAATCTTTTGCAATTCAAATTAAAGATCTTCAAGAAACCATAAAAAGTTTTGTTAAGGTCACAAAAAATTGGAAAAGGCAAGAGTTTATGTCGGGGGAAAATCACGACAAATTAAAACTAAAACAGACCTGGATTCCAAAAGTTACTTAAAGTATGGTCTGAGTCGTGTTTGTACATAGTATCTCATATATTTATCTGTATATTTCTGTTGTCTTATGTACTTTTCAGAATAAACTACAAAAGTGGTTGATTGCCCTGATGAGATATCTATGGCACGTTGATAGCGGGGCATCAAGGCACATGACGGGACTGAAAGAACTCCTGAAAAACTATCGATTCATTGATGGAGAGTTTGTTGCTTTTGCCGGCAATGAGAAGGGTGGAAAGATAGTCGGGATAGGGGACGTGATTTCTGATGCATTGACTTTAGAAGATGTGAACTACGTTCCAGAATTGTGTTACAATCTGCTGAGTGTATCACAAGTCTGCGACAAAGGAATCTCAGTGTTATTTAATGACATGGAGTGCATCTTTCTAAAGCCGGGATTCATTCCTCCTACCAACATGATTATGCTTAAAGCTCCTAGACAAAATAATACTTACGTGATAAATATGAGGGATGCAAAGTCTGAATGTCAAATGACATGCTTACTTTCTAAAGCATCCGAGTCAGAGTCACTGCTTTGGCATAGGCGATTAGGACATGTCAACTTCAAAAACATTAATAAGCTCTCAAAACTAAATCTTGTAAGAGGTCTTCCTTCTAAGGAATTCCCCTTCTCTGAAAAATGTTTAGCATGTGCCAAAGGAAAACAACACAAAAAATCGCATAAGTCCAAAGCTGTGAATTCTATAGACTCACCTCTCCATTTATTACACATGGATCTGTTTGGTCCTATTAGTGTTAAAAGTTTAGCTAAAAAGTCTTATTGTTTGGTGATAACAGATGATTTTTCCCGATTCACATGGGTGTACTTTCTGGAATACAAAAGTGAAGTTGCTGAGATTCTGATGCTGTTTGTTCCTCTTATTGAAAAACATTATAAAGACAAAAGTTAGATCAATTCGAAGCGATCACGGAACCGAATTCAAGAATCAAAGTTTCGTGACTTTCTGCAACAACAGAGGAATTCATCTTCAGTACAGTGCTACGAGAACTCCTCAACAGAATGGTGTTGCTGAAAGGAAAAATCGTACACTTATTGAGGCGGCCAGAACCATGCTTATCGACTCCAAACTGCCGATCATTTTCTGGGCTGAAGCTGTAAATACCGCCTGTTATGTTCTTAACAGAGTCTTAATCGTAAAGACGCGCGGGAAAACAGGTTATGAGTTGCTTTTTAAGAGAAAACCTTTGATTGACTACTTCAGGCCTTTTGGATGCTCATGCACGCTGCTTAACAATTTCGAGAACATAATGAAGTTCGATGCAGTTGGTGATGAGTGTTTCTTTGTCGGATACTCCTCGAGTCAAAAAGCTTATAGAGTATACAACAAACGAACCAAAATGGTTCTCGAGTCTTTTTATGTTGATTGGCAGGAATCCAACTCTACTAATACAGGAGCCGGTCCTGACTGGTTCTTTGATGTGGATGTTGTTTTCAACAATTTCAGCATCATAGATGAACAACCAGCTGAAAATCAAGCAGCCGATCCTTCTCCTCTTGAAGATACTCTTTACTCTTCAGAAGACGATGCAGCACCTTTCACCACCCGCTTCTCTCCACTCGTAGCTGATCCAATTGTTCCCCTTCAAACCACAAATGGTGATGCAACTGTTGATACCACTACATCTCCTGAAGTTACTCCAGCTTCAGAAGAAACATCTTCAGCACAACAGTCTGCAAATGATCCATCCAGTTCGTCAACTCCTACAGATCATCTTTCCAATCTGCCTTCCCATATTCAAGAAGAACCGAACATGGGATTTAAATCTTTTAAGGATCACCCTGTGGAGAACATCATTGGACCAATCTCTGAGGGTGTTCTTACTAGAAATCAGGCAGACAAACTGAACATTGCACTTTCAGCCTTCTTATCTCAGACGGTACCTTTCAGTATTGAAGATGCTGTCAGAGATGCAAGTTGGGTTGAAGCCATGCAGGATGAGCTGTATCAGTTTAGAAAGCTAAAGGTTTGGGAGCTTGTGGATTTACCTGAAGGAAAGTATCCTATTGGAACAAGGTGGGTTTTTCGCAACAAAATGGATGAACGAGGCGTGGTAATTAAGAACAAGGCTCGTTTAGTCGTTCAGGGATTTCGTCAACAGGAGGGCATTGATTATGAGGAAGTGTTCGCTCCAGTTGCTAGACTTGAAGCTATTCGTATCTTCCTGGCTTACGCCTCATACAAGAACTTCAAAGTCTTTCAGATGGATGTGAAAAGTGCATTTCTGTACGGGAAGATCAAAGAAGAAGTCTATGTGTGTCAACCCCCAGGTTTTGAAGATCCCCATCATCCCAATAAGTATTACAAACTGGATAAGGCTCTCTACGGACTTCATCAAGCTCCACGAGCTTGGTATGAGACCTTATCGTCATACTTGCTGCAGAATGGGTATACAAGGGGGAAGATCGACATGACCTTATTCACCAAAGAAGTCAATAAACACTCTATCCTTGTTCAGATTTATGTTGATGATATTATCTTTGGTTCCTGATGTGTTGCAAAACACATCTCTTTTCCTATGTATTTTGTATAATATTTTGTTAGGTTTTTAGTCGTTTCGTGTCGTTTTTATTATATATTTATGTATTTTATTATTTTATAGGTGTTTGTGAAAAATGAGCTCAAAACGAAAGAATTTTTATCGAGACACGAACACGTGAGAGCGGGTGGTCATGGACGTTGGAGCGTAAACGAGAAACTTTGGTCGAACCAAGAACACCCGAGTCAAGAATACATGAGTCTGAGCCAACATATAATAATAATAATAATTAAAACTAAAAAATAAATATGAAAATGCTTGGGCCACGAGCCCACGCCAAGAAGCATACTTTTAGTCTTGGAGTGCACATTATTATGGAGGGAAGAGATCATTATTTTAAGAAGATCATTATCATCGAAAATATTAGTCAGCCGCCAAGAGATATCTTGAAAGTGACGACAACAGCTTTAGACAAAAGATAGAGATTAATTGAAGGCCAGGAAGGCACGGGTTCAAGACTAGAGCTACGGGTTTGACTATTAAAAATTTTAGTTTTTATATTTATTTACTTTGTGTTCATGAATATTGAGACCATGATTAATTTTTATGTTGAACCTTTGTTTTTATTGTTTTCCATGACTATGAGTAGCTAAATCTTGAACCACTACCTAGGTTATATGATGAATGCATGTTAATTTTATAACTTTCGGTTTATGGATTATTTTTTAATGGTTAATGTTTAGGTAACGATTTGGTTGGTGTTTATTATGATGTGTGTGCGTACTTAAGTCTAATTTATTATTTTTGAGAGTTCCATAAACGTCTTAGTGAATGTCTTTCATGTTTGGATGTTTATTAGGGTTACCTGCTTAGTGCTCGTAGCTTAGTTTATGGTTTTGGTACCGAAAGCCATAGGAACTTGATTAGAGAATTTAGAGGACTTAAGTATTCTTCCATTCTTGAGACCGGGAGGTGATGGAATGTTGGGTTGTCTAGAGCTTTAGGTGTTAGGTTTTGGGTGAGACCGGGAGGTGATCCTATCCTAGTTGTCTTAAGTTTCTTGCAATTCCAAGTCATAGTTAACCCAATTAAATTACTCCTTTACATCTTAGGGTGTATTGTGATTAGAGAGACCGGGAGGTGATCGAGTCATTAGAGTACCTTTACATTCTTAGTTAGGTGAGACCGGAAGGTGATCCGAGCTAGATAACCAGTGTTTTATTCTTTAGGATTCTTTGGGGTGTGTTAGTGAGACCGGGAGGAGATCTAGCACGTCTTAAGGCTTCTTAAGTTATCTTTAGAATCTGGTATCCATTCAGTTTTCCATTACCGAGAGTTGTGAGTTTGCATGTAGGATTCTTGGCCTAGGTAGTTGTCTTCCTATCCTGATATTTTCCTCATTTATCCGTGCTGTCTATTTATCCTTATTTATTTATTTTATTTTATTATTAAAAACCAAAAATCAACTTTTAAACCATTTATTTTAAGTCTTAGTCGAGTCTAGTTTCGTTTTCTAGTTGTGTCCTGTGGGTTCGATACTCGGACTTACTTAGTCTGTACTGCATTGATAGGTACACTTGCCTGTCGTGTGGTCTAGTTTAGTTGAGTCTGTTTTATATTACTAGGTGTCTAGGTTAGTTTATATTTTTAGACCATACATAGCACATCAGTTCCACTGATGAAAATTTGTGCAGGGAATTTGAAAGCATCATGAAGTCTCAGTTTGAAATGAGCATGATGGGAGAATTATCGTTTTTCTTAGGCTTGGAAGTACAGCAAAAAGAAGACGGAATTCTAATTCATCAAGCGAAGTATACAAGAGACATCTTGGCAAAATTCAACATGACCGACTGCAAGCCGTCCAATACTCCTTTTGCGGCCCAAACAACACTTGTACCAGATCTTCAGGGGCCTTCAGTGAATCCTCATACATATCGATCAATGATTGGCTCTCTGATGTATCTTACAGCTAGCAGACCAGATATAATGTGGGCAGTTGGATGTTGTGCGCGTTTTCAGTCTAATCCTAAGCAATCGCATGAGACTGCAGCAAAAAGAGTCTTCCGCTACCTCAAAGGAACACCTAAACTTGGTTTATGGTATCCTAAGAGCGATAACTTTGATCTAATCGCTTACTCTGATAGTGATCATGCAGGTTGTAGGATAGACAGAAAATCTGTCTCTGGTGGCTGTCAATTTCTGGGTAACCGGCTAGTGTCTTGGCAAAGCAAGAAGCAGACCACCGTGTCAATCTCTACTGCTCAGGCCGAATACACAGCTGCTTCCAGTTGTTGCTGTCAGGTGTTATGGATCCAAAATCAGCTTTTGGACTACGGTTTGAATGTCATGCATACACCTATTTTCATTGATAATGATGCATGTCGTGACATCGTGAAGAATCCAATTGACCATTCTAAAACCAAACACATTGAAATTCGGATTCACTCAATTCGCGATGCACACGACAAAGGGTACATACAGGTGTTGCCTATCGATACTGCTGATCAAAAAGCAGATATCTTTACAAAAGCTTTTGATAAAACCCGGTTTCATCAGTTGGTTTCCTGGCTTGAGATGATCAACTTTGAATAAAAAAAAAAAAAAAAAAAAATTGTATATTTTCTAAAAAGAAAAATCTTATTTTCCTTTAAAACAAGATTTTTGGGGGAGAAAGTGAACCGGTCTATTCTTCTTGCAAAATTAATTCAGGAAATGATAGGAACTAATCTTATCTCGTCAGCATGTGAATAGGACCCAGAGGATGTTGTGGCCTCAAGCAACGATGTGTCGGTAGATTCAGCCTGAAATCAAGTAAACTGCCACTAGGTGATTAACAATGAAGATCTACACGGAAAGCTGGATTCCCCCACTGTGCTTTAGGTCTGCACAAGCTGAGTCCGGTCATACATAGGTTGAGAAATTAAAAGACACAGAAAATTTTGTGCATAAGCAAATCAAAAGACACCTAAGAGTGCAAGCTACCAATGTGGGGCTAAGAAAAACAAAAAGATCATTTTTTGGAACTGAGCAGAAAAGACACGCAATGTTAGTGACGTGCAAACATACATAGATAGCTCACCAAACGATCAGATGATCATCTTCTCTGCTTATGGTAACATAGACCTGAAGCTCTCATCATCTGATCAAGATAATGATCATCTTCTCTGCTTATGGTAACATAGACCTGAAGCTCTCATCATTATATTTCAATAAACCTTGAGGATCGGTAGGCCAATACCTAGCACTCTGTGGGGTCCATAAAATTTTCGTCAATATTACCGAAAAACATGATAAACAGTATCACCAAACACATGTTGAAAGAGAAAGGGCATGGATTTAAGTGGACAAGCATACCGACAATTGTTCTTAGGCTGCAGCTATCCAACGGGAAGTTGAAACGGGTTTCGGCAGGTATGGTTAGTATGATCTTGAATGCAGAAGGTGAGACTTGGTACAACCCCACTTGTTAAAATTGATTTGGGCCTTTAAAACCACTTTTTGGGCCAAAGTTGTGGAATCTGCGTACTTGTTGGGCCCTGCGCACTTAACTCAAGTGCGCAGGCCCATTAGTTGAAGGTATATATATACCAGGTCAATGTTGGTCAAAAGTTTTTATCACCTTAACAGTTTTCTTACTAAACCTAATCACCCCAAAATCACCTGTTCATCATCATCTTCACCGTTCATCATCATCAACATCATAATCACACAATAATCACACACAAATCACTCATACCATACCTTGTTTCTGTGTTTATTGACTTGTATCTACTGTTTATCAAGGTAGATCTTATGTTTCTAATGATTTATTTGTTGAGATTACAGGTTATAAACAGATCTTATGTTTCCTGATAAATCAGTTGGTTGTTCTTGTATTATTGGGTTTTTAAAGATTTGAAGATCTGCGTACTTGACATATGAACATGTGCGCACTTGTCTCATAGAGACTGCGTACTTGTTTCATAGTCATATAAGTACACAGAAACCCTAATCATCTGCGTACATAACTGTGAACTTGAAATCTTGAACGAAGGTTCAAGTGTCTGCGTACTTGCTTAGTACGCAGACTTGACTATGTGATCTAAGGGGTTACCATGCCCGGGTGGACTCACCTGCGAACTTGTTTTGGTCTAAGTGCTAACTTAGTGCTCAGTCAAGTATGTGCGCACTTGACTGAGCACTTGGCTTTAATTGGGCCTGCGTACTAACATGGCCTGAGCACTTGGCTGTAAATGGGCCTGCGTACTAACATGGCCTGAGCACTTGGCTGTAAATGGGCCTGCGTATTAACATGGTCTGAGCACTTGGCTTTAAATGGGCCTGCGTACTAAAATTGGTCTGAGCACTTAGCTTTGAATGGGCCTGAGTACTTGAATTGGACTGCGTACTTGTTAAACTTGCATACTTGGACTCTAAACAACAACATAACTGTTATATTGACTACTAAGACACTTGAACGGACTGCGAACTTAAAAACCGGACCTTAATGATCTAAAAACTGAAATTCAAACGTACCATTGACACCGATGACACCGAACCATCAAATCCTAATCCAATGACCATTAAAATTTAAAACCTAAAAAAAATTATTAAAACCTAAGTCTAAGTTCGTCGTCCGTCTAAGTTTAAGTCTAAAGTCAGTTATCGGAGATCTAATCGACTTTTCGTGCTCTTGGTTAAACAGATGGAACTTGAATGGGATCGTAGAGGCATGCACAACCAGCCGATGAATCTAGATACCGATGATGTGCAGTTCAAAGACGTTGTGACCTGGATTAGACGCAGCCGAATCGGTTTTGCTGTGGAGAACGTCGAACCAGTGTACGTTTCACACATTGAAGATTTCTGGCGTTCTGCTCGAGTTGAAACAGTTGCAAGAGTCAAGCGTATCAAAGCAACAGTCCGAAACAGGCCTCTATTCATTACTGAAGATACAGTTCGAACAGTGCTGAGACTACGGGATGAACCAGGAACCGTCAGATTTATGGCAAAAGCATACATTCATGAACAGTTTAGGAGGTTCGGTTACAAAGGCGAGTTTGACAAGAGGGGCGATGTTAAGAAGACACAACTGACGAGAGACTGGAGACTCATTAGTCATGTATTCATTATGTCTCTAGGTCACAGAAAGGGAGGCTACAATGCACTCAGTACTGAATGGTCGACGGCAATGATAAAGATCTGCAAAGAAGAAAAGTTCAACCTATCCGGGATGATTTTTGACTACTTGATAAAGAATGCAGAAGCTGGGTCGGGGAAATGGGCGATGTACCCCAGGTTCATTCAGATGATGATCAACACTCAGCACGAGAATCTGCCTCTCGGTGATGAATACATTTTCACCAAGGGTGCACGATTTTTCACAGAATGCAACACACCGGATTGGGAACCAATGCTTGAGCACATGTATGCGGCTCAGCGATATCCGATTGTCATAGAGATCTACAACAAGATCAATAAGAGAAAGGCAGACGCTGCTCAGGCTCGACAACAACCCACAGCTGCTCCCACACCCGAACCATCTGCACCCACTACATCAGCTCAGCCAACTGCTGAAGAGATCGCCCAAGAAAAGGCCAGGGGCAAAAGAGTGGCATCTGAGCCGGCTCGAGCAAAGCCCAGCAAGAAGAAAAGGCCAGCTGGCTTACTGCAAGAATCGAGAGAATCTTTGACACCCGAACAGATTGAAGCTGCAGAAAATGTACGAGCAGTAGCTGAATATGAAAGGGAAGCTAGAAAGAAAAGAAGACAACAGCTTCCTGAATCTGAGATCCCTCGAGTGATAACACCGGATGATGTTGAGGCGCAAGTGTACATGGAACGGATTTTTGGGGAAGAACAACCAAACCAACCAGGGCCTTCTACTGCTGCAACTTCTGCTCCAGGGCCTTCCACTGCCACTGCATCAGCCCCCAAAGCTCCTACCCACCGATCAGCTGAACCTTCTTCATCAGCTCCTGCTGCACCTCGTCGAAAACCGGTGCATCAGGAACTATACGAGAAGCTTGTGAAGGAGATAGGTAAGGTTGCGGCCAGGGAATTCTGCACAATGAAAAGTGATGTGCACAATAACCAGGAGCTAAGAAAGAAGGTGAAAAAGCTCAAGGTCAAGAACAAGAAAATGGAGAAAGTGATCAAGGATCAAAGATACCTGATTAAGTTTCAACATCAGGTTCATGTGCAGATGTTTGATATGTTTCAGGATCTGAGGCAGCAGTTAACAGGTGCTCCCAGAGCTACTTTTGACGAAACTTTTGACTTTGGAAAGTTTCTGGAGGCGGAAAAGGAGAAAGAAAAGGAGGCTGAGGCTAGTGAAGTGGACGAGGTCAGTGAAGATGAGATGCCTGACAGTTTTGTAGAGATGGGAACCGATCAAGAAGTCATCTATGAGACATCTGATGGGCACAAACTAGACCCTGAAAGAGCAGCATGGTTCCCAAGAAAGCCAATTACCATTCCTGCTTTACATCAGAACATTCATCATACCAGGTCTGCTCACCGGGAAAAGATTATCTCGTGGAAGTATGATGCTGAAAAGGGACTGTTTGCTGTGAAAAGGAGAGGGGGGGTAATTCAATACTTCAAGGGTCAGAAGGAGCTGAAATCTCTTCCCCGATGGGATATCAGGGAACTTAGCAGGGCCCCATTCATTAATCCCTCTCTTGACTCACAAGCTGGCATGGTTGAAAACTTTATCAGGAAAGAATGTGAAAGTGACTTCCAGATATTTAAGCCGCAAAAGCCTAGAAGAAGAATATCAAAGACCAGAATCGATCCAGCAACGGGAAAAGGAATGATAACTTATGTGATAGACCCTCCTCAGGTCGTCACACGAGTTCCGATCAGACCCGAGCTTCCAGTGATGCTAAGAAACTTCAAGAAATGGTTCTATGACAGCAACACTGGTGAAGCGGTGATCAAGCTGGAAAATGATTCAGAGGTGTTGAGAATCTTGGATCCGGTTGATGTGTTCGCACTAAACTTGTCAGATCTGAATATGCTTTTTGCGAATCAGATCAATGTTGGTGCTGGAAACACATTGTTTGAAGAAGCCGTGCTGTTTAGAAGAGCAGTAGATAGGGCTTTGAAATTGAAGAGTGAGCTGCTGGATTTAGTTGACAGGATAAACGCAGCAGATAAAGAAAAAGAGGACAGGGAGAAGGCTGCGCATGCTGCTGCTGCTGCTGCTGCTACTGTTACAGAAACTGCTGATGCTGCTGCTACAGAAACTGCAGCATCAGAGGTACTTCCAGAAGAACCTGTATCAGTAGCAAATCCTGAAGGAACCACAACAGAATCTACACAAACTCCTCCAGCAGCTGAAGTAGATCCGGTCACACTGTACTTACAAGACCCCCCTGCACAGGTTGAGGGGGAGGATAGCGATGTGGTGATCGACTGAAGATTGAATACTGGTAGCTGTGGTCTAGGGGGAGTATTGTTGGGTTATTTTGAGACCACAGTTACCAGAATAGAGACTTTTGAGTGTTTATTGTAAAGCCTTATAGTTGAAGGGCTTAGAATGTAATTAACACATGTTTTTGTACACAAACCCTAGGGCTGCGCACTTATATACACGGGCCCTGCGCACTTATGCTAAGTGCGCAGGCCCAGGGATTTCCTATATATAGATAGTGTGTGCACAGCTCTAGGTTTAGGGTTTTGGAGTTTATCTTTGTAGCACACTTTGCATACGTGCGTACTTAATCATATTCCAAGGTTATTCATCTTCAAATCAGTTATGGAATCATTATGTTATTCATTGTGTGTGTCGGGTCTTTCAATGTTCATCTAGTTTTATTGTTTCTTGGATTAATCACTTGAAACACCTAACTAATAGGTGTTTCTAAGTGATAACAATCTATTGCATTCAACAAGATCTAGTATTTTGGGACTACACTTTATCCTTGAGAGAAAACCGGAATAACCTCAACTGTACTTCATCTAATGAAAAATTATGACCTCCCATAGTACCACACATTGCTTTGAATTCGGATAGGTGATCATATGGGTCTTCATTAGCCATTCCATGAAAATGAGGAATGATGTTGATGTAGTTGGGCTTGCAATCAAAGGATCTTCTCCCTGGAGGTGGTGGTACAATAGGTGATTCGTTCTCAGATGCAAGTGGTCTAAACCGACCATTGACTCCTTGCATTGGAACTGGGGGCCTTCGTCTTGGAGCATTAACTTCTTCACCTCTAGGTTGTCTTCCCTCATTAGGTCTTCTTTCTGTTCGACCCACAAAATTTTCACCCCGGTTTTGGTGAATGTTGGCAAATTGATGTCTTCTTGGGTTTTGTCTTGGTGGGTGGTTATTAACAACATGGTTGTAATAACCGTCATCATCCCTGTTTCGGTTTGCACCCACGTTAGAACTGTTGTCACCATGATATTCTTCCTCATCTCTCATGTCATCACTAACATTTCTATACCCCCAATCTTCATCATCCTCATTGTAGTCCCTTTCAGAATATTCATCTTCTCCCGAATGGTAGGAATGAACACTAACTCTGTCTGATGATTGATAACTTGGTACACTGAATGGATCATCATCATTAATGTTCGCCCTCAACTCTTCAATATTCTCAACATAATCTTCATATCCGGCTTCATTATACCGATTGACCAGATCAAATGTGGGATTGCCATGGTTAGACATGGAGGGACCTTGGCTTACATTTCGGGTGTTGGGATTTCGGTTGTGAATTGGTTGGTGAGGTGGGTTTTGTTGGTTTTGATTCGGATGAGATGGAGTGGGTGGTCTTCTATTTTCACCTGATCGGCGGTTTGGGTTTGAGCTTGCCATTTGAACGGTTTCAAAAGACAAAGGTTGATGTACGGGTGGTGTTTGGGAGTTAGAAGGAATCGGCTCCTCTAACCGGTGTTGTCGGTTTCTCCTTGCTACTCGTTCAATTTCCGGTTCAAACACTAAAGGAGAAGTTCTCCCCGAATGTCGCGTACGCATGCACTACCTGTAAACTGCACAAGTAACACACCCCGCATAACAAGAAAAAGTAGAGAATAAACCAAACAAACAATTAAACAGATTATCACAATATTAACTACTCAATAAACACTAAGCGCACTAGCTCCCCGGCAACGGCGCCATTTGATGAGCCGGTCGTCACGGTTCATACAAAGCCTAAATAACCTAAATAGATAGGGTAAGTAGGGTATCAATCCAAGGAGCGTGTGGTTAGTGAGTATTTCCTAGTTAACTTTGAAATTGTTGATTATGAAGGTGCTAATTACTTATATGAATTATGAATTGATGTTTAGAATTGATTGAATAGTTGTTGATTAATATGAAGCTTAAAATGAAATTTGTAAGAAATGATTAATAATACTTGTAACAATAAGATAGAGATGATTACACTAAGGATTTGGGTAATTGAACACTAAGGCTTTCAACAATTAGGCATAATTGGATAAACAATGATAATGCAATTGGTACTAACGGATTGATTGTTCAATAAACTTAGGTATCAAGTTTTATCAACATTCACAATGGACTAAACTATACTTTATCATTTAGAACATACAATCCTATGGTAGTGTTGATGCAAGGAACCATGTTCATATCATTTAGAAATTGGCACAAGATCAATTAACTAGAAATGATTTCAACATAAGATTAATCACTAGTCAACACAAGTAATTCAAGTACATAAAAACATTAATCAAAAGTTTAAGCAATGCCCAAATGTTTAAGCCCTAGGTATCAAAGACTTACATCCCTAGTGTAATACAAGAGTTTTAGCCAAACATGGCCATGGAACTTGATTCTTCAAATAAGCGGGTCTTGAATCTTGAAAACCTCAATGATAGGATGGATTGGTAGTGAAAGATATGATGAAAAAATAATGATCTTCAATGATTTTGGTGTAATAGGGTGATATTGATTGTGATTTGGGGAGTCAAAGATGATGATTATGATGCTAAAAGTTTGTTTTTGTAGATTTCTCCTTGAGTCCAAGGTCAAAGGCCTCATTAAAACCCATAAAAAACCTTAAAATTCGTCAACAAACTCATTTGACCCAGCAAGTGGAGTCGCTGACGCGACCAGATGGAGTTGCCGACTAGACCAATGGAGTCTTCGACGCAGCAAGATGGAGTCGCCGACTCGAATTACCACTGACGCGAGATCTGGCTGTCTACCAGCTATCTACGCCCCTTTAGTGAGTCGGCGACGTCAAAAACAGTAGTGGCCGACTCCAGTAATCCTATTTTAGCCCTTCTTCTTCATTTCTTCCAACCGGTTCACCTAGCTCCATCCCAAAGCCTCGTTAAGTTCCGAAAAGCACCTTAAACTTCGTTAAACCTGCAAAACACAAACTTTATCAAAGTAGTGTATCCAAAACCATAAAATCACATAAAAATGTAATCTTAAACACGAAAAGCTTATGACTTTCACCCGCGTATCAATAGGCATCTGTTAAATGTGGCTAGATCATTGTTATTTCAAAGTAATTTGCCAATAAGGTTTTGGACTGAGTGTATTTTGACTGCATCTTATTTGATTAATAGGATCCCTTCTTCTGTGCTGAATGGAAAGTCTCCATATGAGGTTATTCATGGTTTTAAACCCTTCTTAGACCATTTAAGGATTTTTGGGTGTCTGTGTTTTTGTATAATATTAAGTGAGTCAAATAAACTTGAAAGTAGGGCTGAAAAATGTGTTTTTATTGGGTACTCTCATGAAAAAAAGGGGTATAAGGTATATAGTCTAGACAGTAAGTCTATACTATATTCTAGAGATATAAAATTTTTTGAGTCTTGTTTTCCATTTAAAGAAAAAACTATTTTAAAAGAAAATGAAACTGCTTTTAACCCAGAAATAAATACTTTAAACTTTTTTGATTCTTTTGAAAACACAGATGTTCAACAAGTCCTTAATGTGAATGATCCCAATGATGATGAGAAGGGTATAGGTAATAAAGAGTTAGGAACACATGAAGATAAGCAACCAGTTTCTTCTAACCATCCTGATGGCTTGGCTGGACCACAGCAACCAAGGAATGGAAGTGAAGGAACTGAGGTGGCTGATCATGTGACTACTAATGATGATTTTATTCAACAGTCTGAGGGTGACACAGAAGTTGAACTAAGTGCTGTTAGAAGGTCTACTAGGAATGTTAGTTTTCCAAGAAAATTCAGTGATTATGTTGTGGAAGGGAAGGTCAAATATGGGATTGAAAATGTTATTAATTTGTCAAAATTGTCTTTTGAAAATAAGTGTTTTGTGTCTAAACTTGATAAAAGTGTGGAACCAAGGTCTTATCATGAAGCCCTTAGTGATCCTAATTGGGTCAGGGCTATGGATGAAGAGCTTGAGTCTCTTTATAGGAATAACACTTGGGAGATTGTAGATCTTCCCAAAGATAGACATAAAATAGGGTGTAAATGGATTTATAAAATTAAATATAAGTCTTCAGGGGAAGTAGATAGATATAAAGCTAGGCTTGTATCTAAGGGTTATAGTCAAAAAGAAGGATTAGACTATGATGAAACATTCTCCCCTGTAGTAAAAATGATTACTGTGAGATGTTTAATCACTTTAGCTGTTTACAATAGTTGGAAAGTGTTTCAACTAGATGTAAACAATGCTTTCTTGTATGGTGACTTATATGAAGAAGTTTATATGTCTCTTCCTGAAGGTTATGATAATGTGTCTAAAACTAAGGTTTGTAAACTAAATAAGTCTCTCTATGGGCTTAAACAAGCCCATAGAATGTGGAATGAAAAATTAGTGAAAGCCTTAATTGAGTTTGGATTTGTTCAAAGTAGATGTGACTACTCAATGTTTGTTAAGAATGCTGATAATGTGTTTCTCATATTACTTGTCTATGTGGATGATATTGTCCTAACTGGAAATTCAGAAATTGAGGTTGAACATGTTAAGTCTTTATTCAAAACAAAGTTTTTAATAAAAGATTTGGGGGAACTCAAATATTTTTTAGGAATTGAAGTTTTAAAAACTGATAATGGGATTTGTTTATCACAAAGAAAATATTGCACTGATTTACTCAGTGAGTATGGGATGTTAGGTTGTAAGCCTGTGTCTTGTCCTATTGAGCAGAATCATGTGTTGACTAATATAGTCAAACATGATAGCAAACTGCTTGATAGTATAACAGGATATCAGCAGTTGATAGGCAAATTAATTTACCTATCACACACAAGACCAGATATATCTTATAGTGTACATTACCTAAGTCAATATATGCATAAACCAACCCATGGACATCTTAAGATAGCCTTTAGACTACTAAGGTATCTTAAGAGCTCTCCTGGTAAAGGCTTGTTGTTTAAGAAAAATGATAGTCTTGGGTTGTTGGCTTATGCAGATTCTGACTGGGCTAAGTGTATAGAAACTAGGAGATCTGTTACTGGTTATTGTGTGTTTTTAGGAGGATGTTTGATTGTGTGGAAAAGTAAAAAACAAGCTACTGTATCAAGGTCATCTGCTGAAGCAGAATATAGGGCCATGTGTGCTGCTTCATGTGAAGTAGTATGGGTCAAAAACTTGTTATCTGAACTTGGTATTAAAGTTGAGTTGCCTGTAAACTTGTGTTGTGATAGCTCAGCAGCTATGTCAATAGCTTCAAATCCAGTATTTCATGACAAGACTAAACATTTTGGTCTTGATCTATTTTTTCTAAGAGATCTGATCTCTCAGGGAATTGTGAAAACAGTTAAGGTTGATTCAGTTAATCAACTTGCTGATTTGTTTACTAAGGGGTTGATGCCATCTCAGCATGAAAGTTTGTGTGTCCAGGTGAACCTGTTTGATTGCTTTGGGAAATAAAATGATGGGGGGTGTTAAAAATATAAACATTTTTATTCATTTTATTTCTTTTATACAAATTCTTTATCATGTTGCATAAGATCATATTGCAGGTTGGGCTATACTAGCTGAGTAGATGGGCTGCTTAGGAGATGGGCTTTACAAGTTATGAAGAACTGAGTTCGTGGTTCGTGGGCTTTGGTTGCTTGAGTCCAAGTTAAAGATAAAGTCCAGTCCAACAAGTCAAGAGTTGAAGTCCAGTTGAAGTCCAGTTCGTGTGATGGTGGGCCACTGATGAGGTGGCAATCCGTGTGAGAAAACACAACGGATTGCTCACCGTTAGATCGTCTATCAAGAATTATTTAGAACCGTTGGATTATTTCTGTGCCTCGACATTGGAGCTGCACTATATAATAGAGAGAGTTCTTATTCTCTCTCTTTAGATCTTTTTTGTTCAGATTATTATCTCTTTCACTTTTGTATTCGTGCTCTCAATATTAGGGTTAGTTAGAGTTGTCATCAGAATATTCTAATTCTGTTGACGTTGATTCTTTCATTGTTTTTGTATAGAGATTATTCTGTAATAATCTCTAAGTCTCTGATTGTTGTTGAGAGTCATTGTGAGGTAGAGATTGAATATTGTTTTCTAGGGTTTTTGTAATAATCTGGGTTGGGCTTATTGAATAAAGTTTTATGTTCTTGATTCCATCTTTGTAACAGACCCGATGGGTAATTATTCCAGTGCGGGAAACCTCTAGGCTCGAACTTAAAGCCTCTACATTTTAATCAAACATCAACTTATCAAAATGCCAAGTTGCCAACCTATTGAACAACAGCTATTCTACACATATCATACATTCCCAATAGACTATAGACTCATGCTCTAAGTCCCCTATTTCTTTGTACTTTGTAACGCTCTATTTTGGTTTAATTATGAATAATTAATACATATTATAACTAGTAGTTTTCTTTTAATTATAAAGGCAAGGAGGTGGGTGTTATTTGCTGCCGACAATTGATAAATCTATGGTAATTCAAAGTATAAATATTTTATTTGAAAGAAGAGCGAAAAAGATTCGGTGGGTGAAATCTCTTTCTCAAGGATATATTAATTAAATAATTGAATCTATACGTGAAATCCAAACAAAGTTCACATCAAACTCATCTTTTTCAAATTAAAAACAATAATTAATAAATTATCAAAAAAGATATGATTATAAAAGGGACAAAATGTCATATACGTTGAGACTAAAATCAACGACCAATAACCACCATTAACGGCAGGAACATGGGGAGATATTTTATTCCATTTTAATGAAAATATGATACGTTATTTGCATGACCGTTTTTACTATAATATTATTTTTTTAACTTTTTGTTAAGATATTCCAAATAACGAAATAGTATGGACGGCATAGTAGTGTTTCATCGAGTAACTTATAGTACTTCAAATTTAGTTGTTTCCCTGTTCAATACAAGCTTTTTTTTTCTATTGAAAATTACATAAATATCATTTTAATCTAATAGATTATCAAAATAACTATATTGAAATAAGTTTTTATAAATTTATTAGGGGTGAGCATTTCGTGGTTCGGACCCACAGGAACCTTGGACCCGACCCACAAGAACCTTGGACCCGAACCTTTTTAAATATATGGGTCGGTTTCCGGTTCTAGATTTATATGAATTATCGGTTCCGGGTCGGGTCGGTTCCAAACCCACGGTTCTAATATAAGAACCACAAGAACCGTTTGTATTTTAATTAAAAAATAAAAAAATAATCTATTTTAGACTTTTCCCTATTCGTTTTTACATTTTATTGTAATCGATTTCATGTAATGTTAATACAATATTAAAAATATTATTTATAATAATAACAATGTATTTTTCTTGAAATATTCTTCGGCTTAATGGATATGCATAGATGTGATATATTATATAATATATATTATATCCAAATTTGAAGTAAATATTTATATATATCGCTCTGATGTGTGTGTATTTATTATGTATACATAACAGATTCACATAATGTTTCTATTGATGAGAATGACAAAATTGTTACGAAAACATAAGTCGAGAAACGAAAAATGACATAAAAAAACTCATGGGCTATTGTTAGACTGTCCGTTGTGGAATCGCGAGTAGCAAGACGCGAACAAGGTTTCAGCGCCTGTGCTCACCCCCAACCACAACCCCATGCGAACAGTCCCGACGCGAGCACAAGCGATGGTGGTCGCGTGGGTTAACGGGAAAAAGTGACCTTTGGCCGCGCCGTTGCTCACCTCCGGCCACAACGGTGTCAAGTGACCGGATTACTTGATAGTCACGTCGGTGGCTTGCGCACGTTCGCTCGCACGTCCACAACGGACGACCTTAGAATCATATGGAGGAATTCTTTTACGAGCATGGTAAAAGAATAGGAATATGTAAATGCTCTAAAAGTGGCTATTGCATTAAAGGGTTCTAGAGGGTCATACCCTTTTACCCGACCCATCAGAACCTTTAGGACCCGGAACCACATAGCCTTTTAAGGTTCGGTTCGTGGTTCCTAATTTCAACAATAAAAGGGTATACGGTTCTGGTGGGTCCGGGTCGGGTCGGGTCGGTTTCGGACCCTTTGCACAGCCCTAAAATTTATCAGATTGGTCAAACATGCTTATAAAGAATATTCATTGACTTTTTAAATTATCAGTTTTGACCGATACGCACACTTTTTGTAACATGAAAGCCACTCACAATTTGATGCATAACACTAGGCATAAATTTAGCAAGATTTGCGCTTAATGGAGCAAAAAAATAGTTTTGTGCCAATTAGGTGCGGTCATGTTCGTTTTTTAGAACGACATTAATTAATAAATTAATGTAGCGTTCATCCCAGCACATGATTGAATTTCTATTAAAGGAAAAATCAACAGGGTGATTGTGGCGTGGATGTTGAGAGGATGACCTCCACATCGGCTTGGTTTTATTTTTTTATTTTTTTCATTTTAAACTAACAAATAAACTAAATAAAAAATATAACATTACATAAAAATAAACCTAACTTAATCTAAACAACACAATAACTCATAAACATAATTAAACTAGAAAAAGAAAATTAAACTAACATAGTCTCGACCTCAACATTTGACAGGTCGAAATGTGGTTAGAACCCCCCATCGCACCGAGATTGATACTCGACTTTGGTGATTTCAATCACAACGTCTTCGACAGTATCAGCAAGTACCACTTGCAAGGTTGCTCTGTGGTGAACCTCGAATCGCTCACACTTGTTGTGAAGATCCATCCACTTTCGGTTGAGTGAATTAACCGAACGGGGTAAACCACAACTAATTATTTGAATTCACTAAGAAAATTTGTCCAAATCGGCGATCGGCCCGGTCTCGGGTTATTGTAGACTTCCATCCAAGTGGTTACGAGAGTGATTTCCTCTTCTTCCATCTAACGCGTCATGATTAAGAGATATTTTATGAAAATTAGTTGAATTTTGAAAGAAATATGAATGAATATATGAAGAATGGGTGAGAAATTTTGAAAAATGAGTTAAAAAAGGCTAAAATGGTGGGTTTAAATAGGTAAAATGTTAAAGAAATGGTAAGTAATTTAACAACAATTATTGGGGTGTTCAGAAAAACCGCAAACCAAATAAAAACCGAAAACCAAACCGTAACCGTAACCGAAAAAACCAATCCGAACAATGAATTTGGTATTTGGTTTGATTTTAACCGAAACCGAATTGCTTATTCGGTGTTTGGTTTGGTTTTTGGTTCTACATTTTTTTTATTTGGTTTATTTAGATAACCGAATAAACCGGTAAAATAATTAATTATTAAATAAAAATAATAATAATTAATAACTCATATATAATATATATAAGCCCAAAATATTAAACCCAACCCAAAATAAATAAAGCCCACCAATTCATAGAGGTAGTAATATGAGTATAAACTAGTAAACTAGGGTTCATTTTACTATTTCTAATTTTTATGATGTTTCTGTTTGCGTGGTTTGAATTTTTGGTTTATATTTATTGCAAACTTTCTTTTCAGATTTTGGAACATATAGGTATATAAGTTAGAGAAAAAAAAACTTCGTTTCAATTTGGTTTGTTTGGTTGAATTTGGTTTGTTTGGTTTTAAACCGAAACCGAACCGAATTCAATTTGGTTGAATTTGGTTTGGTTTTCATATTTCTAATTTGGTTTGGTTTGGATTTTGGTTTGAGGTACAAAATTTTGAAAACTGAATAAACCGAATCAAATAAACCAAATAAACCGTAAACCGAACCGATGAACACCCCTAAACAATTATGCCTACCATTGACAAACGGTCGGATTCGTGGCCCCAATCACAGCCACCACGTCACCGTGGCCTCTTGCCTCACGCATGTGAAGATTTCGACCGAGAGATCCTGAGCCGATCTCCAAGCTGGGCCTGGAGTGAAGTAGGTAACGTGAAGGGGCTTCACACCACCCTTTTATGCCCCCACACCGTGCAACCTTACACTAGCCCTTCAAAGGTATCTCGTCACATATCCATCTTTTGTTTCATTAACAAAGCTTCAAGACCTATGTATCAACATAGGGGCATTCATGGATTGGTATGTTTTGTCAAAACAATTACAGTTAATGGATAACCATAATCGATCATTTGACATTTTGGTTAAGTGGTTTTGAAAGTCATAGCAAGTCAGGGTAACCATGAATATAATTAGGCAGTATTTTTTTCTACCTTGTATATTTTTCTATAACCATGCAAATTAAACCTCTCACCATTTGGAAAGGCAAAGCGTTATAGCCATCTATGAAGGAATGCGGGGAGGACTCTCAACCCGACCCCAATTTCGAAGGAGCACATTTTTAAATTTATATATATATATAATTTACAACCCATTTAAACTTAGTAAGTTATAGACGAATGAGCCAAAAAAAAGTTATTAGTTTGTAATAGGCCTATTATAACTTCAAAGTCCAAAACTCAAACCTATTTGGTTATTAACCCACTTAAGTAACTTAACCGTTAGTCACTTAGTCCATTAACCAATACCCACGAAGCCTTAGCCTACTTAAGTTAAAACAAAAGGAGACTTTGCGAATTCGCTATGATAGCTATCAAGAATGAAATGTTGGATAATATAAATTATGAAGAGTTGATCCATGAATTTGCTACTAAGAATCCTTGGAATGCTTCACTCATCCTCTTTTAACTATTTGCTTATTGCAGTATGTCATTAACTCACATTAATATTATGCTTTTGTCATTTTGATCATTTATGTTTATTGATATTACTTTAATCGTCATTTAAAAAAAAATAGTTTACGTTATTTTATTTAGTGAATGCCTAAGGTTAAGGGGCACATTTTTTACAACTAGACTCAGGCACCTGAATTCTCTCGACCAACCCTGCAAAGCCTTATCCAACTCCTAAATTACACACTACACATTTGTATATATTAGTATGTATTACATAGCATTAAGAAGTACATGTTATCTGTAATACTAAAAAACTAAAAAAAAAAAATGCTACTAATCAGTTTGGGTCACTTTTGGTGGGTGTGGAAACTTTGTTAAGCATAAACGACTCGCTATTGTTGGTTTTCAGAAAATCATCAAACAAACCCACCTCTTTTTGTTACTGTTTGTTATAACGGTTCGATTACATAGGTGAATTCAGTTACGGGTCTATTATTTCTGTTTTCTGCTCACCTCTCCATATACATAAACTTGTAAAATAACGAGACACAATGACTAATTTGATTGGATGTGGTCATTCCGAATGACTCATTCGTAATGATAAAAATAGTTCTTTTTTAAGATTTTTAGTAAAACCATTTGTGTTAACAAGTTTGATCAAATGAATGCTCTCTTGGTCTTCTGAGTTTTTAGTAAAACCAAATAATGACTAGCAACCCATGTTCCTTATTCATAATATATATAAAATAATACAATGTGAATTACGCCAAACTAAATAATATTCACAAACATGACAAATTGTGAACATGGCAAACGTGGACTTGAAAGCAACAAGGCTCACAAATCTTTCTATAAAAACCTTACTTTTGAACCCCTAAAATAAGCAAGAAGAATTAAGTACACTTAGTAGCATAGCACTAAGTAGCAATGGCCACCATTTCTTCTCATCTTCTCTTCATATGCCTTCTAACCTTCTTCACATTGTCATTTGCTATAAGACCAAAGCATTTCAACATATCCACTGTCGCCACCCACTGGTCCGATGCAGTCGCTACGTGGTACGGCAGTCCTGATGGTTTCGGAAGTGACGGTGAGTATATATACCATGCTCCATAATAAACATTTAGAATTATGGTATTTTTGACATTGTAATTTATAACAAAATGAAATATTTCTTTTTAATATGTGCCCTTGTTGAGTGTGTTGCATCATGACTAAAAAATGTTTAGTAAGGTTAATTTGGTAAAAATACAATGCAGGAGGTTCTTGTGGGTATGGTAAGGCAGTTTCACAAGCACCATTTTCCTCCATGGTGACTGGAATAGGCCCATCTCTTTACAATGCAGGCAGAGAATGTGGGGCTTGTTATGAGGTAAGCTAGTGTACCCAACATTTTAAATTTTATTTTTCTTTTAAAAAAAGTGTGGGTGTATATATTTAAAATAAATTATCACTATATATGAAACGTGCTAATTTAGTTGTTTAATTTTGTCATCGTAGGTAAAATGTACAAAACACCCATCATGCTCACACAAGCCGGCTCGGGTTGTCATTACTGATTTTTGCCCGGGAGGTCCATGCGCCTCGGACCATGCACATTTTGATCTTAGTGGAACCGCGTTTGGTGCCATGGCCAAACCCGGCCAAGAAAAACATTTGCGCGATGCAGGAGTTTTGCAAATTCGATTCGCGAGGTAGTTTAATTTATACCCTGAAATATATAGTCATATAATTCTAATAATAATAATGTACATTTTTATCATATGTCCATTATTTATGTCGTGTTGTTTTTATAGGGTCCAATGTGACTATTCACATACAAACTTAGTGTTCCACGTGGACCAGGGATCGAACCCTAACTACTTTGCGGTGGTTGTCGAATTTGAAGAAGGGGATGGAGACTTAGCCGGGGTGAGTTTGAAAGAGGCAAATAGTAAACAATGGTTAAAAATGGTGCAATCGTGGGGCGCGGTTTGGAAGGTCGATCCAGGGAGGGAGCTACACCCTCCCTTTTCGATAAAATTGATATCGCAATATTCGAAGCAGGTTCTCGTGGCAAACAATGTGATTCCTAGAGGATGGACGCCCGGGGCAACATATAGGTCGTTGGTTAACTACCTTTAAACCGACCTATTAAGTATTTTATTATATGGTTTTGACTTACGTACGAGTGTTTTGGTGAGAATGAAGAGGTGATATAAGAAGAGTCAAATATCTGGTTCACATTAATTAGTTGTGAATTACAGTTGACCGCTAAGTCGCCCTTTCTTTAGATTGAAGAAAAGTATGTTGTATTTTTGGTTCATCAAATGGCATCAAGTATTACAAAATACTTAGATGATATATATTAATGTATGTGTTGTGTTTTGTTGTGTTGTGTTGTGTTGTCTTTTTATATAAAAATAAATATGATTGGTAAGTTATGATATAGTGATGTGTATTGCTTTAAATCGATAAGTACTCTATTACCATGAGATTGTAGCCATATATGCAATACAAATAAACAAGATAAACCGTCCATGAAATTATTTCTAATATAATATTAGAAAGAGAAAGCTGCTTGTACGTGTTAGTTAGGAACATGGTTGGAATAAAATAGATGCATGTGTGACCAAAGTTTAAATACGTAAAATAAAACAAGTGGATAATGCTTCATGTTGGTGATGCTTATATGCTTGTACCTGAACTTTACAAGTACGTTAATAATGTGAAAAGGGATCATAGATTTTTTCAACTTAAATGATAGATCCAATTTTGTGAGATTGTTAATCAGTATTAGCTTTTCTTTCAATTAATATTGATATTTGTCTGCATTTATATCATGTGTAGTGATAATATGAAATGGACATGGATTGCCTCAAAAATGCCCCTTCAAGCCTCAACACCACCCCCAGGGCGTGAATCTTCTTTTTTTGGCTATGTCGTGAAAGTTTTAACGCCAAAAAATGGCGTGAAACTAATTTCTTTTTTTTTTCTTTCTTTTTTTTTCCAATGAAACATTGACATTTGAAAGGGAGGCTTGAAAATTTTCAATCCAATCCACTACATATCTCTTATGAAACTTGTGAAATTTGACTTATGTAATCAAATTAGTGATAATTTTACGTCCTGGGTTCGAGTCTCACAATAGGGTTTTCTCATAATTATGAGTTTCCTCCTGAATTGGTGACTTTGTGGTGAAATATGATCGCGTGGTAACACTGGTGGCACGATTATACTCCAGTGGTCCGTGAGTGATTCCAATTAGCCGTTCAAAAAAAATGAGGTACTTTAATTCCCTCATTATTAGTTAGTAGTTACACTATTCTCCCATCCCCTGTAAAATTACAGTTTTTTTATTTAATTATATCATAACTTTTAAACTATTATTTTTTAAAACATTCGAAAATACCGTAACGAGCTGCTCTTTGTCGACGTTTTGATGTTTGTCTTAGTTTACTTTTGGTTTCATCGATAAGATGGGAATGCATATTTGTTGGTGTAATCATTTTAGCCTTTCTTCAACTTGCAAAAAAATACGGTAAATTAGACTTTAATGTGTCGCCATTTTTGTTGTCGCAAAATTGCTTATGCAATAACATGACTCCATTTCTATTCAGAGGGCCTCTTGGATCACTTTCTTTGAGATTCTTACGATCTATCCTTATAAAAAAAATGCAAAATTTGAATACATAAGTTAAAGAAAGATTAAATAAACATTTATATTACTTCTTCACTAATTTCACATTGAAGATTAGACTTGTAGGGACTAAACATTTAGGGATTAAACATTGCACCATAACAAATAAACTCGACACTATTATCGCCATCATTTTGCAATCAAATATACATACAATATACCACATAACATAACATACATGTTAATAGAAAAGATATATATATATATATATATAAAAAAGTGAAATCTTAAAAAAAATTTACAACCGACACTTGTTGGGCTATTAGCTAGTTCGTATAAGTATGTTCATCCTCCAAATGAATCTCCAAACCCAAAAATGTTAACATTTACATAGGAGTAAAATAAAATTATATAACTGTGGACGCATCTCTATCCCTATTTGATGTTAAATTACATCAAAACCATTGACATAAATAATAAAACTTAACTCTTTACTTTAGGGATAATTGATGTGATGCCAAAGGATCACATTTAGGTAGTTTATTTTGGTACTTTTAATATCTTTTGTGTGTAGCTTTGTCCGGAACTAGGTACTTAGCCAAGGATTAATGAATGACAAGTTATAAGTGCTAAATTGGCGAAGAAACGAGCAACCGGGTGCAAAAAATGAAGATTGGATGTGTCTTAGGAAAAATACTCGAACTTAAAATGAAGATATTTTTGTATGATGTGAAAGAGGGTTGAAATACGAAGATGTGGCCGTGAAACCGGATGAAAATGGAGTTATAAAGAAAAGGTTATGAAGCAAACAAGTTTAGCTGTCAATCCCGCCGTCAGCCGACAATTTGGGCGTCAGCAATTCAGGGGTGTCGCCGACGGCATCTGCAACATAAAAATGAGATTTTGACCCATTTTACAAGGGGGAAGTTTGGGGAAAACCCTAACTCGTGGGGAGCCGCCTTAGGGCGATTTGGGCGACTAAGAAACACATTTTTGAGGGTTTTTCACCACACCAATCCATTCCATATCATCATCTTCAATGGCCATTCCTCCAACCTTCTCCATCATCCATCAAGCTTCATCCACCATGAGAGGCTAATTATTTGGTTTTACCCCGGTGTAAAGATTGTAAGATTTTATGGATTCTTGACATTGTATGTGATTGTTATCATTATGTATTGTATTTGGTTGCTTGAACATTTATGTTAATGTTCATTGATCTTGTTTTGGATTCTCTTTGATAATTATTTCTTGCGCCAATTACTAGGGAAATGAATTCGGTCTCTTATGCCTTAACATAAGCTTAGAGTTTACATGTTCTTGAGTAATGAAGTATATATTTGTTCGTCCTTGCCATTGATAGCTGACACCTAAACCTTGTAATACTAAACTCGTTAGCGCCAAATCATACTTTTGATGACAGTCCAATTAGCTAAAGAATCCATAGTCTTATGATATGGAACCGGGGGTGAACCTTGTTACCAATTTTTGTTATTAATTTAGTTTTATAATTAGTTACCCTTTGTTAGATAATTCCAACATCCCTCCAAACCAATAAAAAGATAAACTAGCAATACTCATAAACCACACGACTTCATAACAATACTATATCTTCATAAGTGACCAAAACAAACAATTAGTGTGACGCTAACCACATGCTCCTTGTGGATTCGATATACTCTACTTACCCTGGTTACCTAGGTTATTTAGGTTTTGCATGACCCGTGTCGACGAGGTCATCAACAACAAAAATGGATCAGCACGATGCTATTGGGTTTATCTGACATTCAAGCCCATTTTCTGTCATGCTTATTTAACTCCAATCTTATAATAATCTATCTATTTAAAGAGACTAATAGAAGTTAAATAATATGAAGGATTCATTCATCAATATCATTTCACCTTTCTCATTATTTCCTTTGCTATCAATTTTCTAATTGTAGCTATTTTTTTTTCTTTTAAAATAATAAGCTGACTTCGTTTGTTTTTTTTATCCATAAGAATCTCATATATTGTTACTATTGACACGACTAAAAGTGTTAATGAGAAAAGTGAAATTTATTAAACCATTGGCTACATAAAAAAACTTAAGATTTGTGACAGAGATACGTTGAAAGGAAAAATGATTTGTTCTTGGAGTCTCAGAAAGAGAGAAAAAGTAGACCTATTAACTTGCTTTTATTAAACTCTTTAATCTTTAAGAAAACATTTTTTTGTTAAATACATAAATTCAGTTTTCTGATCATAAAACAAAAGCAAAATTCACAGGCCGTTTCATTTAAACCAAACCATGCTTCGTTGTACACTTGTACCAATCCCGACAATTCCTACCACCTACCTTATAAACCATATGACAAGAGTAGTTTAAAGAGTAAATTACTAAAACCGTCCCTATGGTTTGGCATAATTTGCCACTCCAGCACAATCTTTTAAAAAAATGCATGAATACTCCTTGATCTTTCAAAAAATATGCTAAAACAGTACAACGACTTAACCCAATTAACTTTTCTTCGTTATGTCTGGGGCATTTTCGTCAAGTCAGGGCAAAATTCACCTTTTTTCCCATTTTCTTCTTCATTAGCAACTCTAAAATGAGGGCAAAATAGTCATTCAAACATTTTTACACTTTGATACCTCATCTTAGTTACACTTTAATCCCATAAACTTTACTCAACTTTTGTCTATTTAAATTATAATTAAACTTTTTTTCCTTATTTTAAACAAATTATCCCCTATAACTATATTCTATGACAAGTATGTAAATTCAACTTTTGCATGATTTAACAATTTTCTCATAGGTGAGTCTGGTGGGTCGGGTAACTTGCCACAACGGTTTGTATTAAAATTTAACAAACAATTATTGTTGTAAATATGATAAGAAGACTAATATTATAATGATAATGTAATTTTTAAATAAAACGAATTTGGAGGTTTTATGCACTTCGGGTGATTTTTAACATGTTTTTTTTATCCCACTTGACCAATTTAGCTTGTTTTCATTTTAACTAATACTTAAATCTTTTCTTGACCTTGGGAAAAGTATTAACCAAAAGTGAACAACTTCATTGTGGACAAACATAAAAAGGGAAACGTTTTGTAAGCGGTGGACAATGGTGCGGCTGCATTTACCTGAGCCCTAAAGAAACAACACGGATTGAGGCTATATGATTCTGCACCAAAGCAACGAATATTGTTAATCACATAACATATCAATTTTTGGATAATTTCGGTTTAATGTTTAGTTATATTTAACCCCTATATATTATTGATCACGTAACATATCAAAATTGTTAATTAAAAGAACTGTACTATACTCAAATTATAAACAATAAAATGCCTGTTTTTATTATATAGTTTTTTAAAGTATTAACGTGTGAAAAATTATGGTCGTTTACAATTTGTAAGGATTTTTGCCAGTTGGCTTAAACTAAGGGGAAAATGTGCAACTATTATTTAAATAAATAAAAGTTAACTATTAAATTTTGAGTATTTTAAAATGTCCCTATCAAATATAGATGCACCGTCAACAACGCAACATTTATTGTTGCTCAGTCTGAAACAGCTTCTCAACACAACACAGATGCATCATCAAACACACCTGCACCATTAACTCCTCTGCTGAAGGCCCGTTCTAATGCGTCTGCAAAACACCACTTCATCTCCACCCAAGTCCACAATACATCCACACCAACAGGAACGCTTGCACCAGCAACAATTGCAGTGAAAGACCATTCTAATCCTTCTGCAAAACGCTCTCTAATGCAATCTGAAGGTATGATAATCCAAAACTTATTTAACAATATTAAACAAAACTAACAAACAATTTTTTACACAGCCTTTAAGGACGAACCTGCAAAGAAAAAGATTGCTGATGATCCCAACAATTAGCAAGAAACTGCAACAACTCTATCTAATTATGTCGTACGAACTTTTGTTAATGTTAATGATGAACAAAACTTATGTCGTGTCATGTAATAGGATCTTATGTAGTTAAATTATGGCTTGCAAACTTATCAGGAAATATATGCAAACGAATCTGTATAACAGATTAATTTTAAACTCGACTTTCATTCAACAATTTGAAAACGCAACAACAACGTGCAACACGCGTCATTGAATAAACCTAGTTGTTATGAAATTACACAAATATTACTTAAAACTATAAGTTAATTTTGTACTTACTTTAAAATTTATACTACCACTTTGTTGAAAAATTTATAATAATACTAATACTAATCTATATATATATATATGTGTGTGTGTGTGTATATATATATATAAATATATCTCATATGGTTATTTCTATGATTTGATAATAAAACAAGTGTTAAAGCAAAATGTAAAACATGTGCTTCATGCATCCACTCACCCAACAGAGGCGCGCCTGTTTAAATTCTTTAAGATGTCATCGTATGGTTATGGATCCAGATCGATGATTCTAAGCATTAATGATAGTGTTCTTAATTTCATCATGGGATCAGTTAATCCATACGTTAGAAACCAACGGTTCTTGAAATACATTTGTATGTTCCTTTTTCTCATGCTGCCCCATAAAAAAAAAAACTTCCAATCAAACCCTAACATGTTCTAATTTAAGTTTGTCGCTCATCTTTCATTCTATGGTCGTTATTTCTCCAGTGATTATGGATAATTATTTCTAATTAGATTTTCATTCATGGGCTTATAAAAGAGTCTTTGATTGAATGAATCAAGAGTGTTTGATTGATGTTGGTTTGTCATTGTTGTTCTGTAGTCCAATTTTATCTAAAGGCACCATAATATCTTCCAAGTCCTTTTATTGTTTATGTTGTTGTGCATTTTCATCTCTGAAACTTACCATGAACGGTTAATTTTCCTTGACATTCCGAAGTTTAGGTCTACATGAGCATGATTCCAAGTCTTTTTATTTAGGTCAAATGCTAGAGCACAATTAGATGCATATATTGGAGTCTACCCCTATTCAATTTTCATGGTTTGGTCATCACTTTATGACATGTTGTAAGTCGAACACATCATGTAGTCAATGATTAGTCTAACGTCATTAGTAAAAAAACTTACCACGTAATTATATTATTTTAGACATTATTGATTTGTTTTTGCATTTGATCTATGGAGCATACATAAAGTAATGCATGAGGTGATCATGCATGCAGTTGCACACTAGGAAGCCAATTATACATGCTTTTGCTGCCTAAGCATTGTTAAACGCCCCTCACATCCCTCATCATATGAATGCTTCTAAAGCTTCCATCACCACCACCATTCTCATCCCATCTACTATGTGTTTTTGTTTGTGTTTGTAATTTTACAACTAATCGATTGGAATACGACATCCGTGTTGCGATAAATCACATGTCAAGAAAGGCCCAAGAACGGTTGAAGAAGATGTAACTAAACATATCAATTATATATATAGCCAAATATCGTGAAGCCCCACCGCAACGCACGGGTTCCTGCTAGTATTATATATAGCATAGATGTCTAGGGGTGAGCAACAATTAAACATTTAACCTACAACCGAACCAAAAAAAGAAGAACTGAACCGAAAGTAAACAAAAACTGAATTAACCAAAAACCGAATTAACTTAAAATCGGTTATTGTTTTTTGTATACTTAATTCACCAAAATCAACCAAATCGAAACAAAACCATTCGTAAATTTTTAGCTTTTATACCTCTATTTCATATACTTCCAAGGAAAAAAAAATAGCCAAAGGTTGGTTTTTGTTATTAACCAAAATTAACTAAACCGGACTAAAAACCGACAATGTAACCATGTAACCGATTGTTCAATAAGATCGATTAATTGATGACTTTGGTTTTAGTTTCGGTTAAAGCTAATAATCGAACTGAACCGAACCATACACACCATTAGAAGTGTTTGTATTCCCCGTTGCATCACATGACACTCTACTGGTATAACAAATATAGATGAACCTTTGTTTCAAATAACATATAAATTTATAATCTATGTTTTTAACTTAACTTCAATGAGTCGTGGATGACCCTAAAAATATGTAATAGTGTCAATAACTGATAAAAAAACATATTTCACTCTATATTACTCATTTATATTTTTATTAGGGGCGGGGCATCACCAGAAATAGTCACTGGTACCCCAGTATCAACACGGTAATACCGCCGCTATCTATGTTGGTAGTGGTCCCGTGAACTAAAATTTGGTTCTAGTTAACGGGCAGGTAAAGTGGTTTATTAAATGCAACGGTCGAATCTATATGTTTTTTAATTACAATTGTTACCGTTAATATTCATTTGAGCTTTTTATTTTTTTTCAAACTGTGACAACCGTCACCCTCATCTATTAGAAAGTTGTCAATTTTAGTCCTTGTAAATTCCATTTGCTCAATTAAAAAAAAAACTTGAGTTTCACTTAATTTTAATGTTCTTGCCTTGAAGTACTTGCATTTTAATTGAAAACAATTTGACGTACTTCAAATAATATGTGTTCATATTTTACTAAACAATTACAACTATTCATATGTATAATATTTAAATGCAATATTATTATTATATTAAAGAAGCTAATAAATTTAGATGAGCAAATGTAGGTTGTAATTATTGTAAGTCAAAACTTAATTAATCAATTTGGTTCTAGCAATACTAAACATTAGAGTGATTTATAATAAATGAGATAATGAATTGTATTGAATTTTGATTTAAGATGTTCTTTTATTCAAGCTAAACAAATCGAGAGTTATGAACTTATGATACCTTTGGTTTATAAGGAAAAAGAAAGTTTTGTATCAAAGAATTAATATGTAGTTTTAAAATCCACCAACAATTTAAACCCACATTCAATTCTTTTATGTTTTGTCTCAACCATTTGAAACTTCCACATAATAAGTATCATTTGATGGCAATTATGAAGTATTAACATCATGTAACATATATCATTGTGATATGTGTGTATATATATAGATGTAACTTTCATAATTTATCTAATGCTCATTTCCTTCAAAACCCACTAAATTAAACATCCCATGACCTTCCTAGACCCTTGCACATCATAAACCACATCAAAACACGCATAAAACACGATCTAAAACTCTGTTCTTCGGCCACAATGTGCGATTTTTACCATTTTTTTTCGGGTATGAAACGTGATTGTAAGTTCCCTTTTCTTGTGCCATTTTGTTCATTAGATCTTCCTTTACAAATGCCCTATTGATTTAGGTTCCATTGTTGTGGAATTCAAGGTATTGGATTTCTAGGGTTAGGGTTTAGTTTTGGGGAACAAGATGAAGTTTATTGATATTATAAAATGTTTTATTTTCATTTGAAATAGCTTGTATTATTTTATTTTATTTGTACTTAATTAGTTATAATAAATTATTTATTAATTCATAATGCCTAAAATCGGGTATATAAATTTAATATTTTACAAAACGAAAGTATTTTATGATCCAAAGTCATAATCTTCATTATTTTTATTCATTGTGTAACTTACAACTGTTTATTCAATTCTTTATAATTATTGTAATTATTTACAATTATAGTCTAATTAATTAATTTCGTTCGAAACATATTCTTATCTAAATATTCAATTGGTAATATTTAGATTACTAAATCATAATCATAGACTTTTACCATATTTTTTTTGTGATACATATTAAGTTGTTTATAAAAAGAAACTCTAATTCCCCAAATCGACTTAGCAAACCCTAATGCCTTATTAGAACCCTAGTGACCTTAGACTCTTAGACTTTCCCTTATTAGTACGCTTATGCATTATAGGTTGGATTCAGCGGAATTCCCATTACTTAGCTCACGACCGCTTAAGTTGGATTTTGATCGCTTTCGCAAACTGTGAGTATATCTTTCCCCTTTTTACCGTTTTACTACTTTGGGGTGACTCATGTACTTATATATTAATCAAGTTTCAATTTCTTATACTTAATGCAATTCTCATGTGTGTTTGCTTTATGATAATTGGTGTGTCTATGACTTGTCAAAATCATTAACCGCTGGGCGGCCTAGCTTTTCAATGAATAGTACTATGGTATACCCCCTTGAGACTCTGTTGAGAGAATCTTGGTCATTGTCTTGTTAATTCATTATTCAGTTGGTTAGTCATGTGTTAGTCATTATTCTCAGGTTTGGTTTTGAACGGATATTACTTATTACATAATTGCAAATGGTACCGCACATGAATTGCTAAACATTTTTCCTACTATATTTATTCAAACAGGGTATGCTCACCAATACAATTTTTGTATTGACCAAAATTATTTTGTACATGTTTCAGGTTGTTTTGAGATGCATCCTTTAAGCTTTCGGATTTATATTTAGATTTTGATTCATTGTATTTCAATTTAGTTGGCAGTTAGAATCGTTGTATATCATTTCAATGTAATAAATTATTTAATCAATGTATTCAAATTTACACTTTAGTCCATGTGCTATTGAACAATCGTCACTACGTGACACCTCGATGTTTCCGCCATCGGTTGGGGTGTTACACAAACGGTCATATTTTGTGACCATTTTATCAAATGGCTATATATATATATATATATATATATATATATATATATATATATATACACACACACAAAACAATGCCCCGGTTTACTATAAAAAAATAGAAATTATCTCCGTACTTTAAAAAAAATAAGTGAATTTGACGTCGAAGATGATTCAGTTTTCATTCTCCCGCTTGAAGTGCACCCGATATTACACTCAACCGATAGTAGCATTGAGTTTCTCATGGACCTTGCCAAGCGAGTTGCAGAGGAAGACACAGCAACATCTAAAAAAAAGATATGTCGCACGTGATCGCGAGGAGACAATATTCGGTTAATAGATGGCTATTTTGCCGACGTACCAAAATACACCGAGGCATAGTTTAAACTAAGGTATCGCATGTCGAGACGTCTATTTCTAAAAATTGTAGCAGATGTTGAATCAAACTTCGAATGGTTCAGAGAGGGCGTGGATGGTCGGTTTAGAAAGAGTTTTACGCACATACAAAAAAGTATCTTTAACAGTGAAACAACTCGAAACCGGTAATCCTGCAGATGAATATGATGAGTATTTATGTATGTCTGAGAGGACGTCACACGAATTTTTACAATTTTTTTGCAAGGTCGTCATTAAGTTATACTGGACTGAGTTTTTACGAAGACCAACAAGTCACGACATTGCATGTTTTTACGAAGCACACAAAGAAAGACATCACCTTCCCAACATGATCGGTATCATTGATTGCACTCATTTAGTATGGCAAGTATGTCCTAGGGAATTACGAGAACAATATATGAGAGGTGATCACCAATACCCTACGATCATGCTAGAAGTGGTTGCTTCGCAAGATATGTGGTTTTGGCATGAATTTTTTGTCCCCCGGTTCACTCAACGACATAAATGTTCTCCAACAATCCCCAGTTTTTCTTATCCAACGAAACGAAACGGCGCCGTAGTGTCCATTTACTTAAAATTGCCACTTATATAAACGTGGATATTATCTTACCGATGGCATCTACCCAACCTAGTCAACGTTTGTAAAAGCGTTTTGATATTCGACCGATTCAAAGGAAAAGAAATTCGTTAGGGCGCAAGAGGCGGCAAGGAAAGATGTTGAGCGAGCGTTCGGAGCATTAAGGGGGAAATGGGGAATTACCAACCGACCCTTGAGGCCGACGACCGTTGATAGGTGTAGCGTCATCGTCTATACGTGCATAATATTGCACAACATGATCATTAAAGACGAGGAGCGTGCGATATCACCGGTCCACATACGCTATCCCCCAATGCAACCGGTGTTCGACGACAATGCCCTTGCGAAGTTGACAGACTCCGATATGCATTTTCGACTTCGAAATGATCTCGTGGAACATCTAGCCGAACTTGATCTACCATACCTCGAAGTGGAAGCCGAATAGTTTTTTTATTTGGTTTATTTTTAATTATGTGTGTTTGCATTTCTTTGTTTTATTTACTTTTAATATTGTAAGTTTCTTTTATTAATTTAATAATATGTTTAATTAATGTTTCTTTAAAAAAAACTAAAAAATAAAGATTTCAATGAAATGAACTAATAGGGTGTTGCTTTTATAAAAATGTTTCAGTAAAGTAATATGATATTACAAGATTGGTATAAATTAGTAAAATAAAAAGTTATCACTATGAGCACCCTTTCCTTCCTTAATAACTTATACACTTCCAAACAATCATTCATTAAATGTACGAATAACTAATCTATTTTTCTTAATTTTTTAAGAAGACGACCTTTTGCCCTCTCACCTGTATAAAATTGTTTTTAGAGATAATGCGTATCTTGTAATTGTTAATCGTTAATTAAATATATATATTTAAGTCATTCAATATTTAAAGCACGATAAAGATAATGTCTCTTTGTGGATGCTTTTCAGTTCATATGATATGAACATCTTGTTTCAACATTTGCAAGTCAAAGAAAGCAGGTCCCTTTGTTAAGTTGTTTATTGATGTTAGTAATCAAGGTTCCTTTTTACACGGGCCTGATATCTTGTAATTAGTACAAAATGAGGAACACGTGTTAGAAACAAAATGAAGAAAATGTAATATTAAATTTTATTACTGTGTTACGTATTAAATTCCCTCCGTTCATTTTCGAAGTTTATTTTATTTTTTATTATTTGCCAAGAAATCTTTTAGTTGAAATTCAGTGATGTAATTTATTATTTGTATTTATTTTTTTCTTAAGTTTAGTTTTAAATAACATGTAGCTCAATAAAGTTATGAAATACTAATAAAAGACTCATATCTAAATAGTCAAAATACACCAAATAACCCAAATGAGTAGTATTTTTAGTTTAAGTGTGTGTGAAGAATCAAGAATCACGTAATATACATAGAAAAACAGTTAGTTAAATTTGAAAACATATTTCAGCTTCGTATATAGTCGTCTGTCATTTTTGCGAAACCAGAAATTCTTGGCTGGCTAAAGCCGAAACCGTTTGATTAAGAGTCTAATATAGTTCACCTTGTGGCTATAATTAGTGAGTCTAACTCACTTTCACAAATTTATAACGAATTCTAGGGTTCAAAGAGTCAACGAACCCCATATTCGACCAATGTATCTTTTCATCGTCCCACCTCACCTATGGCGGTATGGGTGTGCTAGTTCTTTTAATGACATGTTTGATCAATATTATTACAGATCTTGATAAACATTATAATCCTTATACTTGATATTTGAAATATTATAAAAAAAAAAAAATATTGGATTAATGTAGAGGAAAATAATTGGCGATGTTAACATCACAAAATTTAGGTAATGTTGAGAGTAAATTATGAGGTTATTTCGTATGTATATGAAAGGCAGATCTCTAAAAATCTAATTATTTTTGTCTTTTGTCTTGACGTCACCTAACTTTTGTGATGTTAATCTTACAAATCATTTATATTTAATCTTTTATATAATATATCATGAAAATGCTATAAATCTATAATACAAATCAATGAATCATCATAAATTACCTTTTGATAAAAAAATGAAAATTGATGTGGTTCAGTATAACCGTAGTACATATATAAGTTGGGTTAGATACAAACTAATGATCTTTTGACCATGTGTAGTGGAGCGTCAATTGGGCCCTTAATCTAATTTTAGCACCCAAGCACCGTTACGGTGGGGCCTTAAAGGGCGCCAAATGCCAAAAAAAAAAAAAAAAAGACTTTGAGTGTTAAAATTTTAACACCAATTTACCTTGGATCTTGTGCCATCATCTTTCGACCAACAAAAAACATCATCTTTCGACCAACAAAAAACAAGAATATCTTTGAAGCCGGATAAATTAAACTATTCAATCCTTTAACAACTTGTAAAATTCACAAACTAAAATCTGAAAGGTATATTTGAATTTTTGTAGTCCCTTAAGAAAATATATGAATTCAAAAGCCCAAAACCACCATTCACTCTTAAAGACTAAAAGAAATTAAATTTAATTTTTCAGCACAGTTCTCTTCTTTGGGTTCTCCTTAAAAGCAGTATAAAAAGTTAAAAGCCCAAATAATAGTTGTTGAAATGAATCTATATCTATATCTATTTTATATCTATCTATATCTATATCTATCTATATCTATATTTATATCTATATCTATATCTATATCTATATCTATATATATAATAAACCAAAGCATTTTTAACGACATGTCATAATATTATACAATCTCTATTTTGAGAGATGTCACATAAGATGTGATGTGGCAACTCTAGACCAATTAAAAAAAAGGAATAAATATGGTTTAAATATGATTTAACATAATCTATTAAATACCTAATCTACTAAATGTAAATATTAAAACATTATTATTTTCTCTCTCATGTTTTTTCTCATAACTTTTAAACGTTAATATCTTTTATATACGAGATTTTTTAAATAAAAAAATTACACCAAATTAACGAGCGTTTTATTATCTTTCCAACGAGTATCATAGTGCTATATAAAAAACGGAGAAAACAAATGACTATTTTTTGTAACCCGGCAAGTATTGTGTCAGATTTCGAATTAGTTTAAAAAAAATTGTAGGTTTGGGTCGTACTTGGGATTAGGTGATACCCGACCCAATTACCCCTTTTTTATATTAGAATATGATAACTTATGGCAGAGATTTGTTTAAAATAATAATAATAATAATAATAATAAAAAAAATAATAATAATAATAATAATAATAATAATCATTAATCATATATTGGCAAGTCATTAATTATGTTGTCATATTAGATATTTTATTATGTCATATTAGATATTTCACCCCGGGACGCTCTCCAACAGGTAATTGCTATATAGATGTCATTTTTATAGTTTGGATACTTCTAATTTTATTCACTTTACTTAGATTTCTCAACCCGGGACGCTCCCAGGGTATAAGCTAGTATATAATAAACCAAAGCATTTTTAATAACATCTCTCTCTCTCTCTATATATATATATATATATATATATATATATATATATATATATATATATTGCAAAGGGATTAATTCTACATGTCATACTCTTATGCAATCTCTCCTTTGAGAGATGCCACATAGGATGTGATGTGGCAACTTTAAACCAATTAAAAAAAAGAAATAAATATGATTTAATATAATCTATTATAATCTTTAACCTAATCTATTAAATATCTAATCTACTAAATCTAAATATTAAAATTTTATTATTTTATCTCTCGTATTTCCTCCCATAACTTTTAAACGTTAATATCTTTTATATACGAGATTTTTTAACGAAAAAAATTACACCAAATTAACGAGCGTTTTATTATCTTTCCAACAAGTACCATAGTGCTATATAAAAATCGGAGAAAAAAATGACTATTTTTTATAACCCGACAGGTATTGTGTCGGGTCTGGGATTAGGTGATACCCAACCCGTTTACCCGAAACAACATACCCAAATACCCGAACTACATACCCGATCATATACCCATGTTTTTAACGTATCACATAACCCTTAGACTAATGCGTTCGATATTTTAATAATTAACTTTTTTTTTTCTTATTTCATGTTAGTTCTTTTTAGAATGATCGATTACAAACTTCTGCATACCCCGGCTATATTTGAATATGATAACTTATGGCAGAGATTTGTTTAAAATAATAATAATAATAATAATAATAATAATAATAATAATAATAATAATAATAATAATAATATATTTTATTATGTTATATTAGATATTTCAACCCGGGACGCTCCCGGGATAAAAACTAGTGTTATAATATTATGCAATCTCTCTTTTGAGAGATGCCACATAGGATGTGATGTGCCAACTCTAGACCAATTAAAAAAAGGATTAAATATGGTTTAAATATGATTTAACATAATCTATTAAATACCTAATCTACTAAATGTAAATATTAAAACTTTATTATTTTCTGTCTCATGTTTCCTCTCATAACTTTTAAATATTAATATCTTTTATATACGAGATTTTTTAAAGAAAAAAATTACAGCAAATTAACGAGCGTTTTATTATTTTTCCAACGAGTACCATAGTGCTATATAAAAAACGGAGAAAAAAACGACTATTTTTTTGTAACCGGACAGGTATTGACGTATTGTGTCAGGTTTGGAATTATTTTAAAAAAAATTGTGGGTTTGGGTCGGGCCTGGGATTAGGTGATACCCGATCCAATTACCCTTTTTTATATATTAGAATATGATAACTTATGACAGATATTTGTTTATAATAATAATAATAATAATAATAATAATAATAATAATAATAATAATTAATCATATATTGGCAGATGCCATTTTTATAGTTTAGATACTTCTAATTTTATTCACTTACTTAGTTTTATCAACCCAGGACGCTCTTGGTGTATAAACTAGTATTTTATATTTAGAAAAATAAATAAATCTTTAGATTTCATTTCGGGGTAGTTGAAATGAATTTAATAATTGTGTGTGTGTTTAATTAAACAAATTCAAATAGCAAACTTTATTATAATGCAATGTAAGAGATAATGTTTGGTTATATTGAAATGAGCCTTTGAAACTTGAAAATCAGATAAGTATTGCTATGAGCAAATGTAAGCAAGCAAAATCTATCTATTCTATCTATACATATAATAAACCAAAGCCATTTTAATAACATGGCACTCAAAGAGACATTCTCTTCTTTGAGCGTGTCATGTGTCATCTCATGTAGCATTGAGATATTTTAGGAAAAAAAATAATTTAAAAACAAAATTGGATTTTTCACCCTCATGTTTCCTCCCATAATTTTTAAACGTTAATATCTTTAATATACAAGATTTTTTAAAGAAAAAAATTATACCAAATTAACGAGCGTTTTATTATCTTTCCAACGAGTACCATAGTGTTATATAAAAAACGGAGAAATTTTTTTGTAGGGTTTTGTTCATACAGGAAAAAAAACACAAAGTGTTTAGGTAAATTATTAATCATGTATAGACAAGTCACTAATTATATTCAAATCAGTAAATATGATTTTTTTTTTCAATCAGAGCCGAATAGGTTAATAGAGTTATACGTTGTTTTAAGTTAGGTATCAATATTAGTATGTTAGAGTTGTACATTTGTTTCGTCTTTAGGATATGTGTTAATATTAGAGTTACATTAAAGTTCTACATTTTTTAGGTTAGGTGTTAGCATTGGAGTTGTACATTATTAATTTGTTTTAGGTTAAATATTAATATTAGAGTTATACATCAGTCTATTTCATATGTAAAATTGATGTATCATATTAAATTTCTCAACCCGAGACGCTCCCAGGGTATAATCTATTTTTCAACTCGAGACGCTCCCAAGGTATAATCTAGTCAAATATATAATTTTGATAAGTTACTAATAAAAACTATTTTTATATCTTTAATCATTTAAATAAATAAGGTGATAATCGTAAGCAGTTTTGTTTTCACAAAACTACTTTATATCCAAACCAATAAAGAGATAAAAGAAGTTTCAATAAAGAATCTCAAAAACTCGTTAGTGGTTTTTCAACTTTAGATATTTTAGCAATTTTACATAGAAGAGTAAAAGGATATAAAAAATAAAATAGATGATAAAATATAACACAATAGTTCATAAAATATAACACAATGTCAATAAATATAACCTAATGCCGAAGAAAAAGGATAAAATGAATCGCAAAAATGACACAATGATGGAAATAAAAAAAAGACACAATATCACATAAAAGACACAATGATCTAACACAGTCTAAAAACAATAATAAAAAACGAAAACCTAAAAACTAAGATCATATGGTTCGATGAGACGATCTCAATGCCACTTGAATGAGTTCAATCGAAGCCTGTTTGATATCCTTTCTACGACTTCCTATTTTTTTTTTCATTGTGTATTTGATCCTAATTCATGAACATATTAATGTATAAAATATACTTAATTCTAGGGTTGTTCACGAGCCGAGCGGAGCTTTGCTTGTGCTTGACTCGTTTACAAACTGAACCAAGCGGAGCGGCTCGTTTACAATCGAGCCAAAAAACCGAGTGGGCACTTTTCGAGCACGAATTTTTCCGAGCGAACCCCAATCAAGAATCGAGATGAGAGTAATTTGGACAACCATAAAATTTGGATGTTCCTTCGATGTTTTAAATGTCGGTTGACAACTAAGGTCGAATTGTTCGATGATAACATTGATATATATTGAGATGCGAGTGTCCGATGATGAGGCTGGTGAGGCGATCAACTTGCATTATGACATAAGGTGATATAAAGCGACGATCAGCAATGGACGACTAATAGCATAATGAAGTCAAGACTGTCACCTCATGACTTTTGGTATTACTGTTAAACTTAGTGTTAAAGTTTTTATTGGGTTAACTGGGCTAGTTATATTTGTTTGCATACATTAAGCCAAATCCAATTGAATGTTATATATAAAGCTATAAATATATATGTAATTTGTGAATATAATTATAATTAAATATATAATAAATAAATAAAAATTTATTCAAGCCAAGCGGACCTTTTGTAACACCCCAAATGATGGTGGAATCATCGAGGTGCCACGTAGTGACGATTGTTCAAAAGCTCACGATACTAAAATGTAAATATTTTATTCAATGCTTCAAGTACAATTACAAATTATATATACACTTAAAAAGCATGGTCGGTGGACCATGCTTTATAATTAATAACATTTAACTTTTGCCATATAACAAATTACACCCTTCAATTATTCAATTTGATAAAAATAATTTTCATCCTTGACACAAATGACCCCTAATCTTTTAAGTTTACAAAATGTCTTTCTTACTTTTTAACTTTTTCACTTTCAAACTTTTGACATATAACCATTCTCTCCCCAAACTTTACTATAATATCAAAAGTAACCCTCTAGCTTTGCAAACGTCACTTTGATCCCCTCAAGTTTGTAAAGTTTCAAGCTTATCGTAAAACTACTTTCTTACGTTTTTATTTTTATGGATGTCTCGATATAAAATTGAGTTAAATTTCCTTGAAAATGAGTCAGGTAAAAATACTAAGTTTTGGTTCGACAGTAAAATTAGAGTTACTACGTTTATAATAAAATACACAAACAACCCTTTAACTTTATAAATTGATATTTATACCTCTACACTTTCTAAAAACTTTATAAAATGTCATTTTCACCCCCGTTGAGTTCTAACTTATCAAATTTACCTACCGTATATTCATTATTTACATTAAAGGAAAAAAAACATATTCTGACGCAGTTATTATTGTGTATGTGTTGGTATAAATCACTTTTCGACGTAAATTAATTTTTATATACGTTTTTTTACTGGTCTACGTTTTGCTATACATTATGGTATAAATTCATGCTTCAACGTAAACAATATAAATTCACGTTTCGACATAGGGTTATTTTCATAAAACGACTCTGTTCAAATATAAAAGTTTCCATACTTATTTTTACTTATGATATCGGTTGGTCTATGATTCTGACGTAGTCTATGATTCTGACGTAACTTTTGTTCGGAAATGGGTTGGATCAAATATAAAACATTTTAGTTCAACAGTAAAAATTCGTGTTACCTACGTTTTTGGCGTAAATTATGTTCGGATACAAACGAGTCGGCTCAAATATACAATGTTTTCATTCGATGGCGTAAACTCGAGTTACTATACATTTTCTATGGTTAACGCATCACATGACGTGCCACTACCTATAAACAACTTAAGCGTCGCCGCCGCAACGCGCGGCCTACGACAACCATCTAGTATTCATGAAATACAAAACACTTTCCACACGTTGTCTGGATTAAGTCTTTACTAAGTCCAAATATCCTACATGAAGTATCTCAACAATCAACCTGAAACATGTATGAAAATAATATTGTCAACATAAATAATGTTGGTGAGCATACTTGGTTTGTTTACGTATAATATAAGTTTAAAGAATATGTTTTAAAACTCATGTGTCAAGATTTATTAAGGCATTATGTAAACACATGGTAAACAAACAAGATAACGTCAAATGATTATGATTCACATAATGCATCCTAACACGTTTCAAAAATGATTTAAACACCATAACATGTGTTACGTCGATTTGAGCATTTGAGCACCATAACCTAAATTAAGTCTAGATGACGATTTCGAGCAAATAATGTAAGTAAACTACGTTTAAGTCTAGCATAAAGAACAAAGATAACGAGACACATATATGAATTGTAAACTTATAAAAGATTATGTGTAAGTGAATGTGTAAGTTTGTATATGTGTACATGTTTCACCCCAAAAGTGTAAAAATGAAAAGGGGGATAAGTATACTCACAGTTTGCAAAAGCGATCCAAATCCAACTTAGCTGTCGTGAATTAATGAATCGGGAATTCCCAATGAATTCTACCTATAACGTTAGAATACTAATAAGGGAAATTTCTAAGAAGTCTTGTGACACCCCGCATTTTCAGGTTCCTACCTTAACTAAACTCTAGTTAACTTGCATGTGCATACGTGACTAATCACTTGACTAGGGTTAGTTAGGAAGGTCTTCCTATATGTTATAGGGTAATAACATATGTTATGTGATAATAACATATGTTACATTATTATAAGTAAGGTTATCATCACAAGGCACACACGAGTCCTGTATCCCGAACGTTGGTGATTTGTCTAGCATACATGATAATGTGTACAATTGAAATATGATGAACGTGAAGTAACATGTTTATGTGAATTACGTGTTTATGCAAATTACTGCTTAACTGATAGTTAGTACGTAAACAATGCAAATTACATGCACTCTATGATTCATATGTTATGAGATGATAAAAACAATGATTTTTAAGTTAGTTAGGGTGGTTAATATTATCGGGCCCGGTATTGGGCTAAAACATGATTAACGGGTCCGGTTAGTAGACTAAATGTAACCTCACGAATTTTCCCATTTATTTTGCATTAAAGTATTTCCCGATCCATGATATAAAGTCTAATTTATTTCTAAGTATTCTTATCTTTATCCGTGCACTCTATTTTTCTAAGTTCCTTTTATCATTGTACTTAAAAAAAAATCTTCAATCATGACATATGTCCTATCCTAATTCTATTTATAAAATGACGATTTTATAAGACGGTGTTTTTTTTTATTTTCTAATTCAAACTAATGATTTTTTTTCTTATTTAAAGCTAATCATTTTTCCAATTACATTTATAATCTCAAACAAGGAAGATATAAATTCATTTCAAAATAAAGCCTTGAGTCAAGAGTCAAAGTCTTGATAACATAATTCTTGGAGTCAAAGTCTTAGTCAAACAGTCAAAGTCCTTGTCAAAGTCTTAGTCAAACAGTCAAAGTCTTAGTCAAATAGTCAATTCATCAAAAAACCTTACTTTATGGTGTTGACCAATTTTAATGGCTAATTGAATCCAAAACTAGTATAAAAACCCACCTATGACCATTATACTTGGCACCTCTAAAATCGATTGTTTCAATCCGATTAAACTTTCCCTCATACCTTTCTTCTATAGTCTATTACTTCTACAATTGAAGCTTTGATTATAAGCTCTTGTTATTGGCGAATTGGAAGCATGATATTCTTTCTTTTTTTTTTCGGATTTCTTATTTCTTCAAATTGGACTAGCTACGTTGTTGAGTCTTTGGGATTCGCCTCACATACATTCACAACGCTTAGAGGATAATTCAGCTTAGCGAATGTGAGTTTACGTAACCATGTTTATGCAATTCTTTATACTTGCAACATTATACTTAAGCAATTCTACATACATGTCTAGTTGTAAACTTTAATGCATCATGATTTAGACAACAACAACAGTTTCAACGAGTTTCAACATACATAATCATTAGCTATGGCCTAGCCGGCGATACTCAATAAAGATCTATTGGATTGACAATCCCACCTAGATTTGTTGACCATCTTTTATGGGGAGCGCGGGTGATTGTTATCGTTCCAACATAATATTAAGGTGAACCGTGGATGACGGGATGGACCTAAACTAGTCGGAGGTTTGATTATGTGCATTCAACACTTCATGTTTATTCATGTAGACTTAAACTTACGATAGACATATGAATTGCTAAACTTTTATACTTAAACTTAATTGCTTGACATGGCTTATGTATTCTCACCAACTTCTAGTTGACCCCCCCATTTTTACAACTCAACAGGAAATAATGATGCTTAAAGTCTAGAGAGTTAGCATGAGGAGACAAATTGAAGTTTATGCTTTATTTGGTTATTTGATGTATTAGAATTTCATTCAAGACTTATTATGTATTTTAAATTTTGGATATTTGCACTTTAATTAAATTTCAATTAAAACTTGAATACCATGTGCTACTGTATACTCATTCTTACGTGACACCTCGATGTTTCCGCCATCGGTTGGGGTGTTACAGATTGGTATCAAAGCTTTGGTTATAGGGAATTAGGTTATTAGAAAAATAATCTAGACTATAACCTTAGGGATTTAAACAGTACTTGCTCCTCTTACTTGTAACCCTAATTGCTTCCTTAATCCTATCCCTATCTTACACCTTATGCAACCTTAAGCCTTACGAGTTGACCGCTCTTATTCGTCTGCTGCAATCCTGATCCACCATTAGATTAATAGGACAAAATCCTCAGGTTTAGCCTGAACCATGCAATCTGGAAGGGTGAACGCCTATATTCTGAGTCTTCTGTCTAGGCTGCATTGCGCATATATCCCAATCAGACGAGGGACCTGGATGCCTACCTGGGAATTCTCGGGATGAGTGTTCACTTATAAGCTAAAGCATGTCTTCACTATGTTATTAGAATCTAGAAGTTTTGATAAGTCAACGTTTTCGTTTATTCGTTTTAATTAATGAATAAATGATTACACTCACTTTCCTTAAACTAAGCTATAAAATCTCAAAATTTTACAGCTTAAATCAATCTCATTTCATAACCATCTATGGATTTCACAATCACACTTCACCTTACCATCTTAGCCACTTTTTAAATATTCAACATCCTACCCAAATCATATTATTTCATTTCTCCACATGTTACTTATTTTTTAAAAAAAAACTATAACCTCATACCTTAGCACAAACTAAAGATTTCTAAATCTTGTTGTATTTTCATTACCTAGTAACTTTACGAAGTACATATTTTTGTCAAAAGATGTCCTCGAACTTAAATTCAATTGTTTATTTATTGACGTAACAAACAATTTTCTATATAATGCTTTAAACTATTAAAAATCACTTAATAGAACCTTGATCTTCAAAACCTAATGTCATGTTTGAAATCTCCAACTAACGGGAATATTTTAATCAAAACCCACTTAGCTTGTACTATTTAACAACTTTTGCTTTATGTATAAAACCAATTTTGAAAATAAGATTTTTTTTCCATAGGAATAATATCTAGTCTCTAAATTCTCCATCGACACTCACTCATTTTCAACTTGTTCAAATTTTTACAATATTTGGCATATACCACAATCATGTTTTCTTATACACTTGATTATAACCTTTGATCCAAACCCCAAAATTTACACTGCTACATAATCTCCTTACTATAAAATAAACTCTTTATCAACTATCTTCACATTCACTATCTCTCACAACCTTGATTCTGCTTCAAGATTTTTCATCATCCTCTCAAGAACTAAATTCATATCCTTCACCTTCTCACACATGAGCTAGTTACCCATGATAACCAAACTATCAAAACTTGCTTGTGTGTTGCATAATCCTTAGTTATACATGAGGATTCGACTATCTACCATATTCGAACATTTGAAACTAGAATTCATGGAATATAAACTATTTGCTATAGACACACCTAGAGTCATTAACCTTGTCTAGGGCAACTCTATTACAACTCGTATGATATACTTGATACTTGATTGCTTACATGTACATATTATCAATTTGCAACTTATGTGTGTAATAATTGGTACACTTAATCAAACAACTGATAGAGGATGAAGTACTTGCTCAACAGTTAGTAGAGTACCAAATAACCTACACAACGATTGGTAGAGGTCATCATGCCTGCTCAACAGTCGGTAGAGGCTCTACAACCTGCTCAACGACTGGTAGAGGCTATCGCACCTGCTCAACAATCGGTAGAGGTTCTTATTCACTGACTGGTAGAAGTCTTTTTCCTGCTTAACAGTTGGACTCATTTTTGGATACATTGTATACGATTCAATCACAAGGTTATTTTGCATTACTTACATGTGTGTTTAGAGTCATAGAAGGACACAAAACCCTAATGTAAGGTAAATTGGTGATTACGGTCCGGAACGTAATCATGAATTTACAGGTACGTTAAGGTAGTGTGAAATTCTATCAAGGTTTTTGGTAGATAACCAATTATAAACTCTAGTTACCTCTTTAGTATTTCTATAGTCAATTAACTCATGCATTTCTTTTTAAGATTCCTAAAACTTAAAGTTTAGTGTTTTGCTAGATTCTTATTCTCCTTGCTATTTTAGACGAACCTAATCCAACCCTTAAAACCCACACCTATCAAACCTCTTACCAAATTATTCGAAATAGTTTATTCTGTTACCTATAAATTCATGTCATGTCTTAACACAAATTTTCCAAACCACAGTTGCCCTAATTTCTACCCAATCACTGTCAACCCGGTGTTTTTTTTTTTTAACTTCGGGACGAAGTTTCTAAAAGTAGGGGAGACTGTAACCTCACGAATTTTCCCATTTATTTTGCATTAAAGTATTTCCCGATCCATGATATAAAGTCTAATTTATTTCTAAGTATTCTTATCTTTATCCGTGCACTCTATTTTTCTAAGTTCCTTTTATCATTGTACTTAAAAAAAAAAATCTTCAATCATGACATATGTCCTATCCTAATTCTATTTATAAAATGACGATTTTATAAGACGGTGTTTTTTTTATTTTCTAATTCAAACTAATGATTTTTTTTCTTATTTAAAGCTAATCATTTTTCCAATTACATTTATAATCTCAAACAAGGAAGATATAAATTCATTTCAAAATAAAGCCTTGAGTCAAGAGTCAAAGTCTTGACAACATAATTCTTGGAGTCAAAGTCTTAGTCAAACGGTCAAAGTCCTTGTCAAAGTCCTAGTCAAAGTCTTAGTCAAATAGTCAATTCATCATAAAATCTTACTTTATGGTGTTGACCAATTTTAATGGCTAATTGAATCCAAAACTAGTATAAAAACCCACCTATGACCATTATACTTGGCACCTCTAAAATCGATTGTTTCAATCCGATTAAACTTTCCCTCATACCTTTCTTCTATAGTCTATTACTTCTACAATTGAAGCTTTGATTATAAGCTCTTGTTATTGGCGAATTGGAAGCATGATATTCTTTCTTTTTTTTTTCGGATTTCTTATTTCTTCAAATTGGACTAGCTACGTTGTTGAGTCTTTGGGATTCGCCTCACATACATTCACAACACTTAGAGGATAATTTAGCTTAGCGAATGTGAGTTTACGTAACCATGTTTATGCAATTCTTTATACTTGCAACATTATACTTAAGCAATTATACATACATGTCTAGTTGTAAACTTTAATGCCTCATGATTTAGACAACAACAACAACAGTTTCAACGAGTTTCAACATTACATAATCATTAGCTATGGCCAAGCTGGCGATACTCAATAATAGATCTATTGGATTGACAATCCCACCTAGATTCGTTGACCATCTTTTATGGGGAGCGCGGGTGATTGTTATCGTTCCAACATAATATTAAGGTGAACCGTGGATGACGGGATGGACCTAAACTAGTCGGAGGTTTGATTATGTGCATTCAACACTTCATGTTTATTCATGTAGACTTAAACTTACGATAGACATATGAATTGCTAAACTTTTATACTTAAACTTAATTGCTTGACATAGCTTATGTATTCTCACCAACTTCTAGTTGACCCCCCCCCCCCCATTTTTACAACTCAACAGGAAATAATGATGCTTGAAGTCTAGAGAGTTAGCATGAGGAGACAAATTGAAGTTTATGCTTTATTTGGCTATTTGATGTATTAGAATTTCATTCAAGACTTATTATGTATTTTAAATTTTGGATATTTGCACTTTAATTAAATTTCAATTAAAACTTGAATACCATGTGCTACTGTATACTCATTCTTACGTGACACCTCGATGTTTCCGCCATCGGTTGGGGTGTTACACTAAAAGGCCCTAATACCCAATTACTTGGGCAACAAGCCAAATCCCCTTATAATTATTGATGAAAAAAAAAACCCTAACCCTAACCCACCCTTGCGCCGTGAATACCCACACACACACACACACACACACACACACTCAATTTTCAATAAACATCAATCTTATTCATCTCTTCAAGCTAATTTGGGTGAAATCTCTAGGCTTGGAGGACTCTTGCGTGGAAAGGTATAATTTTCACATGTTTTATAATGATTTATAATACTTAAAAAGTTTAAAAATCATAGAGTATACATATATATAAAAATCGCATATAGGGTTATGTGGGTGTTCTTGAATGTTCATTGTGATTTGATGATGATGATTGTTGTTAGTGATCATAATTAGGGTTTGTGTATGATAATATAGGTGTTTAATCAGAATAATATGAGTTATGCATGTATTAGAGATTTTTATGCATGATTAGGGTTTGTGTATAACTTGGGGAGCAAGTTTCAGTTTCTGGCAGATTCGTTATGATGTTTTGTAGGGTCTGTATTGTGATGTTAAATTGATTGTTTTGATCGGTTCTTTTCATGAATGGATTGTAAATGGTCTTAGCTTTTTAGAATGGGCAAAATCATCTGATTTGGATGTCGTTTGATATGTTTTTGGAATTTTATTTGATTAAAGGTCATATCAGATTTTCGGAATTATAAATTGGGTCAACTTTAAACGGGTATAACTCGAGTTTTACAAAGAATTAAGTTGTGAAATTTGGACAGCAGGTCAATATTGGAAAAACTTGGCTTTTCCAAGTGGATTCACCTCGTTTGGGTGAATACACAATTTTTGGGAATTTTTCTACTAAACTGACCTGCTGTGAAAATTTTCTGGACATAGCTGTGTTGTACGAATTTTAATAATTTTTGTGTTTGGTTTTGAGACAAAATAAAAATATGGGTTATCAAATGAGTCCCAATAAATATTCAGTAAAAATTTGGGAGTTTAATTCGTTCGTTAAGTATTTTAAATAATCTGTTTTTCACAGCGTACAATCTGCCCTGAAAACGCAGATTGTGTAAGGGATGTTTACGTGACTATTTGGAGTCTTATATGGTATGTATTTGACATGAGCTTGCATGAATACTTATACGAGATGTGTATGAGGTATAAAACTGATAATAATCAATATGATCACCAACGGGACACGTAGGACTTACTTGTGCATGTAGAGTCACTAGGTGTCACTACACGATTTGAACTTTAGAAGTTTTGGACAAACGAGTTACATGATGCGTTGGTTATGCACGTATACTCACCTAGTGACACTTGTAATAGGGAGTCGGTAGCTCGTTACCGTTTGAGGGATTTGGATCATTCACGTGCAACCTAAGGTGAGTTTCACTACTTTTTCTCAAAAGCATGCGTCTCGGGTTTGAGACAACTTTGGTAAACATTTTCTAGTCCAGTTTGGGACTACTCAGGGTTTTGACTCCTTGTGTGGGTCAGGTTTTGACTCCTTGTGTGGGTCGGGTTTACGATTCCTTGTGTGGATCGGGTTTTTGATCAGTTTAAAACTTATTGGTCCTTTGTGAACTAAACACTCTATCATTTGGAAAGTCCTTGCATATTATTGGGTTAATCGCTGGAGGCGAACGGGGTATTAGTTGATAGCGCTATTAGGTTGTGCAGCAACCTCATGCCTGAGGTGCTTGAGGCACGGGCATGAACTTCTGACTACATTTGAGAACTGGTGTTGATAGACACCAGTTATTGAGGCAAATTATTATGTTACTGAAGGTGTCCCAATAATTCTGTTTAGTTGCAATGAGTGGGTTAGCTACCCCTGACACGCTTAAACTGATGACACTTGAATATTTTGGTCTGGAGGACCTACGTTTTAGTTGGTTACGTGGTTTTGGAAACCAGCACAGTTACATACTCATTTACTTTACTTAGTGAACTCACCAACATTGTTTGTTGAACCACGATTTACATGCTTTTGCAGGTAGTTAGCTTCCGGTGCCAGGATTAGAAAGCACTGCACACTTCACTGCATTTGGGGTCTTGGGCATACACCTACACTACATATTATGCTTTCACATTTTCTTTCATATGGTTTTAATTTGGGCGCGTTGTTTTGCGCATGGTTTTTAAAAGGTTTAAATTTGGTTTACGCTTCCGCAGCTTAACTAAAGTTGAAGTTTGAAAACGAACTAAATGGTTTGGGCATTTAGAGTTCGTTCATATGACTTATGGCTATGGGATTCTGGTATGTCATGCGCCTCACGGTATAAACCCCGCAGTGGAAATTTGAGGGTGTGACAAGTCTAAGGTATCTAGGATTCGGAGGCATTAGGGTTTGCTAAGTTGATTTAGGGAATTAGAGTTTTTACGATAAATCGAATTAATAATAAACTCGTATATCAAAAATAATATGACAAAATTTATAAATGAAGTTAGATAATATAATTATTATCAATTGAATATTTAGATAAAAAGTAGTTCCAAATAATTGGGACAAAAAAAATAAATTAATTGCTTTAAACCATAATTGTAAATAATTACAATAATTAGAATTAATTTGAACAAATAAATATAAGTTACACAAATGAGTCAAACATTGATGGTTATGATTTGGAACATAAAACTATTTCTGTTTTTATAAAAATTAAATTTATAAAACAGATTTTAAGTATTATGAATTAATAAATGATTTATTGTTTTTAAATAAGCATAAATAAAACCAAAATACAAGATATGGTTCAAAATGACATTTTTATGAAAAATAAACATATTCTAATGCAAAATGATTAAAATAAATTTTTCATATTTTTTCTCATTTTATTTGTATTTAAAATTGATTTATTGATTTTAAAGTGTATTTAAATGATTAAAAATAGGAAAATCTATAAATATTTCCGGTCCAATAAATTTTGGATTAAGTTTCTCATGTATAAAAATAATTTTATAAAACTTTTGGTATTAAAATCATTTAAAATTAATTTTTAATCAATTAAATATGATGAAAATATTTAAATTAATACAAAAATATGAAAATAAATTAATTTCTAGAAACTAAAAATGTGATAATTTTGTTTAAGGTGCCAAGATACTACACCTAAATTTTTATAATTTTTAGACCAAAAATGAATTTATTATGAATATTCTAAGTTGTATAGATATTGTTACTGATTCATTTTTATGGTTTTAAATCTATGTAAAATTGATATCGATATCCTTTTGAGTATATAATGTAATAATATATTTATATATTCTAACTAAATGGCCTTTATAATCATTTATCTAATAAATAATCATTGGCTTAAATACCCCTATTGGTTTAACTGGTCTTTATGTGATGGACGTAATTACCTTTAATTAACCATTAAATAGGGTTTCCCCTTGGGTGTATATATAGAGATTATTAGGGGAGATTAATGGCTAATGAAACACCAATACTCTTAACCCTAACTCGTCCCTCTCTTTCCTCTCTAAACTGAGATCATTGATCTCCTTAGCCATCCTAACTATACACCCTAAACAGGAACCCGGTCAGCGTAATCATCCTGTCTTGGCATCGTCTTCCCTATCATCCTAACTGGACTAACGGGCATGTCTGATTTATTATTATGTTTATGTATTATGTTCAAATAATATAATCAACATATAACCACTTTATATTTAGGGGGTCTATCTTTCGGCTGCGATATGAAGTGTCGTAACCATACCGATATAGTAATTAACCGACCAATACCGACCGAATTCTCCTCGCAAGACGCTCCGAAATTCCCCTAGTTTTTTGCTAAATTTGATAATCTGACACACCTGCTCAAATTTAACAACTTTCAAATGTGGAGGTCATGTGTTCAAGTCTCACTTGGTGCAATTTGCTTTAGGTGAGCCAAGGGATTTATCATAGTGGATCTTCAGGCAGTTTCCCTAGAAATGGTGGGTGGACATGGTCATTAATATTATTTGTGTTCGTAGGGCGTGGGTTGCCTTTCGCTAATGGATTTACTTGCGTAGTCATGCTTATATAGTATTTTGTTGGCCGTTAAAAGAAAAATAAAATAAAATCAATTTTGTTTTTGACTTTTTGAGCAAGGTCTACATCATCAATGTCATTTGCCATGGTCAAAACTATCAGAGTTCATGAACTTGGTGATCCTGTGGTCTTACCTTACTATCCCTCATTTTAATTCTTATACTTTACATACACAATCAAGATTTTTGTCCAATTCAATCTCCAGGTCTTGTTTTGGGTGATTGTTAATTAAGTGATGCATCCAATTTCGAATTAAGTTAAACGAGTAAATTCTGCTTAAAACATATGAGCTTTTTATGATTTATGTCCACTGCAACTTAATGGAGGTCAATGCATGAATTACAGATTGATCAAGCCGAATTATTTGTAGCAATTGTAATAACTAAAATAGAACTTAACTTGTGATTATGCAAATATATGATTTTTTAAATCTTGATATAGTGAATATTTTAATTGCTGTATCATTGTGTGGATGTGCATACATTTAGGATTTGGAACATTCCTTCAAGATGATTTGATATAACATTTTAGAATTATAGACTGATTCCTGCTTGATATTTCAAAAAGGGGTGGCGGCGCAGCTTGTTGCCCGTCTACCAGTCATTATGTAAAATTCTATTCTCAATATATGGACAGTTGTTTTGTTAAAAAAAAAAAAAAATTGTATCTTTACAGTAAGCTAATCCACTTTTTTTTTCTCAATATGTTACGGCATCCGGTAATTACAAATTAAGAAACAGTTACCAATTTGTAACATGAACAACCATTGGTTTGGGGTGTCCCATATACTCCCATGTAGAAAATGTTGCATTTGTTTTCTAATATCAAAATGTATATGGCTATGTAAAGCATAATGCTTATACACTAGGAATTTTACGGAATTCATCATGAAATCAAATATTTACAGGTTCTAAAGTGGGAAGAAGTTGAAATAGGAGACTTGAAAGATGGAGAGGTTACGGTAAAAAACACTGCCATTTGGATGAACTTTGTTGATATTTACTACAGTACAGGGGTCTAAAAGGCAGTTGCAATTCCATTCACACCAGGTTTGATGTTATTTTGTTAGTTGATATTTACAACCGTAATGAGGTCAGATTCTGAGAGGGATATGCAAATGTGAAATTGTTAGTGAGGGTGAATTTTGGATAACTTGCCAAAGTAGATGCGGGTCAATATAGCTGCTTTTTACAACAACACCTTCAAGTTTTCAACTGTAACCAAACTTATATTTTCACTTACAAACACAAATAGGTAATTTTACATAATTTTATACTTTTAACAATTACAACATTTAAACATACGACACATTCTTTATAACATATTATTGACTTTAAAATAAATCCTCCCTCCCTCGCCTCGTGATTTTTAAACAACCATAACTATACGCTAATATTTAAAAAAATATATACACCAAAAAACAAATATTTTTTTTCTCTTTAATTTAAGTATGACACTGTTATAGTTCTTAAATTTAAAAAGAAATAACATGTTACATAATTGCCACTAGTGTAAGTATTTCACGCCACCCTTCTAGTTTATGTCATTATACACGTATAAGATTTATGGTTAGCTATAGAGGAGCACAAAAAATCTGAATCCGGAACCAGACCCAAAGAAAAAAACCAGAACCGGTTATTATTGTACCCATGTATTTTATACCCGTGGCTGAACCCGACCTTACTCGTAGAGTACGGATAGGATAGGATATACATTTTGAGTTCAATACACAGACCTGAAACCGTGCCCGATTTATACCTTAAAATACCCTGAAACCAGTTATACCATATACTTTAACCAGGTTATACCCTATACATGTTTTTTTTAATACCCAATAGAATACTCAAAATTTTAAAGTATATTTTTATGTTTACTTTACAACTTTTATATTTAAGTTATTTAAAATGAATATTATGTAGGAAATAATTTGTGCTTATGTGAAGTTATGTTATTGTAATTTCTTTTAATTATTTTTACAAACTACAACCAAATTTAAGTTTAAAACGAATTCAGTTTTTTTTGCGAAAAATTTAAAAAGTAATAAAACTTATTTGTTAAAACCGGGTATTAATAACCGGACTCATACCTGGTGATACCCGAATCCGGTTATACCCTACCCGCGTACATAAGGTATGGTTTTTCTCCGCAAAAACCGTACCCAAACCCTAACCGATGTCTCTCAATACCCGGTTTTTCAATACCCTATCATACCCGAAACCGATTCCAAGCATAGAACCGGGTATTAAAAAAACCGATTTATGCTAAACAAAAGCCTAATGGGCTTATATATTTGTTATAAGAGAACTCCTCAAGATCCATGTTTAAATTGGCCCAAAGCCCATTCATAATGGCCCAACACCTCCGTTTACAGCATCATCAAGTCTCTCAAAAACCCTAATCCAGACCTGCTACATTATTTTCACGCCGGAATAGCAGCATCTCTCTCTCTGCAACAATGGGTAAAAAACACCTCTCAATCCTACCAATTTCTTTAACATCCATTTATAAGTTTATTATTATTATTATTATTATTGATTTGGATTATTGTAACAGGTGCTTACACGTATGTGTCTGAGCTATGGAGGAAGAAGCAGTCCGATGTGATGAGGTTTATGCAAAGAGTCAGGTGCTGGGAGTACCGCCAGCTTCCTTCCATTGTTCGGGTTACTCACCCGACCCGACCCGACAAGGCTCGTCGTATGGGTTACAAAGCCAAGCAGGTAGCCTTCTCATCCATTGCTCATTTTCTTGTTTCAATTTTGATTGCATTTTTTTTTTTTTTTTTGCGTTCTTAGTCATGCATAGGGCAAAATAATGGTTCGTGTTTAGGTTATAGATGATGCGATTGACATATATATCAAATATATGAGTACGACTAATTTAAATGCTTCATACTTTATGTCTATAACATAGTTGTATGTTTTATGTACTAAGAAGGAGAAATGACGGGGCCTAGCCTCTTAATTTTAGTTATTATTATAAAGTATAAAGTATAAAGTATAAAATGACATAGTGTACTTTTTATTGGATAGGCTTTATAGTGTCTTAAACAAGTCAAGATTTGTCGGCCCTAGTTTTAGGTTTAAAAAAGCTCAATTTAAGCTCAAAGCTCTACGCCTCTGACTGCTTGAGGCGATGAGGGCTTATGAGGTGTCGGTGAAAAAGTCTTGATGCACAAACGCACAGGCGTGACAGGAGGCGCACCTTCTTGTACATGGGAAGATTTTGTGCATCAGGTTGGTGTTCATATAAGTTTTGGGCCGTACAAACTACATTTAGGTTGTCTGTAACTCTGTATAGCTAGTTGTATATTGGAGTTATGTGTATTTAAATTTTGCTTACGTGATGATTAATTCCAATGAAAACTATACAAAAAGTTATATAAATACATTGCCTCTGTGCACATAGTGCCTTTTAAAACCAAGGTTTTAATATATAATTCTTTAAAAGAATGTTTAAAGGAGACCTGTGTTAATGATTAAGAAGATGAATTGAGATGTTGCATTTGGTTTGAACTTTAAATTTCTTTGGTATATTGTATGTGAAGAAGCAAAGACTGAATTCATATGAAAGAAACAATATACTTTGGTGCTATTTGTTAATTTTAGCATAGATATTAATGTTGGTTATTTCATAAAAAGCACATGGTTAACTATAATAGTACCGATAATCAATAGGGTTATGTGATCTATCGAGTACGTGTGAGGCGTGGTGGAAGAAAGAGACCAGTTCCAAAAGGTATTGTGTATGGAAAGCCAACAAACCAGGGTGTCACTCAATTGAAATTTCAACGAAGCAAAAGGTCTGTTGCTGAGGAACGGGCTGGCAGGAAATTGGGTGGTCTTAAAGTTCTCAACTCTTACTGGCTCAATGAGGTATCTATTTGTTTCAGTTACATATATACAGTTTTGAAGTGAGAATACACTTCGTGGACGTTGAACACAAGTTTTAAATGCAGGATTCAACTTACAAATACTTTGAGGTGATCTTGGTTGACCCTGCACATGCTGCTATTCGCAACGATCCAAGGATTAACTGGATATGCAACCCGGTGCACAAACACAGAGAGCTTAGAGGACTCACATCTGCCGGTAAGAAGTACAGAGGACTGCGTGGAAAGGGACACTTGAACCACAAGGCACGTCCATCAAGAAGGGCTACCTGGAAGAGGAACAATACTCTGTCCCTTCGCCGTTACCGTTGATTTACGCAATGCCGAAGTTTTATTATTTTTCAACTTGTTCTTACTCTCTGTTTGAGAATTTGAGACTAAGAATGTTGTGTCAATTTTGATGGAAATTTGACTTTGAATCTGTTATTTGAGGTCTTTTCATGGCTGCAACCCCTTTATGTGTTAAAATTGCTCTAGAAATTAGGCAGTATACCATTATTTTTTAGTTTTTATGGTTTCTGTGTTTAGCAAAGATTAAATAGGTCAACATCTTAGCTTCATTTTGTTACCTGATTTTTAGACTACTTAGCATGAGAGGTAGAAGAGTCAGGTTTGATTAACTAAGCATGAGCTTGGCTCGTGAGTAGTTGTTACTTCATTATTTGTTAATTTGCTTATAAACATCTAATTGAATTTATGATTATAACTTAGTTTTATATATAAACTTAATATATATATATATATATATATATATTTTGATCAACTTGAGTCTGTTAATTTAAGTGATCTCATATTCAGAATTGAGCTTGAGATCATGAGCTGCAGGGTTTGTTTACACTCCATAGAATGTAGTAATTAAATTTGAAACAGTACCAATAGGAGGAAACACAAAATGACTTCACTTAAATGTATTGGTTAGTGCCACTTAGGCTTTGGCCCAATGGTGTGGGGGTGAGGGTGTACAAGGTGGGGTCACGAGTTCGGATCCCCTACAGGTTATAAGAGTGAATATTATGTGAGGATGTAATTAGCCGTTAACAAAATGTATTGGTTAGTACGACAAACCTCTAGGAACACACCTTGTAACTTGAAGTACAAAACCGTTTTCAAGGAGAAGTATGAAAAAAACAATCACGCCACCTGTCAATGAACGGCAATGCATCAGGATTTAAGCTTGGGAGTTCACGATCTTGAAGTCTAATGATTATCTGCTTAGTCTCACCAAGAAGTCGCGCTGCAGCATGTACACTCTCCTCCCTTTTTTCTAGGGCGTTTGTGTGGCATTTCATTGCGATGGCTTGGGGTAAGTTGGTGAGACAAGCAGCCAATATGTTAGAGATCATTAATGACAATTGCGCAAACAGTTCCTCTTGGCTAACCTGGTCTATGTTGGCATGGTAGGAAGCTAAGATGGTTTGGGTGATCCGGTACATTGAGTTGGCAGAAACCAACTTGTGGAATGAACTGTCATCTGAGCCTTTCATATTCTTACTTTCCACTTTAGCGACCATGTTTTTAGCTGTATCATTGAACCACTGAAGAATCTCTTTTGTTTCATTAACTTTATGAACAAGGTTCGGCAACTTGTTACCTAGCCATTTGTGGTAAACATCAACTTCTAGCCATAACATTCTAGCAACCTTTTGAATTCTTGCATACTCGTCGGTAGCATTAAGGGCTTCTTCCACATGTGTGGCGTATGTAAGACCTTCACTCACACTCCTTATCAACATATCAACAATGTCTTTTTGGATGTTAGGAAGAGATATGGCGATGGTTGTCAGAGTCACTACCGGCAAGCTCCAGCAGTGTACATGATTTGCTATTGGTAAAACTAGAGCTTGACGCAAATCATACTGCCCAACTCCTTCAAAGCCGCTAGACGTTTCCAGAAGCTTTATTAGACTGTGAGGTTGTTGCTTTTCAGCCTTGTGGATCAAATAGTTCATAGATTTAGAAATGGTTGTCAATGTTCTTTCAGCAAGCTCCATATCGTCTCGAAGTTGCAGAACGTACTTGCAAAGATCTTTATGGTGTTGCGGCTGTGAAGGTCTCTCTAGCAACACATTATTTGAGGCACTGAACATGACCTTTAACCACTTACAGCAATGAAAACAACATAAGGTAACAATTACAAAGAAAACCGGGATCAACGCTATCATCTTACATGCTACCACAACCGTTTTCTGAATTCCTAAACAAAAACTCAAGAAGATCTTTAGATCCTGGATGACAATCTTGCATATGCGGCTACTGAGTTTCCATGGTATTCTACTCTGTTTCCAGTCCGATAATTTCTGAGTATAGTAGCTCTCTACTTTAAGGACCTTGATATGATACAAAATCCATTTTATAGACACCTTAAAGCTTAATGATGCAAAACATCTAGAAATAGGTGCGATGGTGCCCAAAATTACTCCGGTAAATTGTGTCATAAGAATCAACATCACTGACCACTTATAATCGGACCCATAATGCATCATTCTTGGTCCAGCGTAAAGCATAACTATAACATGTAGGACAGTGCTTGAAGCACATATTACACCAGAAGCAGACGTTGTAGCAGAGCAAACTGCCATAAATTGGGGGCTGCCAGTTTCAGCCATGATCCAATGGTTGCTCACATGCTGCTTTAGCTTGTCAACATCTACTCTTCTTGATTGTTGCAACTTTAGATCCTTCAAAGATGTTTCAAGAGCAGCCATGTATTTGGATTCTATTATTTGTTTTGACTTTAGAATCATTAAAGCTGAACATGTATGTATCATCAACAACGCGAGTAACATAGCCACATAAAATATTGCTATTAACCGACTGTTATAAGTTTGATAACAGTAATAATCATGATAATCATGATAGTCACGGTAATCATGGTGACAGGAAACCACACCAGTTACTATTTGAATGCATACATTCACAACCAAGGTAATTACTAGAATACCCAAAGCTATGATGTTTGCGATAAGTTCCTTACTGCCCATGGTTGCTAGAGAAGGCAATAAATTAGCCATCATGGTGCACATAAATGACATGCTTCCGAGCTTTGCAGCCTCGTCCACATCATATGGCATTATACTATTTAGATCCATGGGCATCTTCATTGCAACAGCTATGATGGTGAGCGAAGCAGCATTCAGAGTAAAGTATTTACATGGAAAGCATAGTTTTTTGTTTTTGAAGCCATGTAATAGATCAGCCAGCATTGGTAGGATGCAGAAAAGAGAAGCTACTGCTATATAAATCCCAATCCACAGCATAGGTTTACTGTACTCGTTTTGTAGCGTTGTCTGGGACATTAATTTTAACAAATAATTTTGAGATCTACCTGTAATGTTGGTGCAAGATTCCAGATCTTGCAGAAGTTGGATAGTTGCATTCGCCGACAAGGGATCCATAATAATGCTTCTTCCAACGAAAGGTAAGGAAATGGTTATATGAAACACATAAAAGGTAAGGCTTAAAAGCTGTTCTATCGATATTGTTAGACATATAATTCTTATTTCCCAAAACCTATAGTATATCTATTATATCCTAAGTATATGTTACATATTATTATATCCTAAGTTAGAATAGGTATGTTAGTTAAGTTACCAACCGACATGTTGGTTAGTATCAAGGGGACACACCCCTTCACAAGTATAAATACCCCAAACATTGTATCATTTCATATATGTATTGAATCTTTTAGTTTATCATATTCTCTCTCAATCCTTTCCCTCAAAACCGATCCTGCGGTCCTTCATTTGGCATCAGAGCAGAAGTTTATCATAAGTTCCATTTATTTGCAAAAGTTACGAAGAAGAAGACGATCAAGAACATCCCCTGTTTCTTGTTTCAAAACAGAAATATACGAATCCGATCATCACACGTTGGAACAATCATTCATAAGCCATATCAGGATCAAGAGAAGATCAATACACATCGTTATAACCGTTCGAAGAGAAAGAATCAGAACCGGATAAAATTTCCGGCCAAACTTCATCTTCTCCGGCTATCACCGGAACCGACGAACAGAAAGTTTTATCACGTTAAAGACGGTTATATCCATCCCTGCCCTACTAGTTTATCAAAATCGAATACACATAACCTTTATTCAAATCAGAAATCGAAAAAAAAAATTTTACTCTGTTTTTGTTCGAAGGTTTATTTTCCCGCCAAAAATTTTTTTTTTCAAGTTTTTCTGAATTCAAAACTTATCTTCGAACATCCAGTAATACAAAACAGAATCGTTTTACAAATTTCTTATCAAAACATCGAAGTTTATCAAAGGGATTAAGATTTTCATTTGGTTTTAAGAACGAGAAAAAAAAACGTTTTCCGGAAATTTTTTCGTATTCGATAACTATTAGAACAAGTTAGAGACTTGTTAAAAGATCCGAACTATTGTAAAACATATTGGTGGTTTCATTCGGATCGGTCAGACTTAAAAGAAAAGTTTGATTATTTGGGCAGTGGGTTTCACGAAGAAGAAGGAAATTGGTTGACTTTTGAAAGTCAACATATAAGAAAAATAATAATATTATTATTGAGGGATAATATTATAAGAAGAAGGTGTAATCAGTGAAAGTTTGGGGTTCTGTTCACTGATCCGAAACACATTTTATTGAAGTCGAAAAATTATTATTAAAAAACAAAGTGAGTTTGTTTATTTTAGAAGGGTGTTTATAGATTGAGTGTTATTAGAAGAACACTAATCAAAATTGTTGGAGGATTAAGTCAAAAAGGATTGACTTTAGAAATTAGTTAGAGGAACATCATTGATACACAAAATATTATAACGAAGTTTTTGGTACTTTGTTAAGGCGCCTACGAAATATCAAAACCTTTGTTAACCAAATAATATTTTAAGTATATCAATTTAAGTTTGACCACTTGTCGAACAAAGTTCCTAAAGAAGCGTGGGTAGTCCATATTAGATTTGGACAATAGGGAAAAAGAAGAATAAAAGTCCGCAGAAGACTCCCATTAAACCCACAATGTCGAAAGAGACAGTAGTAAGAGAGTCAGTTACAAAGGAGACTCTCACTTTTAGCCTCCAAACACCGATGTTGACATCTACAAATTACACGATTTGGGCTGTTCGTGTTAAAGCAATATTGAGTGCAAATGGTCTTTGGGAAGTAGTGGAACCCATAGAAGGCACGTCAACGGTAGATGCAAAGAAGGATAGGACAGCGATTGCCTATCTCTTCCAGGCAATTCCAGAAGATATGGTGATGCAGGTGGCGTCACATAATACAGCAAGAGAAATTTGGGAAGCATTAAAGACAAGATTTATTGGAATTGACCGAGTCCAGAAAGCAAGACTTCAATCATTACGCACAGAATTTGAGATGATTACGATGAGAGAGACAGAGACCATAGACCAGTTTGCTGGTAGGTTAAGTGCGATTAGTACAAAGTCAAAAACCCTAGGAACAAAAATTGAAGAGTCGATGTTGGTACGAAAATTGCTGGACTCCGTACCAGAAAGGTTCCTACAGATTATTGCATCCATAGAGCAATATTCAGATATAGATTCCATGACGTTAGATGAAGCGCTTGGAAGACTTAAAGCTTATGAGGAACGCCTTAAGTCAAGAGATGAGAAGAAATATGGACCAGCCGGTCAAGAGAAGCTGTTATTTACAAGGCAAGATAGAAGACCTAACAGCAACTACAAGAACTACAATCAGAATCGAGGTAGACAGAACTTTAGGAAGTTCAATAAGAGTCAAAGATATGAGAAGAAGAGCTTTGACAGATTTGGCCATCAAGATCAGAAAAGTGATCGAAATCCCACTAAGAACCGTCATGACAACAGTAGTTACAAGCCCCGAAGAGATGGCAGCAATGTAAGATGTTACAATTGCAATGAATTAGGACATATAGCTCCCAGATGTCCTAAACCTCGAAATAAGCAAGAAGAATCTCACCTAGTAATGGAAGAAGAGGATCCCACATTACTTATGGCAGTTGGTGAAGAAAGAAGTGTAGTTCTCGAAGAGAAGAAGATAATACCAGAACGCTATCACAATGAAGAAAATGTAAATGAAGTATGGTATTTAGACAATGGCGCAAGCAATCATATGACAGGAAGACGCTCCTATTTCACAGAGTTAGACGAAAAGATAGCAGGCAGCGTAAAATTTGGAGATGGATCGTGTGTTAACATCAAAGGTAAAGGCTCAATAGTACTGGAATGTAACAATGGAGAACAAAGACTAGTCACAGAAGTATACTACATTCCAACACTCCAAAGCAACATCTTAAGCCTCGGGCAAGTTACAGAATCAGGATGTAAAGTAATTATGGAGAATGAACATCTATGGATCTATGACGCCTACAACAACCTATTGATGAAAGTCCCAAGAGCTAAAAATAGACTCTACAAGGTAAAGCTCAGAATAACAAATCCGATTTGTTTACAAGCTACAATAGATACACCTGCATGGCTATGGCATGCACGTATGGGACATGTGAATTTTGATTCACTAAGACAATTAAGCACAAAAGGAATGGCACGTGGATTGCCAAAGATTCAGCACCCATCTCAAGTATGTGATGCATGTATTACGGGAAAGCAAAGCAGACTTCCGTTTCCCTCTCAAGCAAGTTTTAGAGCTACAAGACCTCTAGAACTCGTACATGCAGACTTATGTGGACCGATTTCACCCACATCATTAGCAGGCAACAACTATTTCTTCCTGATAGTTGACGATTATTCAAGATATATGTGGATCTACATGCTTAAATCAAAAGATCAAGTTTATGAAAATTTCAAGAAGTTTCTAAGCGAAGCTCAGACAGAGACAAGTCACAAGCTCAAAAGATTAAGAACGGATCGTGGAGGAGAGTTTACTTCTAAAGCTCTTACCGCATATTGTGAGGATAAAGGAATCCTTAGACAGCTTACAGCACCTTACACGCCACAGCAGAATGGTGTAGTAGAAAGAAAGAACCGTTCAGTAATGAGTATGACCAGAAGCATGTTAAAGGCTATGAACGTACCACAGAACTTATGGGCAGAAGCAACAAGACAAGCGATTTATATACAGAATAGGTTACCTATCAAAGCATTAAAGGGAATGACGCCCTACGAAGCAGTAAATGGCAAAGCACCAAACATCAAGCACATTAGAGTATTTGGATGCACAGCATATGCAAAGGTAACAACGCCCTATTTAAAGAAGTTAGAAGACAGAAGCAAGAAAATGGTACATCTAGGAAACGAAAATGGTTCAAAAGCCTATAGATTATATGATCCCATAGAAGAAAAGATACACATTAGTAGAGATGTCCAATTCATAGAAAATGAACCATGGGATTGGAACAACTACTTAAAAGAAGGAAGTAATGACGAACCATCTTGGACAAGATTCGAAGTTTATGGAGATCACGAAAGTGAAGCTGTACAAGAGCAAAGTAATGAGGACAATGAGGATCAAGATAATGAAAGTGATAATGAATTTTTTAGCAGTCCAATCACAGCTACACGAACTCCAATAACAGTTCAAGAAACACCGACAAGTGATCCAGCAGTTGAGACAAGTACTCAAGAGTTAGAAGACTCACCAGGCTCTCAAAATAGACCAGTTCGAGCCCTTAGATCACTTAATGACATCTATGCAGCCACACGACCTCTTAGACCAGAAGAATATGAACATCTATATTTAACATATGATGAAGAACCTGCAAATTACAAAGAAGCAGCAGAATACCCACAATGGATAGAAGCAATGGAAAGCGAAATAGACTCAATAGAGAAGAATGACACTTGGACACTGACTACACTCCCCTCAAGTCAGAAACCAATAGGTCTAAAATGGGTATTCAAGGTCAAGAGAGACGCAAGTGGACAGATCACCAAATATAAGGCCAGATTAGTAGCAAAAGGATACGTACAACAAGAAGGAATAGACTACAATGAAGTTTTTGCACCAGTTGCAAGAATAGAAACAATCAGGCTACTATTAGCATTGGCAGCACAGAAAGGATGGCAAGTACATCACTTAGATGTAAAATCAGCATTCTTACATGGTGAATTAAAGGAAGATGTCTACGTTTCACAACCAGATGGATTCATAAAGAAAGGAAAAGAAAATCTAGTCTACAAGCTAAAGAAAGCTCTATATGGTTTGAAGCAAGCACCAAGAGCATGGAACATAAGGCTGAATAACATCCTAAAGGAAATTGGATTTATAAGATGTCCACAAGAGCAAGCAATATACAAGAGAACTTCAAAGGAGTCAACAATAATTATAGGAGTTTATGTCGATGACATAATAGTGACAGGAAGTTCAATCAAGGACATATCAAGCTTCAAGAAAGAAATGCAAGGCAAGTTTGAAATGAGTGACTTAGGACCACTCACTTACTATCTAGGGATAGAAGTTAGTCAAACACAAGGAAAGATACAATTGAAGCAATCAGCCTACGCGAAGAAAGTCGTTAAAGAAGCCAGACTAGAAGACTGCAATCCAACAAAATATGCAATGGAATCAGGTCTAAAGCTCACTAAAGAAGATGAAAGTGAACCAGTCAACGAAACAGAATATAGAAAGCTAATTGGAAGCTTAAGGTATCTTACACATACCAGACCAGATATCACCTACGCAGTTGGATACGTTAGCAGATTTATGGAAAAGCCAAAAACAACTCACATGAAGGCAGTTAAGCACTTAATAAGATATATCAAAGGCACATTGGATTATGGAATTCAATACAGCAAAGGAAAAGAAGCAGAAATCACTGGATACAGCGACAGCAGTTATGGAGACCAAGATGATGGAAAAGGAACAACAGGAACAATATTCTACTACAGAGATTCACCTATTACATGGACAAGTCAGAAACAAAGTACAGTAGCACTATCATCATGCGAATCAGAATTTATGGCAGCTACATCAGCAGCATGTCAAGCAATATGGCTACAAGGAGTACTCAGCGAACTCACGGGTGAACAACCAAAGAAGATAACATTACTAGTAGACAACAAGTCAGCAATACAACTTATGAAGAACCCAGTGTTTCATGGAAGATCAAAGCACATCAACATAAGGTATCACTTTATCAGAGAATGCATAGAGAACGAGCAGATACAAGTTGATCACATCAGTGGAGAGATGCAGAAAGCAGATATACTCACCAAGGCACTACCAAGAATAAAATTTCTCGAGATGCGACGTCTCATAGGAGTTGAAGACCTTGGGGAAATCAAGAATTAAGGGGGAGAATGTTAGACATATAATTCTTATTTCCCAAAACCTATAGTATATCTATTATATCCTAAGTATATGTTACATATTATTATATCCTAAGTTAGAATAGGTATGTTAGTTAAGTTACCAACCGACATGTTGGTTAGTATCAAGGGGACACACCCCTTCACAAGTATAAATACCCCAAACATTGTATCATTTCATATATGTATTGAATCTTTTAGTTTATCATATTCTCTCTCAATCCTTTCCCTCAAAACCGATCCTGCGGTCCTTCAGATATTTCCAACCCCTTTATGTCTTATTGAGAGTATGGTGCCAAATTATAATTACCATCAATGTTTAAACCCGCAGGTAGCTGAACACATAATTTTTTAGTTTCAACTAGGAATTCTCTCGGACCTTGTTTACTAAGCTACCAACTAACATCCACTATATATTTAACTTTTACATTACCAATAATGATAAACGATGATACTGTTTTTATGCCGGATAGTTGATCGTAGGCAAAATAGCCACATGATTGGCATCAGGCTCAATACGCCCAGGACCATGTAGTGTTAACGAGCAATGCATGCTCAAGTAACTCACCCACACCGTAGATGCCAACGTTCACCAAAATTGACACCCCTGTCAAGTATTTCCCCCATGCCTTCTAACTTTACAATCATACATGCCTATGTACAAAATAACTTTATTGACAAAATAAAGTGATCATTTGCATCCCCTGTGATATGAAAACAAGAGATCAAAACCCCTCATTACCATAACTTTATTTATGAGTTCTAGCTTAAGATCAAATTCACCTCGGTATATCTAGAGGTGTTACAAGGTAATTAAGGAAACGACTTAACATTGTTTGAGATGTAAGCAATCTCAATACTCCATAATATAAGTAATAATTATGAATGTATCAACTTGTTGATTATTTCCATTGAAGAGAGAATTACATATATACACAATAAAGAGCTAAAGACTAGGAAGCTAAAGACTAGGAACTAAGCTAAAGACTAGGAAGAATATTGACTAAGCTAAAGACTAGGAAGAATATTGACTAACAAATTATAATTGTAACAAGCATTAATTTTGAATATTGACTAAAGTCTTGGTGGGAGACTCGGTTTTGACCGAGTATGCTTCAATATGCCCTCGCAAGATGGACGAGCGTGAGAGGAGACCAATCTTGGATGTTAAAAAATGGAACCGTTGACGTAGAAGAGGCTTGGTTAGAGCGTCCGCAAGTTGATCATCTCCTGATATGTGTGTGACGCGAATGGTGCCATCTTGAACTTTTTCACGTACGAAGTGAAAGTCTAGTGCAAGGTGCTTCATGCGGGAGTGGAAGACCGGATTTGCTGAGTAGTGTGTTGCACTTAAGTTGTCACAGTAGATGGCAGGTGTGACTGTGGATTTGAGACCTAGTTCAACCAATAAGGAGATTAGCCATTGGACTTCGGTTGTGGTGGAAGCCACATCACGAAATTCTGCTTCGGTGGATGATCTAGCAAGTGTTGGTTGACGTTTGGAGCTCCATGAAATCGGGTTTTGACCGAGATAAACGATGTAGCCGATAGTGCTTCGGTAAGAGGGTCGGTCACCGGCCCAATCCGCATCAGTGAAAGCGTGAAGCTGCAAAGGAGATTTTCGTTTGAAGAAGATGCCATGATGTAGAGTGCCATGTAGATATCTTAGCAATCTTTTTAGAGCTTCCCAATGTACATTTGTTGGCTTATGCATGAACTGTGAAAGTTTATTTACTGTAAAAGAAATGTCAGGACGTGTTAAAGATAAATATTGTAGTGCACCTACGAAAGCCCGGTATTCGGTTGGGGATGGTAGGGGTTCACCATCCAGGACAGTAATAGTAGAGGAAGCTGACATCGGTGTAGGTGCCGGTTTGCAATTACTCATGTTATCTTTGGTGAGGATATCAATGATGTATTTAGATTGAGATAGAAAAAGGCCATGGTTGTGAGGAATGACCTCGACGCCAAGAAAGTAAGAGAGATTGCCAAGGTCCTTTAAAGAGAATCTGGCAGCTAGAGTTTGAATGAAAGATTGGATGAGAGATGGATTTGCTCCGGTGATGATTATGTCATCAACGTAGACAAGAATGAAGATGGGGGAAGAAGTAACTTTGTTGATGAAAAGAGAGGGATCGGATATAGAAGGTTTGAAGTGAACCGATCAAAGGTAGGTTTTAAGTTCGTCATACCAAGCACGAGAGGCTTGACGAAGGCCATAGATGGCTTGTTAAGTTTGCAAACGTGGGTGGGATAGGAAGGGTCCATGAAGCCGGGTGGTTGAGACATGTAAACCGATTCGGTTAGGGTGCCTTGGAGGAAGGCATTGTTTATGTCAAGTTGGCGTAGAGGCCAATTGTATGAAGTGGCTATAGCAAGAATAAGGCGTAGAGTAGCCGGTTTTACTACGGGACTAAAGGTTTCAACATAGTCTAGACCGGGACGTTGATGAAAACCTTTAGCAACAAGACGTGCTTTTAGGCGGTCTACCGAGCCATCAGGTTTGAATTTAGTGCGGTAGACCCATTTGCATCCAACAAGGTTAGGGGCGTTGTCGGGAGGAACAAGAGTCCAAGTTTGATTGCGTTTGAGGGCATCAAACTCGGTTTGCATAGCATCTCGCCATAGTGGTTGTTTGAGAGCTTGGGTAATATTAGTGGGTTCAGGAAGAGTGTGAGTAGTAGAGTGGTATAGGACAAAATCGGAGTTGTGGTATTTCGGGTTGGGTTTACGAGTGGCTCGAGTTTGGTAAGAGGCAGCGGGTTGAGGTGGAGAGGAAGTGGGTTCAGTAGTTTGGGAAAATATTAGAGGGAGATGAATCCGAGGGAATATGTATGGGGGATGAAGTGGTGGTTTGGTCAGTGGTGTGGGAAGGCTCGGTGGGCTGTTGTGGGAGTTCGGTGGGGGTGGATGGAGGTGGTTGTCTTTGGTAGGTGATGTTTGGTGGGTTGGAGGAAGAAGATGCCGAAGTAGTGGCAGCGGGCGTGGGAGTTGGAGAATGAGGAGTAGAGTGGTTGGGAAGTGAAATTGATTGAGTGGTAAGAGGTAACCAAGTGTTGGGTGATGGTGGAGCGGGGGTAGAGGTTTGAGAGAGAGATTCATAAGGGAAAATATGGTCAATGAATTGGACATGACGGGATGTGTAGATTCGATTTGTGAGCGGGTCAAGAAGGTGAAAGGCACTTTGGGAGGATGAGTAGCCTATGAATATGCATGGTTTAGACCGAGACTCGAGTTTTTGATTCGAGTATGGGCGTAACCAAGGGTAGGATAGACAACCGAAACCATGAAGTTTTTCATAGTTGGGAGTAGTGTGAAAGAGCCGATAGTAGGGGGAATCATTGTTTAAGGTGGGGGTGGGTAGTCTATTGATGAGGTAGGTGGCGGTGGTGAAGGCAAATGGCCAAAATTTAAGAGGCATTTTGGCATGAGAAAGTAAGGCTAGACCAGTTTCGACAATATGACGATGTCGGCGTTCGGCGTAGCCATTGTGTTCGGGTGTATGAGGAGGGGAGGTGAGATGAGAAATGCCACAAGAAGATAGATGAAAAGACAGTTTAATATATTCTCCACCATTGTCGGAAAATAATTGCTTGATTTTTGTTTTGAAATAGTTTTCAATGAGTTTTTGAAAACGGATGAAAGTACTAAGAGAGTCAGATTTATGTTTTAATGGATAAATCCAAATGTATTTTGTGAAATGGTCAACAAAAATTATATAGTATTTGTAACCATCAAAAGATGTAATTGGAGATGACCAAACATCGAAAAAGATTAAATCTAGAGGTGTATTAGAAGTGAAAGAGGATGAATGAAAGGGAAGTTTGTGACTTTTATTGATACAGCAAGAATTGCATGATTCATGCTTTCTAGAAATAGACGGAACAAAAGAAGCTAAAAGTTGTAAAACTCGCAAATGTGGATGTCCTAGGCGGTGATGCCAAGAAGACGCTTTGTTTGTTTGCAAGTAAAATGCTTGTGGAGACTTGGTGGAGGATAATTCATAGAGACCATGATTAGTTATTCCCCGAAGAATGGTTCGGTGAGTGTGAAAATCCTTGATGACAAAATAAGAAGAGAAAAATAAGACTAGTATGTTGTTGTCAATGCATAAACGAGAGATAGAGATTATGTTGCGAGAGATAGAAGGGACACAAAGAACATTTTTTAGGATAATAGGGACACTAGAAAAATAAAGAGTAATAGTGCCAACGTGAGTAATTTTGAGAGACGAACCATCACCGATGACAAGTTCCTCGGTACCATCATACGTTCTGTGCATGGAGAGTGCACTAAGATCATTAGTAATGTGGTGAGAAGCACCACTGTCTTTTAGCCATGATAAATCAGAATCGACAGTATGGTGTGTTGCCATCATGTGTGCTTATGGTTTAGTTTGGGTGTTGTTTTTGTTGTAAGTTGAAGGGGTGATAGTAGGTTGAGTTTTCTTGAAGTTTGGGCAGAATGATAGGGAGTGGTGAGGTGATGAAGAAGAATGAGTGGGTTTAGTAAAACCTGGCTGATACCATATGAATGTATCAACTTGTTGATTATTTCCATTGAAGAGAGAATTACATATATACACAATAAAGAGCTAAAGACTAGGAAGCTAAAGACTAGGAACTAAGCTAAAGACTAGGAAGAATATTGACTAAGAAATTATAATTGTAACAAGCATTAATTTTGAATATTGACTAAAGTCTTGGTAAGAGACTCGGTTTTGACCGAGTATGCTTCAATAATAATAACAAAAAATAGTAATCAACCGTAAAGAATAGTCTTATATGCCAACGTTTTAAAAAAATGTAATACTGTAATAGTTGGAAGCTAGTTTGTAATAGTTTCATTGAGAAAGGTTAATTTGTAAATGTACAACTAGTGGAAGTGAAATAGTTAAATCTTGTATTATCTATGACCCCTACCCCATAAGAGTGTAGGCCATATTGATATATGTGATGAGTGGAAGGAATAAGATGACACCATGAAACTTTGTAAAATCACTAAAATGACAATATCGACAGGCGTTTTTGGGAATCCGCCAATAAAAGTTATTTAAAAAGCAACTAGGTTAGAAACTCATGTACTGCACGTGTTGAATAAAAGAAGTATTAAATAATTAGTAACGAATATTTAGGAATTATAAAACGATATTTTGAGATAAGATATAATTGAAATCACGCATAAGTCCTTTAAGTAATAAGACAATAATAACGAAAATGAAAAGATGAAACAAGAGAAGTGAGAAAAAGAATATTGGGCTCGCAGAATCATGACACATAACAGAACAAATTACTTATGTATTAATTAAATTAAGTTAAAATGACATAATACATATAAGATAAAGCAAAAGACAAGCAATACTATTATTAAATGCAATGAACACATCAAAACCCAAAGGTAATATAAGTAGAAAAAAAAAACCTTTTATTACTGCAGCTTGATCGCTTGATCACTTTCTTTTTCAACAAAGTTGGTAACCCGCGCGTTGCGGCGGGTCTAAAAACTACATCAAATTGCATCAATTCATTAAGACGTAAAATTCATCGAAAACTTTTTATTTAAATGATATATTAAATAACGAATACTTGTAACAACATAAGATAATTATTCTTATCTCAACTAAAGTATAATAACATCCGTACGAATTATTGAAATAAATTGATTTTAGGTGGATTCTAGTAATAATCCATTCAACAACTCGTAAGGTTAGTTCCATAATACATTTATTCTCAAGACTACACTACCTCACACGTAACACTTTGGTCACGCCTACCACTTAACGATATATACTATTAAATGATACAAACAACTTTGCCAAATAACTTTACGTTTTGTTTCATACGTGACATACACACATGAATTCACCAAAGTTGCTCCATGTAATAAATAATAAGTAGGAGAGGGGATGTACAAGAGGATTTTGCATAGAAGGGTATTATTGGAAAAAATTTCATGACATTTTGGGTGTGAAGCACTAAACTTTTCATATGCCATCTTAAAAAACATAGGAAATTACTAATGTAGTCATCTCTCCTCCTTAATAAGGTAACATAGATTAACTTTCGTACTTCTAATAAATTTGCATTTTAAAAGGGCATATGAAGACTTGCATATCATTAAATTCTTAATTAACAGCCAATTTGCTTTAGCTTAAGTGGTATTGGAAGGGAAATGAAGATTTGGGCTTAAGACCACAGGTCTTAAGTTCGAATCTAATCGTAACCGGGTTGTACCGCAGTGGGGATTCTGACTGCGGGTTTTTCCAGAACCTGAAGATGGTGGGCTTGGGCTTCCCAGCACGCTGTCTGTATAGCGGGCGTATGTAATTGCCTTTTGTCATTTGGTTACCCCGGTAGCCGGACTTTTATTCATCGGATGTTCAAAACATATAAATAATATTCTTAACTCTCATGTCCGTCCAATCAATTCGGGCCAGTCCATTACACATGTAAAATTGTAACGTTTTTGGGATCTACTTACATTCTGTTTTGATTGGAGAAATCAGAGTCATAAAATGATATAACACAACTTAGTGATAGATTGGTAGTATTATTGTAAAAATTGGCGAAAAGTCCAAATTAAAATTAACTTCAAGTAGAATTATTTATGTTATGCCTTAGAAATGATGATGTAATTTGAGCGATTCTAATAACTGTATTGTTAGTTAAAAAAAAAAGTTATAGTGTTTTAGTAGGGAGACCTACATTGACCTGTGTTACCGTAGCAAAAGGTCTGCTGCTGGGAAACGGGGCTGACAGAAACTTGGGAGGTCTTAAATTCCCAACTCTTACTGGCTCGGTAAGGTATGTATCCGTTTATATATATTTTGATGTGCATTAATGGGCTGTTTGGTAGCCTCTTAATGAGGCTCTTAATCATTCAGTGCTGAATGATTCAGCATTCAGCGCGTTTGTTTCAGCCTCTGAATAAAATGGTTAAGGCTGAATCATTAAGACTAGAGATGTTGCTGAACCATTAAGCACTGAATCATTAAGCTCTGAACTAGGCTGAACCTTAATGAAACTCTCATACCAATATGGGACAAGAAAACTAACCATTAAGAGGTCCAACTTAATGATTCAGCACTTAACCATTCAGACCTCTTAGCCATTCAGAGCTCTTAATGATTCAGCACCTAATCAACCAAACAGCTAAGTATTAGAGCATTACAATAGTGTCCTATATTTTGGTGAGACAAAACCCTATAATTTTTTATGGAGTTGAAAGTGGTTGTGAGTAAAGAAAATGAGGAATCTATTGTGTATCGGTAAATTTTGGGTTCTTTGGGAATCTTTTAGGGAAAACAGAAAAACTGTATTTATTTTGTAATATTTGTTGTAAGTGGTTGTGAGTGGAAGAGAGAGAAACTGTAATGATTTTTAATGTAATATGTGGTTGTGATTGGTTGTGAGTAAATAGGGGATGAAGAAGCTACTGAGAATGCTCTCAGCATCGGCTCAACCATTTTGTTGGCCCAAAGCGGAAAAAAAATATCCGAGGCCTTTTCATTTTTTTTTTCAATTTGTACCTTCACTTTTTATTTAGCGTAGAAATTACTAAAAATAACATCTAATGAATTTATAAGGGTGGTTATATTTAAACCCCCCCACCTTCTATTTTCACCCCCTCAAAGCGTCTCGCTTAGGCCTAAGCGAGGCGCTTTGAACTCATCCCGAGGAGGTCAGTACGAGGGGCAGAAAAAGCTGATTTTTAAATTTGAAGCGCCTCGCTTAGGCCTAAGCGAGGCGCTTCGAGGGGGTAATTTATTTTGGTAGTTGTTTTGATGTTTTGAGTTGGTTTTTTTATTTTTTTTTAATTTAATAATTATAAAAAGTTAAAAAAAAAATTAAAAAACAAAGTAATAACCCTAATCATTGTCAATGACTTAAACTTGACATCATCAACCACGTATAGTCAATGAATGCGGTATGCGCGTTAAATTTCATTAAATGCGGCAATACTTGGATCTGGTTGGAGTCTAAAGCTTCGTGTGTCATGTTGGTCGAACTCATGTTGCAACATTCGTCTTGTGTGTCAACGATGAAGGCAACATACTTGAAATCAATGGGAAGATAAACAATCTGTAACACCCCAACCGATGGCGGAAACATCGGGATGTCACGTATTGATGATTGTTCAGTAACTCATGGTGAATAATACATTTCATTAAATGATTTAAATAAATTACATACATTTGTTCTACAAGAATTCGTACATGAAAATGAATAATACTATGCACACATCTTCAAGCATTAACTCAAATCTTCAGACAAGTTGAACCTGAAACATGTTAAGTTTGAAAATATTTTGGGTCAACAAAAGTTGGTGAGAATACATAGGTTTTTGAATATAATTGATAACCATAGTTTGTACAACATTCACAGTTGCATAATGATAGAGTATGAGTCCGACATGTAACAATGCGTCTTTGTACAATCAAACCTTGTGTCGACTGATAACTAACTCGCAAGTTAGTTAAATGTTGTTACTGTTATCGATCATCCCTGAATTTATGCGGGGGGATGGGTTTGTCAGACCTATAGCGCTATAATCTAAACAGGCGGCTTGATCATTGTTAATGATTGTACTGTGTCTTTTTGTTACAGTCAAATGATAGAATGATATTGTAATTGAATCACAAGTAAATATGAGTAACTGATAGTATAAAATGTTTAAACATGTTTCACCCCAAAAATAGTGAAATAGTGTAAACTCACCTTAGCAAAACGTTATGTCTCATGAAAAATAGAATATGTGTTGCCCAATGATGCCAAGTATTACCTTATAATTAAGGTAATAAATATGTCTAAGTCTTTTTAGTCTACAAATATTTTCTAGGGTTTCGAATTGGGGATAAGTGTTCGTTTGATTAATAATTAAAATGTTTAATAAATAAGAGAAATTTGATAAATAAATAAACAAAAGTCTTTTTGTAGATTTTAAATTAAAGATGGTCACAATATAAAGTTTTAAGTATGAAAATAATTTTTATAAAATTATTTTCTTAAAAATAGAATATTAAATCTATTTATTTCAAATTGTCAAAATATAACTTTAATAAAATAAAAAAAATACTAAAACGAAAGAATTATTAAATTAAAAATTGTATTTCTGTACCAAATAATTAGAAATAATTTATATAAAATTTTGGTGCAAAAATACTAAAAAAAATGAATTTATTATGATTTATTTATGATTAAAACTAACAAAAATTGGTTAAAATATTAAATAAATGATTTTTCAGAAATAAAAATCATTTCAGAAAAGTTTATTGTTATAAAAACTCAGAGTAATTTTTGTGGAAATTTATAAGATTGTTTTGATATTTTTATAGAATTTTATAAATAAAATAGAATAAACTTGATTTATTTATTTTATATATTAAATAAATAAATTTTTGAAAACTAAAAAAAAATTGTATGTTAAACTTTTTCACTTGGTTAACATAAAATAATTTTTGTAGGATTTTTAAAAGTGTTTTAGTATTTTAAAATGAATTTATAAAATACAAGTAATTATATTTAAAGTTTGATTATTTCTAAACAAAACAAAACAAAAAAAAAAAAAAAGAAAAAGGAAATGTTGCTGCTGAGGCTCGAACCCGCGTGGGTCGGTCCAAGAACACCAGGCACAACCACTTGGTCTAGACCAGTGGTTGTGTTTGGTTTCAGTTCGTTAAAATTATAAATCATATGTGCAATCAGTGTTCTTCCCCAAATGAAACATACGAGCCCTAGTTTCTGCAATTGAACAAATCACACAACATTAACCCAATTAACCTTAGGGTTAATGTTGTGTGGATGCCAAACAATAAAACCCATAAAAAAAATCAGACTTACAAACACGATTGATAACAGATTGATCAGTCAAAGCTCGGAAGTCAAAATACGATCAAAACACACGAACAGCAGATTAATAAGAGAAATTGGAGATTGAGAAAGATTGATTGGCGAGTTGTGATTGTCCAGAGGTGTCCAATTTATAGTGTGGTGGTCTAGATCATTGATTTGGTATGTTTGACCTCGTCTTTAATGGGTGACGCGTCCATGAGCAAAAATGTTATGAATTGAATGCTAATTGAACGTGTTTTGACTCGGGATGGACCGGTAATCACGATCATATGTCAATCCATGATCAATTACGAGTTAATTGGTTTGATTTAGGCAAGTCGTGTTCACAGTTGACTTTCCAAGTCAACTGGGAGGATTTTTGAACTCGTGATATAATAATAAAGTGTTGGGTTTATAACAAGAAATACGTGTAGAGCAGTTGGTTATGTGTGTGTGTTGTGTTTGTCTTGGCTCCGGTTCGAATCCCAGCAGGAGCGGATATTATATTTTTTTTTAAACAGAATGGGAAAGGGACTAGTGGGCTGGACTTGGGATGGGTTATTTGAAGTGGGCTTGGGTTGGGTGTTGGGCCGCGTCCGATGGGCTCAGGTAGGGGGTTGGGTTGTTATGTTTTGTGTAAAGGTTTACCACTATATTAGTTATTTGTTATTATTATTATCATTATTATTATTATTATCATTATTATAAACCTTTATATATATATATATATATATATATATATAAGTTGCGTGGTAGTAAAATAAAGACTTAGGCACATTATGAATGATAAAAATATAAAGTACGTATTAGAATTTGGGGAAAATTTTGCGATGTTACACAATCCTCATCCACAAATGTTCTTACCTATACCTACCAACCATCCGGTTGTTTTCAGGTTGTCTTCATCGTTGACCTTTCAGGTTGTCTTCATCGTTGACCGCTATCTCTCGGATAACAACTAAAAAGTTGTCTTCAATGATTATAAAGAAACTTGAAAGTAATTACAAGAAGATGATCAAAGATGCTACAACATAACTTGCACCGACTTGAGATATGAGTTTGATTAGCTTAAATCTCTTTGATCCATGGTATCCACTTTTAGGTTGTCTTCATCGTTGACCGCTATCGTTGACCATGGATCAGAGAGATTCAAGCTAATCAAACTCATATCTTAAGTTGGTCTAACAACTGAATTTGACTTGCTTGCATAGGAATCTTGTACGAAATCATTCACATGTCACTATGAGTACACATTGTGCATGACATTACATTCTGCATGTGTCATTTCATAACTTGCACCGGCTTGAGATATGAGTTTGATTAGCTTAAATCTCTCTGATCCATGGTATCCACTTTCAAAGGATCCATGACATTACATTCTCTAGAAGTTGCTAAAATAGTTAAACAAAAGCTGAAATTATACAGTTATTTGGAATGTTCCTGATCCTTACAGTGAGATTGATAACTTCTATATGGAAGCAACAAATTCAAAACAAAGGTAGGTTTGCCAGAGGGTCACTATTCATACATAAAGAGTATAATCAAACAAGGGTTGTTATCGGAGAGATATCGGTCAACGATGAAGGCAAACCGTAGCGAGTGTGAAGATCAAGATCAAGAAGTACAGTACGGTCAACGATGAAGGTGTGTTGTATGTATAAAATTGTGAATAATTGTGAGAGTCGATATGAGAGCAATAATCCATCGAGAACTAGAGAAACAGAGAATAAGAGAAGAGATAATAACATATGAGCTACAACGACGTCGTATTTTGGAAGCTGAAGTTCGGAGAGAACTAAATATTCAACATGAGATGACTTGCTTGCATAGGAATCTTGTACGAAATCATTCTCACATGAATATCCTTTATGAATGTATTAGGGGTTGGAAACTCTGAAGACCAGATATCTGTCAACGATGAAGGCAACATTCTTGAAATCAAATGGGAAGATAAACAATCCTCATCCACAATGTTCTTACCTATAGCTACCAACCATCCGGTTGTTGATTTCTTCTCTATACAGAGTGACGATAGGCGTTTTCGATTTCCAAATGAATCAACGACTTAAACTTGACATCATCAACCACGTATAGTCAAAGATTTATTCTCCATATCCATACCTTGTTTCAAGTATCTTGTAAAATTCATTTCGTCTTCAAGACTCCTATGAGTCAACAAAGGTTGACTTTTTTTAGCATTCACCATGACTATATTACATTATTATTATTATTATTATAATTTTTTATTATATTTGTAATTTAGTTCCTTTGTTTTATTATTATAATAATTTATTATTATCAAGAATCGAAAATTAGTAAAACGATTTATGAAAGTATCAAGAATCGGGAATTAGTAAAATTAGTAAAACGATTTATGAAACTAACAATAAATAAGTTAATAATAATAATAAATCATTGCTCAGACGTTAGGGTTTGATAAACACAAAACTTATTATTTAAAAAGCAACAAAAACACAAATTGTACCGTGAAATAAAGAGAGACCCATTAGGAGTGCCGTGGAGGAAGATCGTCGGTTTGTTGTAGTCGATGATGGCACAGAGGTTAGCGGTAACTTTAAATTTTGAATGATCGTCGGTTTGCTCTCTATATACCAATCAACAGTCGATCCGACTGTTGATTTCTCTCTATAACCGGTACAACTTTTCAGGCAAGCAAGTAAAATTCAGTTTGATTAGCTTGAATCTCTCTGATCCATGGTATCCACTAACCGTAGCGATCATTACAGTTATTTGGAATGTTTCTGATCATTACAGTAACGAAATCAATCTCTCTGATCCATGGTATCCACTATCAGGTTGTCTTCATCGTTGACCGCTATCTCTCGGATAACAACTGAAAAGTTGTCTTCAATATTGTAAAAAACTTGAAAGTAATTACAAGAAGATGATCAAAAGATGCTACAACATAACTTGCACCGGCTTGAGATATGAGTTTGATTATTATCGTATTTGCAACTTAGTTCCTTTCTCTCGAAAACAATCCGATTGTTAAAAGTATCAAGACTATGAAATTAGTAAAACAACTGAATTTTACTTGCTTGCATGAAAAGTTATTTTTAAATGTTTGGTAATATATTTTTAAATGTTTGATCTGCAATATTTGAAAATTATCATTTCTTGACATGCTTGGTAACACCTTGATCTGTAATATCTGAAAATTATCATTTCTCAAAAAGTAATTAAAAACACTTAAAAATGAATTAAAAACAATTGTTGCGAGTTAGGTTTAGTCGGAGGACCACGTACAATGATTCATCAAAGTTGTACAAAGCTGGATGTTTTTACTGGAAAACCAAAACGAGCAATTAACGAAGCGAAACGGAGAGATATAATTTTCTTGGCTTGGAAACAACTTAAAAGAACCAAAAATGAATTAAAATTATTTTTTGGTGATTAACAGATAATTTTAAAGAATTAAAAGAAATTCAAATTTAAAAAAAAAGGCCAAAGCGCCTCGCTTTGGTCAAAGCGAGGCGCCTGTGGTCAAATCAAACCACTCAATCGCCTAGCTTTGGCCAAGATCCGCCAATGATATGGTTATACGATTGTGAAAAACCAGGTTACCGTGTACTACCTTTTTAAGCGTTACAGATAGTAAATGTAAATGTTATTGGTCTATTGGAAGAAGGTAAAACAAATGAAGAATACAAAGTTGATTACGACCTGCCATCTTCACGTCGAAGTCAATGACCAATTATAAGATAGAATACTAGGTTTGAAACTACCAGCAACTTTCTTATGTCCAAATCAAAGACCAGGCCAGCACCCTCAGGGGGTTCCATTTGGCATTATGGAACTTAAAAGAATAAAGAGTAAATTCCTATTTGAGTCCCTGTGTTTTGTTGATTTTAACTACTTGAGTCTAACATTTTCATTTTTAACCCTTTGAGTGCTTGGTTGATAATTCTATAACCATTTGAATCCAATTTTCTAACCCCATCCATAATGTCTGTTAGTTTTTTATGAAAAGACAAATATGCCCTTATCATTTAAACAAAATAAAAATAATAAATAACATAAATACCCCACAACCTCTCACACAACTCCTTCATCTTCAACCCCTCTTTCCTTCTCTTTCTTTGCAGACAAACACCAACACCACCATAACAGATAATCATAACTGCCACACCACCACCTCCTCAGCTAACCCCACCTCCATCTTCGACCGACTAAAACACAAAAAAATCATCCTACACTAAAAAATCTAGCACTAAAACACTCCAAGTCGTATAATTTGACTCGCCGGAGTCGATAAACTTCCGGCCACCCTTCTCCTTCTGTTTTTATGAAACTACTCGTAAGTTCTTTATTCAGTTAGGTTCTTACTTGTTTAAGGATCAAAAACCCTGTGGTTAATTGGGTTATCGAAGTTTGTATCGAGTCCAATTGATCAGAATAGGATCTAGGGTTTATAAAGGGGAAATGGTTCTAATCAGTTTTTGTTTAAAATATTTTTATTTGGTCTTTAAATCGTTCTCAGGCGTTGACTATGGGTGGTTGTGGTGGAACGATGATGGTGGTTTGACGGGGTTCCAGCGGTGGTGGTTAGGTCTGGTCGTTGATAAAATGCCAGAGAGAGTAATTTATGTAATTTTGTTAAAATTTAAATAGGAAACAGGGGGTGGAGCCATTTTGGAGACTTCAGTGTAGTGCTCTTTAAGGGAACGAAGGATCATGGTTGAATGAATGGTTGTGGTGGAATTTTGACTATGGGTGGTTGTGGTAGAACGTACAGGGGGTGGAGCCATTTTGGAGACTTCAATCTAGTTCTCCACATGATGTAGTTTGTAGACGACCTTTGTTGTTGGGTTAATGAGGGTGAGGGAAGATGTGAGTTGAATGAATGGTTTTGGTTAATGGGGGTTAGGGTTCAGATTGATGTGGTGTAGTGGTGGTGGTTATGGTGCAGTGGTGGTGGGATGGTCGATGTGGTGTGGTGGTGGTTTATGGTGTGGTGGAGGGGTGGAGAAGAAAGTATGTGTTTGAGAGAGTGAGAGAGTGTGTGTTGTGTGTGAGAGAGAGGGCTTTATTATTATTATATATTATATTTTATTTATGCATTAAAGACTTGTACGTTATACCTTATGCATTACAGAGTTGTACCTATGTGTAAAATGACTGAGATACCCTTATAGTTAACTGACTTGGTTAACGACGTTAGAAAATTGGACTCAAACAATAACAAACTTAAAACACTAGGATTCAGAATGTTAAAAATGAAAATGTTGGACTCAAGTAGTTAAAATCAATAAAACTCAGGGACTTAAAAAGGAATTTACTCAAGAATAAAAGTGGTATATTATTATTATGATTATTATTATTATATTAATAATGTGAAAGTGACTATGTGAGAGTCAACTAAACAAGGTATGAGCAAATGGATCATAGAGGTTTGTTAGTGACATCTGAAACTCTAGCCAACCAATTATTTTTGTAAAAGATACAGAAAATCTAATAATGTGCATATAAAGCCAAAGTGGAGGTAGATTAAAAAATATGACAACAAAAGGAACTCTACAAATCAGATATGAGTGTAAGACAAAAGTGTTTGTTTTGTGGAATCTAATGGAATTGGAATTCGGCTCGGCTCGACTTGGTTTATACACGAGCCAAGGTTCATTTGGCTCGTTTCTATTCGAATTATTTATAATATTATATATTTATATACACACTAATATAAAATATATTTATAGCTTCATATATTCCACTCTATTGGATTTTGACCCACTAGGTACAAATATACTATTATATTTATACATACTAGCCAATCACTGCAATAAGAATCATCATCATCATCATTATACTCAGTTAATCCCACCTATAGCAAAGCTAAGGTATGGTCTGAGGACGGTAAGATGTAGACAGCCTTACCTCTACCCCTAAGAATAGAGAGGCTGCTTCCAGTGAGACCCCCCGGCTCGATGTGGTTTGGTATCAAGCCTTGAACATAAAGCACAGAACACCTAGCAATCGGGACACACCCGATTGGTGCATGTACCCCTTTGTCTTTTGGCTATCAACGCCACCACATGATGCATGATTAATCGTCTGTCGTTTTTAACGTATAACCTAAGTCGCTACGTAGATCGTCTACTGCTGTCACCGTCATCATTTTCTACATTCTGCTCATCAAAACATCAGGCACAACCTCAACTTCACCATTGGCCAAGACATTGTTGTTTGTCATAAAAGTTATACTATGAAATGTGGTTGCTTTAGAACCATACGAACTTGAGACATCTCCTTAAATTAAAAGCGGATGTCTCACTAGGTAGTAAGGTTGTCCAAATCGCGTGCCATTTGCTTGAAAAATTAATTCTCGGATAATGCTTACTCGATTTTCGGCTCAGATGTAAACGAATCGATAAGCTCATTTCGGTTGTAAACTATCCAAGCACGAGCAAAGGTTTGCTCTGTTTGGCTCGTCACGTGAACAAACCTAATGGGAATCTTAACAACCACCCGACCTGGCTTGACCACAACCTAGAGAGGACATGACATGCACTGTTTCGACTAATTCGACTCAAGACGGTGGAGGTTGGCGGTGATGGCGTGCGGGGTGTCGCGGCAGTGAATGGGAGGTCGGGTGTGATGGATGGTGGAGTGGTGGCAGATACAACGACGTTAATCGGTCAAAAATTCCAATAAATTGACTTGAATTTCTTAAAAATTTAGAAATACTTGTACTCCTCTGACGAAAGAAATTTGGTAGAATTAATTTTCAATTGAAATTCCAATATTTTTGCAACGCATCAAGGGATTTTGATTCAATTCCAATCCCTTCTTTTATTGCAACAACCAATGTAATGAATGGAATATACATTTAAATTTTATGTAGATTTCATTTCATTTTGTAAGACAAACATACCTTAAAATTTAAAATGTCTATATTATGTGTTGGGCCTTGGTGGAAGGAGGATGATGAAAATCAACATTTTTAATTGAGATTTATTTTTTTTTTTTGAAAAGAAAATTTCATTAAACGCAAACTCGAAGAGTCCTCAAAGCAAGGACCTACGAGCAAAACAACCGCAAACACACTACATCAATCCAAAGGGCAAGTACACCAATTCTTCCATTCTACATTTTTAAATCTAGACCTATGGCGTAACCAAAAAAACGAAGTAGCTTTTATCGAAGCCACAATCTCGATAGGTCTCCGAGTTTTGTTGCTAAAAATCCGGTTGTTCCTTTCATTCCAAAGCGTCCACATTGTCGTGTAAACAATACCAAGAAGGATGAATCTCTTTTCTTTCTGTCTTGAGTAATTCTTAACTGCTTGCACGATATCTGTAATCTCTAACATATACCCATGTATCATTCGACACCACGATTCTATCCGGAACCACACCTCCTGGGAAAACGAACAAGCGGTGAACAAGTGCAATACATTTTCTGGTGCGGCAAGACACAAGCTGCAATCAGTCTGTTGTATATTAACTCCCCGCTTAATTAGCTTCGTCACGGTAGGAAGACGATCTCTAAAAAGTCTCCATATCATGATTTTGCATTTAAGAGGAACCCAACTCTTCCAATTTACCAAAGAAACCTCTTCCAATTGAGATTTATTTAATATATTATTAAAATATTTAAACTGATAAAAAAATTGAAAAAGAAAAGAAATCGAAAGATACAATCAATATTATTATTTGATGATAATTGAAATTCAAAATGCATGTAATGCAGCTTGATCACTTTCTTTTTAACAATTGATTTTTGTACTTACAAAAAGTTACATATTATTTACGTTCTCATTGAATCATGTCATCCTCGGCAGATCACTCGGGAGCCGGAAAACAGGTTTGACGGCCCAAATCGACTTATAACCCCAACCCACTTCACCAAAAACACCGGTGTGGCCCAAACCACACTGGACCCTACCCCGGCTATCAATTTGTATACCAATTTATAGTCTCTCGTTCTCTAAAACTGGTTTAGACCCGACCCGATTTGAAAAACATGTCAAAAAGCCCGTTTTGTCCCAAACCGGTTTAAACCTGATCTCAATCTATTTGATAGGTTCAAACATATTCTCTCCAAACTGATCTATAATCTGAATCGATTTTTCTAAAAAAAACTAGATTTGTATGTACACCTTTAAGTAGAGGTGCACAAAAAAACAGTACTCGAAATCGGATCTGGTTATTTTTGAACCTGGGTATTTTATACCCGTAACCGATTTATACCCAAAAAAAAAATAATAAATAAATAATCGGAACAGTTTATACCCTATACCCTAATACAGTTGTAACTTATAATGGTGTTTAATACCCTATAGAATACCTGAATTCTTAGAGTATATTTATATGTTACTTTACAGCTTTTATATTTAAGTTCTTTAAAAATGCATTTTATAAAGGAAAATAATTCATTTGTACTTAAATGAATAATGAATTTATGTTGTTGTAATTTATTTTAATTGTTTTTGTTAAGATAATAATAAAACAATATTTTTTAAAACCGGGGTACTAGTACTCGAACTCATACTTGGTTATATCTGAACCCAATCATACCCTACCCGGGTCTATAAAAAAGGGTATGTGGAGGAGACCCTCTGGCCCCTGGTATCCACATTGGATACTGATCATCTCACCCCACAAAGGGTTATGATCCCGGCAAAATACCTCAAAGTGCTGCCCACAAGATTCAAACTTTGTGTCCTCTCATGCCCAACACTTATCATTGGTAGTGGGTACAACTAGGCTATAAGCCCATTGGTACCCGGATACATAAGGTATGGTTTTTCTCATCAGTATCGGAACCCAAACCTTTCCTGGTTTTCCAATACCAATCATACTCGAGACCAATTCCATATCCGAACCAGGTATTAAAAAACCGATATTTCCATCTCTACCTCTAATATCACTCGTGGCCCATGCCAACATCTTCCCATGAATTAGAGTCAGCCCATTATACATGTAAAAAAGCATGGGCCAGCCTGTTATACATGTAAGAAATCGGGTTTTTGGAGGGGAAAAAAAAAGAAAATAACGAAAAATAAATTGTTTTGAAAAACCTTCTCACTCCGTTCCAGAGTTTCATTAAAGGATGGAATAGAAGGGATTGGGAAGGAAGTGGAGAAAAAATGTGTTCCAGAGTTTTTTATAAGATGGAAAGGGAGGAAATGAGAAGGATAACAAAGAGGATTTTAATGTGATTTTCAATCTTTCCAATTTGGAAGGAATTGGAGAGAAAGGAAGAGGAGAGAAAGGAAGAGGAGAGAGATCTTTTCTCTTCCATCCTTTAATAAAACTCGGGAACACAGAGTAAGTACTGAATCGCCTCCCCCAGCCAGCGCATCTGCACTATTAGGTAGGTTAGTTTTTTTTAACCGCAAGAAGGACGTGTCCACTACTCCACCGTCACTAGCCCCTGGTTTTCTATATGCGCAGAAACCCGACCTCCACCCGCCCGATGACACGACACTGAAATAATCGTAAAACCTCGCCTCCCGTCTAAGTCCAACGGACACCACCCGTTTTCGCTCTCCACCTAAATGTCTTATCAGCCATTTAGTTTTGTAACATTGCAATCTGCTACCTTCACACACATCTGTATAAATTCTGTCAAAGTTGACATAATAGGAAAAATTCTGTTTTAATAAGTAATACCCATCCCGCCAAAGAATGAGAATTTTTTTTTTTTTTTTTTTTTTTCATGACTGTTCCTTTTACAAGGTATATTTTGAATTGAAGAATCGGAGTCATATAATGTTTTAGTTGAAGTTATCGAAAGATTGGTATTTTTTCTGTAAACTTTGCCATAAATCCTAATTAAAATTGACCACAAACTCTGCCACTGTTGTGATCTCAATGGATTATTATGACTCAAGTAGATCTATCTGTGCTACTTTCTGCTATGTTTTGTGCCTTACTAATGACGATGAAATTGAGCGTTTCCAAAAGATGAAAACATGTTGAGAATATTTGTACGATGAAATTTGTTCTATCATAAGTATTAAGTATGTATTTAAATTAATCCTTCCATGTTATTTTACCATTTGAAGTAGTTTTCTTTGACCCCATCCATATTTTGCCCCTAGTGAAATTTTTTGATCCCTTCCCCGTTCCCACATGCGACGGGGCAGTTTATCGCTGATGTCCTGATGAGTTTTGGGGAAGATCAAGAGGCCCAAATCTGCAGTAATGCTGTCACCCTTATTGAGGGTGAAATCAGATATCTTTTCAGTTCGGTATTCACATTCCCTTCCCTGTACCCATCATCATTCATTTTTCAAGCTTCTTGTTAAATTTGAGTTAACAACATGCCTGTATGTTTTAGTTTGGTGCTGTTTGTTTAATCGCAGATACATATGAGAAGCTGCTAATTTACAAGCATTCTGCATTTATTCGCGGTGCGCATTTCAGCTACCAGCAGCGCACGATCATTCATGTAGTCATGTAAGCATCAGTCCGTTGATCTGAGAACTAGTTAATGTCTTTGAATTTTGATGCTTGGACAAATAGCAGTGAAATTTGATTTTAATCCTCATTGTTAGTAACTTATTCTAGTTTCAACAAAGCAAAAGGTCTGTTGCTGAGGAACGGGCCGGAAGGAAACTGGGTGGTCTTATAGTTTTCAACTCATATTGGATCAATGAGGTATGTATTGGTTTAATATACATGTACACACTTTGTAGTGAGACTACAATGTCGCTGTTTTATTCTTTGTTGACTTGTTATTACCCTTTGTTTGAGAATCTAGGACTAAGAATGTTTTGTGTTAGTTTTGATGGAAACTTGGCTTCAGTTGTGTTGTTTGAGATCTTTTCATTGCTGCAACTTCTTTATATGTTAAAAATTTTCTTCAAGTTAGGCAGTATACTAATGCTTTTCTCTTTTATCTTTTATGGTTTCTGTGTTGTACCATATCTTAACTTCATTTTGTTACCTTGTCATCTTTAGACTACTTACGTATGGGAGGTAAAAGAGTCAAGCTTGATTAACTGACTAACCATAAGTGTGGTTTGTGAGCAAATTTACAAACTTGAGCTTAGCTTTGCTCGTCTATTATTTAATAAAACGCAGACCTGAAGGGTTCAATTGCAAAAAAAAAAAAAAAAAAAAAAAAAAAAAAAAAAAAAAAAAACTATTTTGGATGGATGTGGCAAAAATAGCCAAACCTCATAGACGATTTTGGCTGTTAACTCGACAAATCTAACACAAAAAGAATTTCAATCCCATTCCTAATGGTAAACAGTACTATTTACATGAGTGAACATTTTCAATGTACAACGCAAATAATTGGTGACGAAACTAGGGTGTGCAACCTTCCAAATACAAAGTAACACACCAAACAGTTTAGAAACATTGAAATTAAACCGAACCGACCCAACCAGAGACCAAAAATGTAAGCAGGTGCTGCTAATATCCCTCGCACATTCAAATATTTATAAGTTAGTGTATAGACGCATACTTTTTATCTCGGAGAATTCCATTCATCTTCAATTCATGGATTAGATTCACCCACACAGTAGATTTATCAAAATGTTTTGTTGAATCTATATCGTGCCTATAAGTCTTGCATAATTAGTGCCACTGTATACCATAACCTCAGTTTTTTACTAATATTAACGTGCATATGAACAATGCAGCTGTATGCTGTACAGTTTCATCTGTTCGTGACATGTGTATTGTTTCTTAGTTGAGAGGGTGTCTGGAGAGCATTTATGAGGGCAGACATTAGATGATACTGTTTATTACTAAATTACATGTTAACATATCCAATCCATTGATGCTTGATAGTGATGCACATGCTTATTATATTCTACTTTATTGTTATGGCAATTTGAATGATAAAAGATCTTAGATACCACTGTCGACTGTCGTATCATTAATATGTACTTAGACAAACATTTTAACATGTGTTAACATGTGGAAATGGAACACAAGTTGCCCAACGTATACTCTTAATACATAAGACCTTTTGGATCACTCTACTTGAAAAGTTGGATTATTATCGAATAATTTACCCTGATAGTTATAAATCACTTGATACATAACTTAAAACTTCTGGACAAAAACTGTTTCCGGTCAACCTGATGTGTACCGAAAATTGCCCGTTTTAACACATTACTCAACCTTCTTGCCCCTCCCATTTCGCTACTCTGTCCAGAAGACTGAAAAAGGGATCCGAGTGTACGTACTTTGAATAGTAGGCAACCAAAAATACTTATTGTCTGAAATTAATATAAACAGTTTTGCACTGTCCTGCAGGATAGAGCGATCCTATTTGCATTGTCTCAGACTGCATATGGAGCTTGCATTTTCTTGTGCTATATGGGATTATTTTCTACTTCTGCATGAAAATAAAACATCTGTTCTCTTTCCTTCAGGTATCAATTTTCTTGAAACAAATTCACTTCTCATGTTCCAACTTCCAAATGAAAAAATATATATATAATTGATGATGGGAATTGGATGTGTCAAAGAGCTGTATATTTTTTAAACGTTGCATTAGATTTCAGTTTGCTGTGTTTGTAAAAATGGTGTCAGTAATCACCATTTATATTGTGTTTATATGCTATATTTGTCATACAAATAACACAGTACCTATTCGGGGTAGGAAACTATGGTAAACAGCTCTCAAAATTGTGCACTTTATTCACCCTTCAGTCATTCCAGAAATTGATTCCGCAAGTAGGAGAAAGTTGGTCCTTGTGGTTTGACACACCGTATAAGCAAGCTGTATACGGAGTCGTAGACAAACTAGTTATGTGTAGCTCCAGTATTCTGTATTTGTCTACAGAAACTGTGGCTATTTTGAAGATATCATGATTCTGAACGTGACCGGTTTTGAAACTTATATTGTTCTCAAGTCACATGGATTTGTTTAGATGTAGATCATGTAGTATGCAGTGCAGAGAATACTTTTAAAAACTCGTTTTTTAATACTTTTGTTTCCTTCAGAAAATAACTATAAGAAGCATTGCATCTTTAATGCTAAGTGAAGGCTAGAAATTTCTTAACGAATGTGAGCTCCAAAAATATCAGATGGCTAAAATTTATCAGAGGACATTTTCAAGGATTAAGCTATAGCAGAAGAAAAAGGAAGTAGAAAATAGAAATCTTGATCTACCTGTTTTATCCAGCATTGTCTGACCATGGAAGTCTCCTACTTATACATACTTTTTCTTGTCATTTCATGTTGATTAGTTAATACTTTAGCTATAATATTTGTTATTCACTAAATACAAACTGGTGGCTTCATTGATAAAAATGGTATGCTATTTTTGTGTGTTTATAAATCCACTTTCCAATGGTTTAATGTTCTTGTTGCGTGTTTTATCAGATTGCTGTTTATGGCATTTGGGCCCAGCTATTCTTACTTTCTCATAAGATTGTTATATGGTTGCAAATGGAGTGATGGAGAAGCAACTGCAGCTCTAAAATATTACTGTTTGTATGTTCTATTAATGAATGGTAAGTGACAATCTCATCCACAATTTGTCCCAATAAAAAGAATCACAACTAATACCCTTGTAACTAAGTTTTAATTGGTTGGTTTCTGAAGAGATGGCCTTCCTTATTCTGCATGGTTAATCAATGTATTTTGTCGTCTTTTTAAGTTGATAGTAACCTGAAAGAATATAAGACATGAAAGAACTCCAATCGTGTATCTACGTCTTAGTCAAGATTGACCCTTCTACTTATGAATGGGTTGATTTGTGTTAATGTGTTACATCTCTAAAGATTCAAACCAGGAAAGTAAATGACCTAAAAAGGAAATGGGTCGGAAGTCGCCGAAAGTGTATTTTTTTAATGCATAAAGCCTTCTAAATCATTTTGTAATATATTTGAGACAACAACAATAAACTTAAGAGTTTCGAAAAAAAAAATATATGTTTCAGGTCAACCCAGCAGATTTCAAGCCTACATTAAAATGTCCTCTGCTAAATCATTGGCAATGCCCCCCTTCAGATTTATAACAAAGAAATTCGTGCGACTTATGTTGTTCTTGGCTGCTTCATTGATTGATGGATCCAGCTGGTTTATCCTATCCATTTATGTTCATAACTTTAATTTACTTAATCATAGTAATTAGGAACTTTTCTGTGTTAAAACGTTGTTGTATGTAGAGTTCTGGCATAATTATAAGAAACTAGATTCATCAATTGGTTTATTTTATGCTGTTATAGGAACATCTGAAGCCTTCTTGCATGCAGTGGCAACAGAGGATCAACACAAGCATTTAAACAATTCTTTGGTTTTATTTTCGTTTATATGTGTAGCGATTAACATTCTGCTCATTCGGTCTGCTGGTGCAGTTGGATTGAGTTTTCAAAATGCCGAGTGTCCTTCATTTTAGTCCCTATTTCCAGTTTAATCATAGTAATGGACAAACAGGCTGTGTATGGTTACAAATATACATTATTACAATAATAGTTTAATTTATTGAGTTGCGTCATTCAGTAGGTTTTATGCACTAAAATACACTTTGGGCAACTTTTGGCCCGTTAGCTCTGTTTCCGCTTTGCCATTTCCTAAATCCACTCGGTTGCCCTGAATTGACCCATACACAAGTACGTGGGTCAAAGTTACTCACCATCTTTATCAGACGTTACCTTAAGGTAAATCCATTGTTTTGTTGATATGTTATTTGCGGAATATCACTTGATGCATTAATTTACTTTGTAGCAGGATTCTGTCTTTTTCCTTCCACAGCTGTTGGACAATTTTGTTATTTTCAAGTGCAGTGACTCTTGTTTCTGAAAAAGTATTTTTTGACCGCGACAACTTCTGGCCAACATTTTGCATTCACTTTTTCAATGGATTCGATTGCTTCTGCTTTGCGTCATTTGTAACGTAAGTTGTCTGACTACCATCTGGCATTATTTTTGCGTAACAATTTCCACCGTGTAAGGAAGTGTTATATCCTCAAAGTGAAGAATAATAGCATAAATGCGGTCGTTTCTCTAGTAAGCTTTTTTCTTTGCTTTGCATGCATATACCGTAGGAGGGATCTTTCATCAACCAAGTTGTTAGCTTCCATGAACATTCTGACTGAAGCAAACGTTTGTGAAAGAATGTGTGATAAAATGTTAGACTACAGGGTGTTTGGATTTGTGCTTAGAGTAACATTATCAAAGTATAATGTCCCTTCTGTTATTTTATGTATTAGTTTCTAAAATAATTATATTTTTTCAAACACTTATAACTTATGCTTATTTGAACTTCAAACAACAAAATCACATCCAAACACACTCTCAAACAACCTATTATTACAACCAACTTCTGGTTCTGAAAACATTTTCAAAACGCACATCCAAACACACCCAAATTGTCACCAAAGAAGTGCTGTTAACCGCCCTGGTTAATTTTACACACTGTTAGTTAGTCAGTTAGATAAATGTTTAAGGAAAACCATTGAAACCATGGGTACACAATTTCTATTATTTGAATGAATTCACATGTGAGTAGCTACAATATATTCTTTTTAAAACAATTTTATAGCCAAATTATTTTCATTTAATTTAATAGTTTACCCTTCACTTAAAAATATTTTATGGTTTTTGACTTGATGGTAAAGCACTTCTCTTCAGTGTTGCAACTTTTTTTAAATTCTTTTCTATAAATAAATGGCCAGCTGTAATGAAGTTATATGGCATGTTAGTACAATAATTTCACTTTCAAAATATGCAATGAAGCTGTTTTAGGACTTAAGAAGAAGCACTCACTATCTGCACCTCATTTTCCATCACTTTGGTAAACCTGCCCCCACTCCTTTTATAATTTACCTTTTAGGATTATGTTAATTATCCATAATCTTTTACTATTATTACTTCTTAATTGTCCCAGTCACTTATCTACTTTAAGAAATAATTAAGAATAAATAAATCCTGGGACATGTTACTTGAAATGGTATAGACCATAGTTGTCAAAAGCGCGCGCCGAGGCACACCAAGTGCGCTGCGCCTTGTGAGGCGCGCATTTAGGCGCTGAGGTGCGATATCAGGGGTTGTTCAGGCTGATTTCCGGCCAAATTCAGGTTAAAAGTTGCCTAAGCCTCTAAAACATTCTAAATAAGCTATGAACAGGTCCTAAACAACCCTAAAACATCCTAAAGTAGCTCTAAACAAGCTTAAAACATCTCTAAAATCCCTAAAAATGTATTTTATACTATGCGCCTAATTATAAAAAACCCTCGTTTTTTATCCACCTTGCGCCTAGGCTCCTGGCTCGGCCTATGCGCCTTGAGTGCGCCTAACCGCTTTGAAAACTATGGTATGGACTAATGAAAACTTAGGACTTAACATGTGTATTGGTACAAGATTTAAACCTCATATGGTACACCTGTGTGACTGTCAAGAATTCTTGCATTCATGCATATGTAGAAGTACTAACTGCATTGGTGTTTGTACCCTAGCACTTTGTGATTTCGACAAAACAGTACGTGTTGCTAGTGTTGCTGAATGATACAAGTTTTGCTTTTCATAGTTGTAATCTGAACACTATGGTTTGAGGGTTAGGATGTAGCCCATATTGATAAAGTGAACAACTCATGCACTTACTAATAATAAGCAATTGAGATGTTTGGAGGTAGAAAAAAAAAAGATATCAATAGATAAAATTGATGATTAGAATGTAGAAAAGAGTCATGTACCTTTTGACCTTTTATTTCAATACAAACAAAACAAGTGTGAAAAAAGGTATTTATTTTTTATTTTAAAAAAGTAGTTATAATCTTCTAAAACAACATGATGATACTCTGATCCTTGCTTTAGATGTTGGATTCCTCATACGGATGACTTTTGATTCAAATTAATCACTTTGTAATGTTGATGAGATGTATGGAGAGTGTTGAAAATTTAGGATGATTGTTTTATGTATTGTGGGGCCCAATGATTGGTTTTCTTTTGCTTATTATTGTGTCATTGAATTATTACATATTATTATGTTTTGACATTGTGGTTAAAGTCATCATGTCGAACTAAAAGGTTTTAGTGATGCCTACTTGTATGGCATCCGATGGCAAGTTTTAACCCGCGTTAAAACTAGGTTAAATGGATTATGTCCGTGGGTTGATCAATTGAGCATGACATGAAACCGAAAATCATTTCACTAGTCAAATACATGAACACAAATACTAAACGAATACGTATACCTTGAAAATTTACTCATTATTTTTTTAGCATATTAACGCTTATAATTTTTAGGTTTTAGAACAAAAGAATACATTATTTATAAAATAAGTATGATTAGAATATAAAAAATGATGCTTATTTCTTTTTATGTTTTAGGTTCGACATAGGCTACCCTATCAATTTGAGCTATAACATAAAATACAGTTTGTTTCAGAATTATAGAAATAAGTAGGTTAAACAAGTCATAACTTGTTAAGCAAACAAGTGAAATTTAAACATGCTTGATTTAGCTAAATATGCTCATGTGATCAACCCAGACCCAGTGTTGTAAAATTGCTAGGCGCTAGGTAGCTGGTGGAGTGTCGGCTAGCAATTTATTGAGATTTTGTTCTTCTTTAATGTGCCAATTTCTAAGTAATCCAAACAATTCAAATCTGAATTAGACAACGCTGAAACCTCAAAATTATATAGAATTGAATACCATAATCAATAACACATACACGTTACACAAATTCACTAAATGTGTGTTTTGTAAAACTTTAGATAAAGTCTTGATTGTCTTTTTTCCCGGTACCGTTCGAGAATTGGCTTCGAATTAGTTACAACAATACGGATACTTAAGATTTATTTACAAGATGACAAGTTGTATGATGCATGGAAGGTCAACGGAGCGTGATGCGTTGGAGCTGGGAGTTTGGATCAGAGTGTGATGCGTTAGAGCTTGCCGATTCAAGGGGACTGATTTGGGCCGACTGCTTTTAACTGAGTTTGACCGTCCAGATTTGGTAAAATCTAATTGGTAACCCGCGATTAACGACTAACCACCGATTAATCAACGCCTAATTGGGATTTTTGCAACACTGCCAGGACTTGTTTATATCTATAAATGTGATTATGTGAATGTTTGTTAATTCATGATTAGAACTAATCATTTCTTTGTCTATTCAATACCAAATTTGGTATACTATTAACAATCAAATATGACAATGGGTTTTTGAATGGAAATGAAATTAGGTGCTTAGTTTACTTCATGTGTGCTTTCCAATTCTATGATAACTTTAATTTCTTTTTGTAAATCATGCATCAAATCATTATTTTGACAATTGACTTGTTTTTATTAAAAATTACAAAGATTCTTTTATACAAAATAAGAAAAACAACAATGTTGATTGAGAAAGTTATCATTTTTTCATGGACTAATTATCTTGGATTGTATTTAGTCTCTTCTATGAATAATACTTTTAAAAGCTGCTAAACATTAAGACTGAATTGAATTAAATTGTTAAGAAGATGTCAATTTTAGCACATTCATAATAGTGCAATTTGTAGGCAAAAATTTCAATCACGCCCCTTAAAAGTTCGGTTAAACCTCCGATCGCCCCCAAGAATACTAAATACAAGCAATAAATTGACCAGACGATATTCGACTTTATAAATTTTCATTTTAGAAAAAACTAGTCTTTATTAACATATTTCTATTTATAAAACATATAAAATTTTAGACAAAAAAAAAGGTTGCTAGATCAATAAATTGACCTTTTTGCCTGAATACATCTTGACCAATTAGTCTATAACTCGGCTTGTTCGACCGCCTTTCTTTGGTAATCTTTTAAAGTGGTCCAAGGTTTTGCAAATCCAATGCACAGTAAAAGCTTGGATAAGAATTTTTTTTATTTTCGTCCTTTTGGGCGGGTGGATAGTCGGTTCTCCGGAACTTGTGACTGGTGGGCTAGGGGCTTCGTCCGTCCAGGTTAGGCCGGCTAGGGTTCCACTTGGCCATTGAGAACCGCGTACGGAATACCCGACTTACTTAGTTGTATGTAAAAAAAAAAACAAAAAAAAACAAAAAAAAAAAAAAAAAAAACAAAAGGAGAGAAGAGTGCTGTGCTAAAACAATTGTATTTGTTAATATGATCACAACTAGATTATATCCCGAGAGCGTCCCGGGTTGAGAAATCTAATTTGAAATATCAATTTTACATCTGAAATAGACTGATGCATTTTACAGTTACATGCAGGAAAGCTTCGGGTAGCACTTAACCTAAAACAATTTAACAATGTATCTCCAATGTTAGTGCATAACCTTAAACAATGTATAACTCTAATGTTAAAACTAACCTAAAACAATGTACAACTCCAATGCTAAGACATGTTGTAAATAAAATTCATATTTACTGGTTTGAACATAACTTTTTCCTGTATGAACAAAACTACACAAAAAAATAGTCGTTTTTTTCTCCGTTTTTTATATAGCACTATGATACCCGTTGGAAAAATAATAAAACGCTCGTTAATTTGGTGTAAGTTTTTTCTTTAAAAAATCTCGTATATAAAAGATATTAACGTTTAAAAGTTATGAGAGGAAACATTAGAGATAAAAATCTAATTTTGTTTTTAAATTTTAAATTATTATTTTCCTAAAATAAAGTAATTGCCACATGAGAGATGACACATGACACACTCAATAAAGAGAATACCCTCTTTGAGTGTTATGTCATTAAAATGGCTTTGGTTTATTATATGTATAGACTAGCTGATTACCCCGGGAGGGTCCCGGGGTTGAAAAATCTAATTTTACGTGATAACCTATTGCAAATGGCTCAAGTTAACTAACCACAAAATCTCTCAATCATTGCATGTTCATAGTATTCTAATCAGTAATAACTCATATTCCCTAATCTAAAACCTAATCAGTAATCATCTAAAGAATCACTTATGTAAGCTGCAACTATTCAAAAACTCATCACATTTCTCTAATTTCTCACATTCTAATGACTCTTATAATTCCTAACCTAATCAAATAAACAAACACTTAAGTTGGAAGTTGTAACCATTGCATCTCATTATGCCACGTGGCATAAGCAAGAGATGGTTGAGGCCACCATTAAACGTCACGCCAGCAACTATCAATTCTTCCCGGGAGCGTCCCGGTGTTGAAAAATATAACCATTGTAATAATACTAATACTAATAGTAATAATTATTACTCTTGTAATTAAATAAATAAATAAATAACATTGCTATAAGCTGACACCATGTGTTGAAGTGTTGCGCGATTCTTTCTCCTAGCTTCTCTTGATGAAGTATACCTAGTAAAATTCCAATGATAACATGGCGTTTGGGCTGATTTTCAGCATCGTAGATAAGAACCTGGTTTAAAAGAAAAAACATGATTAGTGAATAACATGAACACTTTGTGTGTTTTTTTCCTGTATGAACGAAACCCCACAAAAAAATAGTCGATTTTTTCTTCGTTTTTTATATAGTACTATGGTACTTGTTGGAAAGATAATAAAATGCTCGTTAATTTGGTGTAATTTTTTTCTTTAAAAAATCCCGTATATAAAAGATATAAACGTTTAAAAATTGTGGGAGGAAATATGAGAGAGAAAATTTTAAATTTATTTTTAAATTCTTTTTTTCTAAAATAACTCAATTTAATTAAAAAAGGAAATAATTCAAAACATCAAACTTTTTCAATTATGTTGCTACGTGGCAGTTTCATGGAGAGGTTGAAGACACCATTGCACGCCACGTCAGCAATGTTCAATTCTTTTATATATATTAATAGATAGATAGATATTAACTTGAAAATTTTGTCACGTACGATTGGGATACAGCGTACTGCGTATGCATACATGGGTTGATTTACATAATTTATTCTTAACTTACATGTTTTCAATAAGAAAGATATAAACGTGTATATATAAAAAAAATTAACTATAAAACTTAATGTTCATTTTTCTGTTACATTAGCTTTTGCTACAATAACTTAATTTAAGTTATCATTTAAAACACATTTTTTTATGAAAATAAATGGGGCAGCCTATGGACTCGCCATGTTATCTTAAAACTCATGTTTAGATAAACGTATATGCAAAACTAGATTATACCCCGGGAACTTCTCGGGATTGAGAAATCTAGACATATTAATCTTACATATAAAATAGAATGATGCGCTTTACAGTTAAATGCAGGAAAGCTTCGGGTAGCACCTAACCTAAAACAATTAAAAATGTATCTCCAATGTTAACGCCTAACCTTAAACAATGTATAAATCTAATATTAATATCTAACCTAAAACAATGTATAACTCCAATGCTAATGCATGTTGAAAATAGAATTCATATTTACTGAAACATAATTAGTGACTTGCCTATACATGATTAATGATTTACCTGAACACTTTGTGTTTTTTTTTCCTGTATGAACAGAATCCTACAAAAACAATAGTCGTTTTTTTCTCCGTTTTTTATATAACACTATGGTACTCGTTGGAAAGATAATAAAACGCTCGTTAATTTGGCGTAATTTTTTTCTCTAAAAAATCTCGTATATAAAAGATATTAACTTTTGAAACTTATGAGAGGAAACATAAAAGATAAGAGAGAAAAATCCAATTTTGTTTTTAAATTCTTTTTTTCCTAAAATATCGCAATGCCACATGGGATGACACATGACACACTTAAAGAAGATAATGTCTCTTTAAATGTCATGTCATTAAAATGACTTTGGTTTATTATATGTATAGATTATACCGAAGTAATCCGAATTTAAACTAACTTAATTCACACTTCTTTTTTTTTTTTTTTTTTTTTTTTTTTTTTTTTTGTAGGTGACTTTCAATTTTTGTGGCAGAGTCCATCACATCCCCCAGAAGCATCTGGGGGTCCCTAGCCACACACTCAACGGCATCATCAGGCCATAGCCTGGTGTCGCGGGAGTGGTCGGCCCTGGAGAGGCATTGCCCCTCTGTGCAAAGGGCGCTAGGGCTACCACCCGGAAAATTTTCTGCCACCTGCCACTTAACAGATGTTGCATCCTCCACAAGAGGCAAGCATCTCTGGAGTAAATGCACGGTACTAGAAAACCGGGGGCCATCAGAATCGAACCTGACACCTACAAGTAGGCTAGTTTCGACCATCACTTGGCAATTCCAAAGAAGATTTGAGCTGCTTTGTGTATTATTTGTTAAATCTTATTCATTAAAAAGGAGTGGTCGGAATAAGATGATAAAACGATTAATATTATTAGTAAGTTATTTAATATTTATTTCAGCAGGGTAAAAGTGGTATAATAGAAACATTAAAAAGATCATTAATACCTTATCATATAATTAAGTAAAGTAATCAACTAATCAAACATTATTCTTTCATTTTGTTTTAAAGGATAAAAATTATCCCTACTTTATTTTTAACATGCCATCATGAACCGGGCCCAGTATGAAATCTTTCTGTCACATCTTTAAATTCTCTTTAGGCCCCTTCAATGGATATTCACCTTTTTTTTAATTTAAAAATTATAAAATATCTTAAAAAAGCAAACTTAAACAACACTGAAAATACACATAATCTTAAATATAATCGTTAGTGAATCGCGTGAAACGTATTGATATATATATATTTTTAATAAAAGTAAAAGAGTTTAAACTAAAATAATAATATTGGTGATTTGATAAAATCATTTGGTGTGGACTTGGGGATAGGAATTTGGGAGTTCACGTGGACTTCGGTGAAGTGGGGACAACCCCCCCCCCCCCCCCCCCCCCCCTCCCACCGGCCCAAAAAAAAATCGGGGACTTTGGTGAAATTCTACCAAGTGCACCGAGCTTTGTGATTGTGGAGGAGATTTTGAACGTTGGGAGATGACCGTTTGTAAAGGACCGTTGGAAAAAAAAATTCAAACTTTTTATTACATAAATCAAACTTCTACATTTTTTAACCACACAGCTCCAAAAACAATGCTTTCTTTAACCAAACCTTCAAACCAAAAAAAAATTATTATGGATCCAAGGCGTTTTAACCCGTAACTTTTTTCCCAAACACCCCCGCTACTCCTTCGACGCAGGCCCCAAACTTTCAATATCCCACGACACCGGTTGACCCCACTACATACGCTTTTGGCGGTTTTAGTCAACCCCAAACGCATGGCAAATGCAAATGCAACAACAACAATTTCAAATGCAAATGCAACAACAACAACGAATGCCAATGTTTCCGCCTATACCTCAATCACAACCTGAACACGATTTTGTATCTTTAAGCGCCAATGACGACATTATATTCGAAACCCAACCAACATCACAAAAATACGCCAAATGGAAAAACATGGCGGAGAAGAATGAGGTACTAGTAAGGCGGATAACATTTCTTGGAGTCCAGTCGAGTTGGAGGCCCTAGCACAAGCTTCGGTAAACGTGTCTACCGATCCTATAATAAGTAGGAATTTTTTTAAATAAATAGACTGTCTTTAAAAAATTATTATATTTATGTTTGTTTTTTTTTAAAAAAAAATTATTAACGTGTAGGTACAAATCAATAAAATGAAAGCTTTTGGAATCATGTTTAGGGATATGAGCAACAAATGCCAATAATTAGCGGGTGTTTATCAAAATTGTTGGAACAATCGAAAGACCGGTCAAACCGACGAGAATGTGCTAAAAGAGGCACTTAAAAAGTTTCGCAATAGGAAAGGGGTGGGCCTACATTTGGCCTTATGAGATTTTGAGCAAATGTGAAAAATGAAAAGTGGTATCAAATGAGGTAGCACAAGCAAAAAGAACGAAGACGATTGCCTCGGGAAATTATAGTGCGGGTGAGTCCGATGCACGTTGTGCTATAAACATAAACGACAACCACGCAAAAAAAAGCCACCTCGAGCTCAAAAGGAAAGGCCTCCGTTTCGAAAGAAAAAGTGGTGGAGAAAATAGATGCATTGATTCAAAACTTTAACGAGTTTAAGGCAAAGCAAAATGAGAGGTGGTTAGAAAGAAAGAAAGAAAGAAAGATAGGAGAAAGAAGAAGCCGCGGTGAGGGACATGGAGAGGCTGCAATTGGATAAGAAACGCCTCGAATTTGATCTTTCAAAACTGGAGTCGGAAGAGTTTAGCATTATGTCTAAAAGTCTCGAGAGCCTTTCCGAGCAAGAACGTATGGTAACGGAGGGGATGAAAGACAAGATCGCAAGGGAGTGGCTAGGAGGAAATATGCCTTAGTTTTTTTTATTATGTATTTTTCGGTTAATTTTTTTAATTTCTATGTATTTTGTGAACTTCAATTGGTATTTTTTTTTAATTATGAAGTTTTGTTTTTTATTGTTTTTTTTCAAATATTTTTTTATTTTTTACGATATATTTTTTTAATTTTAATGAAAAAAATATTTATGAAATATAAATTATATAAATAAATAAATAAGAAAAATATTAAAAAGGATGGGGGAATTGGAAGAAACCATTTCCTTGGTTTGAGGAAGGGAAGAGAGATAATGAGGTGACATTTGGAGGAGTTAAGAGAAAAGATGACGACACCATATAGCCTAAGGTTGTGTGTAGTGGCAAGTTATGGGGCGTTATGTGTGCCTATAGCGCCCGGGAACACCGCCCCCCCCCCCCCCCCCGGGCGCTATAGGGCGTTATAAGGGGGAAGCGTTTTGAGCATAACGGGCGTTTTGAAATTGATTTGTTTGGGGTTCGTGCATTTGACCGTTTCACAACGATTCAATTCAATTTTTTTTTCAAACTCTCTTTATACACACACACACACACACACACACACAACAAACATAAACCACACCAACACATACACTAAAACAAAACCCAAATACAAACCAAAAAACAAACCAATGGCAACGTGGACGAATCAAGATCAACTCGAGTTGGTGAGGGCGTGGATCAACACTAAGGAGAACCCGCCAGCCAATAGGGAGCATTTTTGGCGCAATGTATTGGAGGAGTTCAACCAAATTACCGGAACGAACCACCGTACTGTCGATCAGATCGCCAGTAAGTGGTCTGCCATACAAAATAACGTTAGCAGATGGCATACAGTCTATGAAGCGACGATGCAGGCGCACCCTGGCGTTAGCGAACAGATGGCAATTCAATTGACACACGACGCCTATCGTCAACGCTACGACAACGACTTCCACATCACCAATCTTTTGTCGTGGTCTATGATGCGTTTTTACTACGTTTAATGTTTAATGTTTAGGCTTTATTTTCTTATCCTTTGGTTGTAATGTTTAATGTTATGCTTTAAAGTTATGTTTAATGTTTAGTGTTTTATTTTATAAACTATGAAACATAAACACCTTAATATATAAATACATAATACATAAACATATTAATAGGTTACATAAAACACATTACACAAATCCTAAATTGCTTATTACACATAATCCTAAATTACCAATTCCTAATCTACTTATTAATACGTTATATAAAAACATATTACATAAACACATAATATTAAAACCTAAACCCCCCTCTATGGGGATTAATTGTCCCAGTCCTCCAGCGTATAATACGGAGGTGACACAAAACGGTCGCTATCGCGACCATCTGACCTCGCATCCGAGGGGAACCGGCAAGGAGAAGAAGTTGCTCCCGAGTAGTAGGAGAAGCGTTCTTCTTCCATAATCTCCCTAGCAGCTTCTAACTCCTCCTCATATGGCTCACGAGGAAGAGGGGAGGGTGTAACCTGGTAGTGGGGGGAGGGTGTAACCTGGTGGTGGGGGGTGGGTGTAATCTCGCTACACCGGGGGGTGGGTGCCGACAACCTTAGACGGTCGAATTCCCGCTCAGCCATAGCATAATCAAGGACTCACACCAACTCCTCCTTGGTTAAATCCTCATCTGGAGGAGGAGTATGAGGAGGAGGAGGAGGAGATGAAATTGTTGGTTGTGTAGGAGGAGGAGACGAAAACCAACGTTGTGGAGGAAGAGGAGGAGGAGGAAAGAAGGTCGGTTGTGCAGGAGGAGGTTAAGAAAATGGTAATCGCCGGGGCCGGCCTCGGCGAGAGTACGTCCTCAGATCAGACGGTCCGACATCTTGGTAAGCATAACCGCCACCCATATCTTTCATTGAGGAGGAGGAAGAGGAAGAGTTTGTGACTGAGATTGAGTTTTGACCTTGTATTTATAGGTGTAGAAATGAAAACGGTTGGGGGGAAAACGTTTGAAATTCAAACGTTTGAAATTTAAAAGTTTGGGGGGGGGGGGGGGGGGAATTTGAAATTCAAACGTTTGGGGGGAAATTTAAAAATTTGGAATTCAAACGTCTGAGGAGGGGGGGGGGGGGGATTTGAAATTCAAATGTTCGGCCTATATTTTTTATTTATTATTATTTTTACTTTTACTAACATTATTATTTAAATAGGAAAAATAATAATTAAACAATGATTACCCAATCACCCCCCATAACCCCCATTCCCACTGCACCCTCTTTTTCCATAACCCCCCTTCTGTTACTTTTTAATATTTTAATACCCATAACCCCCCATAACCCCACCACTACACATACACTAAGTTTTCTTCTTTTAAACACCATTTGAATAATTGAATGTTCACATTTTATAAATTACGTTACAAGTTTACAAATAAAATTAAAAACTTATTTAGAGTTAGAGAAAAATAACTAGATAAATATATATAAAAAAATAGATTGATGAAAATACAATACTATTGTAGTAAATATCTCTTAGGGGATGAAGCGCCACCCGAATTGTTCACGGGTATCCACTACCAGTACGGTAATATCGCCGCCACCCATGCTGGTAGTGGTTTTGTGGACCGTTTTGCTGGTTGTATCTACCGTGCTGGTAACCGGTTTTTATTTTATTTTTGACTTTTTTAAATGATATTTATTTTTGTGTTTTAACCGTTTTCTTGATAATTTGTACCTTTTGTTTTTTATTGTTTGTACCTTTTGTTTTATAATTATTTTTATTACCGTTTGTTTAAAAATGTAATTAATTTAAAAAAACATTAAAAAGGAACAGAAAAAACTAAAAATTCATTACTATTAACATAAAAATAAATTATAAAAAGAAATAAAAAAACCTAGAGTTGGCGCAATAGTTGTCATGCCTCGACATGGTTAAACTTGTTGTCGTATCGATCCGCATAGGCTACATGCGTGACCTTCATAGCCCACTCCGGTTCGATGCCCGGCTCCGCCCTCAACGTGTTCTCGTACAGGGTGGTCCACCGATCACACTTTATGTTGAGATCGGCCCACTTTCGTTGCAGGCTGACGATTTTTCGGTCGCTGTTGCCGACGTGGCGGTTGAAATCGGTCAACACACGATCCCAAAACCCTTCTGGGTGGGAGCCCGAGGCCCTCAAGCGTTGGCTTTGTTGTATAATCGGGTCGTTTGATGCGTCTTTGTAGCATAGAACCAACGCCATCTCTTTTTTCGAGGTCCACCGAGTCATCATTGTGTGTGTTTGTTTATACCGTTTGGTAAATGTGAGTTTTTTACCCCACAGTTTATTGTGTTTATATACAAAACAAATTGGAACGAACGGTCCAAGTAATTCAATATGTACTGACCGTTTGATGAAACGGTTTCAATGTATTATTGAATTCGATTAACGGTTTCCAACTTAAACTTAATAATTCGGTGGTGGGACGGTTATAGTAATTAATAGTTATCTTTAAACCGCGTGATATTAAAAAAAAAGTTTAATGTAATTAAAATAAAATAAAATAAAATAATTACTGAGGTGCTGCCTTCACAAAAGTGTTTCAGTAAATAAATCCAGTAAACTAATACACTAGAATCAAATATAAGTTTAAGAAATAGAATGCATGAAAGTAGATATTTTAGGACCTTTTTGAGAAAATAAAACAATTAAATATAAATTAAAATAAAAGCTTGTGCCTTTATGTGAAAATTCGCAAAAGACATGTGTTTGTTGCCCATGATGTTTTGAACTTTCATATGAGTCAGGACAAAACTATAAATAAAATGGTTGAGTCGGTTATGCTTGTGGCATGTTGCTCCGTTGGTGGAGTTTAGGTTCCTTTGGATCAAAACTCGATCCAAGGGGTTAAATTTAGATGAGTCAGATTGGAGTAGTTTAAATAGTTGGTTGTTCATGTTGTTTTCCTATCTTACTGTTAGAAGAAAGGTCTTGCTTAACGCGCATTATGTATTAAGAAAATGGTCTGATGATAAGAAAAAGAATGTTAAGGAAGGCGGTATTATAAATTTAACATGACACATTTTGATGTGTCATCTGTTTATAACACACATTTATGACAGTATTTATTAACATACGTTATGACACTTTTTAATTTTTTTGAAAGGTGATTTTCTATGTTATGACACTTTTTAATGACATACATTTTTATGACAGTTTTTATTGACATTTTAACGACACATTTTATGACAGAAATTTATGACAGAATTTTATGACGTTCATTTTTTGTGTCATAATTTATTAATCTAAAAAAAAATTCTGTAAAATTACAGATTTACCCTTCTGGATTTATACCCATTTATTATATGCAAATTAATAACAAAAACATCATTTCATTATATAATACATATTTATCAAATTACAAACCAATCTGAGACAAACGTTTAACATTTACAAAAATATTGTATTGACAATACATTGCCTTCATCACTTGAAAATAAATGTCGCGGCGTAGCTTGACCATTCTTCGCGAATGACATCCATGTCCTCATCCGTGTAATAATCCGTTCCTCCCCCAACCTGAGACAACAATAAAATTAATACATTAGTCAAGGCCGGCCAATTATTTTACATAAATCATAGCGCATCGCTACGTTTATTTTGCCTTAACTTACATTGCCCAATATCTCGACTCATCCGTGAACTATCTCTTTCATGAATTTCATGACATAAAAACCACATTCTGTTATTTCCAACTGACATGGACACTACACATTAAAAAAATAAGCAAAATATTTAACTCAAAAAGCATAGGGAGCAGGGCAGAGAGCACGAATTGCCTTAAAGTTTAAGATAACAAATATCTTAGCTAATGAAAACTGCACTATACCATAACAAATATCTCAGCAAGCTAATTAAAAGAAATCACATGAGGGCAGATTACTAGCTTAAATCTAAATACAGAAACCTACTGACTACTACTGTTTGCATAATATGTTTCAAGTAGAATGAACTTCTCTAACAATGGCACACAATAATGGCTACAAAAATCTAAACTCGTAGCAAAACGGAAACAAACGATGGCCAGTAATTAAAGCAAACAATGACACGATATGTACAAGTACGTGCATTATGCAGATTTTATTGACATATTATCGACTCCAAAACATTTATGCCCAGTGTTGCTATGTTACATTCTATCCAACAGTGAACATAAAAACAAAACTACACATAAAAACAAAAAAGTTCACCCATCACTACACCATACAGTAACAATACTTCACAATACAAATAAGATCATTAAAAACATAAACATTTCCAACTTCACTTGTAAAATAAAAAAAATACATTACAAACAAGTAACTAACCACTTATCAATATCTATACTATATTATATAGCATTTTCCCAATGACTTCTTAAATTTTAAGAGGATTAAATTTAGATGCTTATGATACAACACACAATGCATAAAATAACTACTTTTGAGGGGCAAATATGTCTTTAGAACACCATATTTAATCAAAAGAAAGTCAAAAGTCAAGAGATGTTTATGAAACCTCACTACATTCAATTTTATAATTACATTAAACATATTAAATAGAAAACATATAAAAAACAATTCATAATGCTATATCTTTTATTATAATATTTTATATGTAGATACGTTATAAAAGTTAAAGTTTTATAAACTTGATCATAGCATATAGAAATCGAGAAATTACTGGAAGTTGTGTTTTCAATCATGAGGTAACGTTTGAATTCTGAAAGTATTACGTGTATGAATATTCATACACGTTAACATGCCTAATATGATCTAAACTATATGATCACCGGATTCAACGACCGAAGAAGAAAGCTTCTGTTTAATTTAGCCATCTCTAATTATCTATATTCATACACGTAAACATGCCTAATCTGATCTAAACTATATGATCACCGGATTCAACGACCGAAGAAGAATTCTGTTTAATTTAGCCATCTCTAAATATGACTCTTCGGGTTAGGGGATTAAGTTTCCTAAACCCTATATTGGAATTTATATATTGATGTATTGTACTTATAACTCCTTAAAGCACCCAAATAATAAGAATCGTTATACATTTTACACATTTTTTGTAGGTTTTGATTTTAGTAAAGTCTGGCTCACATTGCATCCTACTATCTTACTAATCGTTTTCAAAAGATGAGAATCTATAGAGAAAATTAATGAATATATATAGTTTGATACAATTATTCTTTACTTGAGATGAGAATACTTATGTCATGTTGTGACAAGTATTTTTAACTTAATATATCATTTAAACAAAATGTTTTGGATGTATTTTACATCACAATGAATTGATACAGTTTGATGCAATTTTTACTTCCGCCTCAACGCGCGGGTTACTCACTAGTATCTTAAACAATGGCCATTAACAATCTTAGACTTGATCCCATCATCAGCAACAACAGTTAAATCAGGACGACGAACAAGGACGTAAGGCGAAAGCTCATAGCCTACAATCGGAATATCTGACAGAAGGTGTACACTCAGCATATTTTTACTCACTAAACCTTTTGTTATAAAAATATAACAAGGGCCACTATGCATGCTCGCAACCTTTAACAAGGGTCAGTGTGCATGCTTCTTTTCTTTTCTTTTTTAATTTCTTTTCCTTACTTGTTAGGGTTTATGGCTCCGTATTCCTAACCTAGGAATTCGACACAACAGCATAGATATTGTGGACATTAATGTTTCTTCCTGTCTGTTAGTTATGCAACAAACATTTAGACATCCTATAAAACCCTAGGTATGGATATGCTGCTGTTATATGCTTAGGGATACAAGTATACCCAAAACGACCGAAGAAGAAAGCTTCTGTTTAATTTAGCCATCTCTAATTATCTATATTCATACACGTAAACATGCCTAATCTGATCTAAACTATATGATCACCGGATTCAACGACCGAAGAAGAATTCTGTTTAATTTAGCCATCTCTAAATATGACTCTTCGGGTTAGGGGATTAAGTTTCCTAAACCCTATATTGGAATTTATATATTGATGTATTGTACTTATAACTCCTTAAAGCACCCAAATAATAAGAATCGTTATACATTTTACACATTTTTTGTAGGTTTTGATTTTAGTAAAGTCTGGCTCACATTGCATCCTACTATCTTACTAATCGTTTTCAAAAGATGAGAATCTACAGAGAAAATTAATGAATATATATAGTTTGATACAATTATTCTTTACTTGAGATGAGAATACTTATGTCATGTTGTGACAAGTATTTTTAACTTAATATATCATTTAAACAAAATGTTTTGGATGTATTTTACATCACAATGAATTGATACAGTTTGATGCAATTTTTACTTCCGCCTCAACGCGCGGGTTACTCACTAGTATCTTAAACAATGGCCATTAACAATCTTAGACTTGATCCCATCATCAGCAACAACAGTTAAATCAGGACGACGAACAAGGACGTAAGGCGAAAGCTCATAGCCTACAATCGGAATATCTGACAGAAGGTGTACACTCAGCATATTTTTACTCACTAAACCTTTTGTTATAAAAATATAACAAGGGCCACTATGCATGCTCGCAACCTTTAACAAGGGTCAGTATGCATGCTTCTTTTCTTTTCTTTTTTAATTTCTTTTCCTTACTTGTTAGGGTTTATGGCTCCGTATTCCTAACCTAGGAATTCGACACAACAGCATAGATATTGTGGACATTAATGTTTCTTCCTGTCTGTTAGTTATGCAACAAACATTTAGACATCCTATAAAACCCTAGGTATGGATATGCTGCTGTTATATGCTTAGGGATACAAGTATACCCAAAACTGCTTCAAAACATCATAGGAAGGAAGAGCTACTATGATGTTCTAACTTCAGAAAGATCTGTGGATTAGGAGCCTGAATAGCATTTATATTTAACACTTCTTTTAGTTTTCATCTTAGTACTTTAGTTTAGTTACTTTGTGTGTGTATGTCAATCTTCTAGTATTAACAAAAACAATCCCACTAATTGCAACCTATTCACAGGGTCTGTGGAGGGTAGGATACCCTTTCCTCTATCCTGGAAGATAGCCCAGTATACATGCTCGCAACCTTTAACAAGGGTGGTTTCTTGTAATTTACAGGATTCCAAATATAAATGATTAAAGGCATTAATAACAGTACGAACATCTTCAACCTTTTGACACAAAATTGTATCTTAAAGATCTTGACTCACCCAAAGACCCACATGAAAAAATATGCAAATTCTAAGTGGTGTTCACACATTATTTTTCTAAAACACTCAATTCACGACGTTATTTTCCAGACAAATATTTCTAGAATACGTCACCCGTTACATGCAAATAAGACATCATTTACTTATAAAATTCTAGGAATCTGGCAGCCATGGTTAAAACATTACTAGATTTTGTCAAAAGTACAGAACATTATCATTTAGTAAACAATTCATATACCACCTAAATAAGCCTAAAAAATGTCTAATACCCCTGTACAAACTAATTATATCATATAGATAACCAAACAAATGGTAGAACACATATTTAAGATATTAAGTGCTCACCATAATGTAGACCCAATTAAGTTTAACCTTGCCAGTACCACTTTGTGCAGCATAAACGACCATTTCCCTATTAAAAAAATAACAAAAATAGTAAAGCATTAACACAACTTCTAGCAAACTATTTTTTCCAAAACAACATATATTTGGTTACTATTTTTGGGGATGGATATTATGAAAACCCACTATTAGAGTAAAAACCGTGGAAACTCTAACTTCCCGAGCCTTTTATGGCCTGAAAAATTTAGAGCATGTAATATACATAATTCTAAGCATTTTGAGCAAAAAAAAAAAAAAAAAAAAATCAAAAAAGCGCCGAACGTTTTTTTTTTTTATAAAAAAAATAAAGTTTTCGGGTAACACATGTTACATGAAAATTACACATGTTATTTTCGTGTAACATGTGTTACCCGAAAATTAAAAAAAAAAAAAAAAAACCGCTCGGCGCTTTTTTGATTTTTTGGCTCAAAATGCTTAGAATCATGTATATTACATGCCCTAAAATTTTCAGGCCGTAAAAAGCTCGGGAAGTCAGAGTTTCCACGGTTTTCACTCTAAAAAGGGTTTTTTCCATATACTTACACTATTTTTAACTAAATATTCAGCATAGAAGGTTGAATTCAAAACTCACTTCATGAAAGTGAATCGTCGTCTGTGAGTAACAATATATTTGGTGGCACCATAAAACATATCCATCAGCATCGTCTTGCCTACATGGCATTCAACTGTTCGTGAGAACAATACAAGTAAAGTTTGACTAAGTCCAAACAATTAGCAACAGTCAACAAACCACTTCCAACGTTCCCATAAATATATAATCCTTTAGGAGCAGGTAGAACAGCAGGGCGTTTTCGAACTACTAAATCTAACTTCTTTTCTATGTTAAGATATAAAACCCATTTCCCGACTCCACTTTCTACATTCACAGGCTTTTCCCTGCATAACATTAAGTGTCATTAATCGAATTAAACAAGAAATAAACCACCTAGTACATATTAAGGCATAATGCATTTTGATAATCCAAACAATGACTCATTAGTCGATAATACTGACAATGTGACAAATGACATTCCACACTTTCACTTTCATTGCCAACAACAATCCCACATGGAAGATCATGAGCGAAATAGGGAAATGTACCATCCCTGTGAGCAAAATCAAATGTAAATAGAGTATAAATCTATGATGATTATGCGAGTGAGATTGCCCTTAGCTACAAAAACAAAACTTAAAGAGTGCTACTACCCCACTAGTTAAATTGCAAGTATGTATTATTACCGACCAATAGGTCATAGTTTGGATCACTAAAATCCAATTTGTCTTAAATTAATATGACCTACTTATTATTATTATTATTATTATTATTATTATTATTATTATTATTATTATTATTATTATTATTATTATTATTATTATTAGGAATGGATTGTATAGATAATGATGGGCTCTTTAGAATCATAGTCCAATTGTAATTCCTCACCCTATATATAGGGGTTGTAATCTCCCGTTAGTATTCATTCGTTCAAATAATAAAACCATAGACCACTTTAATGGTATCAAAGCTTGGGCTCAAACATAAACCTTAGATAAAATCCTACTGCCGTAGACCATATTACACTTTCTTTTCCTTTTTCTGTTTCGACAATGACCAAAGAAACCTCACCTGAATCATCGACTTCGGCCATTAAAACCACACCATTGCATCCTGCGTATTTTGTGACTAATATACAGTCAAAGATCCGCACCCTCGACGACAAACAGGTTACATACACGGCTTGGAACAGACTTTTTCGCCTTCATGCGGTCGCCTGTAAGGTACTCGATCACATAGACGGCTCTAACAGCCCTGCAGAAGATAATCCCGCATACCCGCAGTGGTTAGAACTTAATGCGTTGGTATTAAAATGGATATACAACATGGTGTCCAACAGTATTCTGCCCCGTATTCTCGGTAAAGTGGATTCGGCTAGGGCTGCTTGCCTGAAACTTGAAGACGTCGAAAACCCGGTTTCTGAATCTCGTTTGGTGCTTCAGCTTGTACGAGGCCTACCGGCCGAGTACGATACCACCGCCTCACTAATCAACCAAAATAATGTCGATTGGGACACGGCTGGCACCATGTTGCAAGAAGATGTTATTCGGTTGGAAGCTCGACAGTCCTCTACCTCTTCTGTCCTCATCGCTCAACAAAACGCCGAGCAATCAACACTAGAACACCCAGCAGATGCAGCTGAGCAACCAGCAACCAAACTCCTCTGCGTATCAGTATTCTTCTTGGGGCAGGGTCGAGGACGTGGAGGCAGCCGATCTCAGCCTTCGTGGGCCCCACAGATGCAGGCCTACCCGCAATGGGCATGGTGGAATGTTCTTCCTTGTCCTTATCCACCTCAGCCAGTTTGGCGTTCGGTTCATAGCAGCAACAATTTTTTTCTCCTTATCCAGGATCGGCCCAGACTGCTTCTCAGCCGCAACAAATCCCACAGACACAGTTTGCTGGTTTCGGACCATCTCAGCCATCTACACCACAAACTGGTTATGATGCACTCTGCCCCTCGGACCTAAGTGCCGCCTTCTCAGCTATGCATATGAACCAACAGGATCCAATAGATTACATGGACACTGGTGCTGAGGCTCATGTTACACAAAACCAAGGTAAAATCCAAATCCCTTCATCTTCTCCTGTTTACACTAAAATTTTGGTTGGTAATGACGACTATGTGCCCATTGTTCGGTCCGGAACTTGTGTTTACCCACTACCTAACCGAACATATGTCCTACCCAATTTACTTTACAGCCCGCAAATAATTAAAAACCTTATCTCGGTTAGACGATTTACTCGTGATAACCAACTTTCCGTTGAATTTGACCGATTTGATTTTTCTTTGAAGGACCTCCACAATGGAAGAATTCTTTCCCGCCACAATAGCACCGGGGATCTCTATCCATTCACACCACCACAGCTCCCGCCTTAAGCATGCTTTCTTACAACTACCTCACTTCCATGACATGATCGTCTTGGACATCCAGGGAATCAGGTCTTAGATATTTTAAGTCGTACTTTCAAGTTTTCTTGTAATAAAGACCATAAGTCTAAGTTTTGCAATTCTTGTCAACTTTCGAATAGCAAACGGTTACCCTTTTATGCATCAAATTCGTTTACTTTTGCACCTTTCGATATCATTATTGTGATCTTTGGACGTCACCTATCATTAGTAAATCTGGGTATATTTGGGTCTATCCTTTGAAATACAAATCTGAAACTTACCCAACTTTTGTTAAATTCTACCGTTTAATTGCTACGCAATTTAATCCTAACATTATAACCTTTCCATGTGACCTGGGGGGTAAATTTGATAACAATGCCTTTAAAACATTTAGCCACCAAAACGGTCTCCTTTTCCATTTTTCCTGTCCCTAAACATCTTTCCGAAACGGCCGAGCTGAACGGATGATTCGTCGTCTTAACGACATCATCCGTGCACTTCTCATTCACGCCAATCTTCCACCCGCCTTCTGGGTGGAGGCCCTTCACACCGCCACCTACCTCCACAACATTCTACCCACCAAAAGACTAAACTTTTTCACCCCCACCTTTGCCCTTTATTTGCGTCATCCAACATATGAGCACTTACGAGTGTTTGGTTGTGTATGTTACCCAAATACCTCAACTACCCAACCTCACAACCTTCATCCCCGGTCCATACGGTGCATTTTCTCGGGTATCCACCCGATTTCCGAGGTTACCGATGCTTTGATCCCACTACCGGTCAGGTCCATATATCGAGACACGTTACCTTTGACGAGTCCACTTTTCCATACACTGTACCTGGGCCCGTGTCACGTTATAATTTTTTAGACGACACCATACCATCTCACTTTACTTTCACACCCACATCACAAACTGCCCCACCCACTGCAAGCCCACAACACAACACTTCCCAGCCTGGCCCATCACCCTCACGTCCTGGCCCTACCAATTCAGCCCACCAGCAAGCCCCCACTACCCCTATTACGTACAACCGTAGGAACAGGCCCCTACCTCGGACCGGCCCACCTCCTGGCTTCACACCTGCTGTCCAAATCCCTTCGGCCCACACTTTCCACCAACCGACTATCCCTCCTGCCTCGACATCTCAGTCGACTTCTCAACCACCACTAACCAATGTTCACCCTATGACAACCCATTCCAAAACTGGCTCGTTAAAACCACAAACACCACTAAACCTCACCCCGCTGCCATTTCTCCTATCCCTAACACCTATGCCAAAGCCTTTTCTGATCCACATTGGTTACACGCCATGAAACCGAATTTAATGCTTTTTACAGGAGAATGATACTTGAGACTTGGTACCTCGTCCCAATGATATTCCTATTATTCGGTGTATGTGGCTTTTCAGACACAAATTTTAAGTCGGATGGGTCATTGGAACGTTACAAAGCACGATTGGTTGTTAACAGGAAATCGCAAACGGTTGTGATGCAACTTTTAGCCCGGTTGTTAAACCGGCTACTATTCGGACTGTTTTGTCCCTAGTTGTCTCTCGCTCTTGGCCTATCCACAAGTTGGATGTCAAGAACGCTTTTTACACGGGCACTTACAGGAGACGGTCTTCATGCATCAACCACCAGGTTTTGTTGACAAAAGGTTTCCTAATCATATCTGTTGCCTCAAGAAGTCATTGTACGGGCTGAAATAGGCTCCTCGTGCTTGGTATACTCGTTTTGCCAACTACATTGTTTCACAGGGATTTATGAGCAGCGCTTGTGACACATCATTATTTATTTTTCGCAGAGGCAATCTTACAGCCTACTTGTTACTATATGTTGATAACATCATCCTTACTGCGTCTACGGATGCATTTTTTACAAGAGATTATTAGCTCACTCTCACGAGAGTTTGCTATGACAGATTTGGGTCGATTGCACCATTTTTTGGGGATTAAAGTTACCCAACATGCCCATGGCATTTTTTTGTCACAGTCACAGTATGCCAAAGATATTATAAACCGTGCCTCCATGTCTTCCTGCAAGCCGTGTACTACTCTAGTTGATTTATCGGCTAAACTCAATGCTACTGATGGGGCACTTTTTCATGATCCTATTTAATATCGTAGCCTAGCAGGAGCTTTGCAGTATCTGACATTGACTTGACCAGATATATCTTATGTCGTTCAACAAGTGTGTTTTTGCATGCATGAACCACGTGATCCGCACTTTGTTTTCATGAAACGGATCATTCGGTATTTGCAGGGTACAGTCGATTATGGCATTCGGATCATTAAATCCGGCACTCACTCTCTTGTCGCCTATTCAGATGCGGACTGGGGCGGTTGTCCAGATTCACGTCATTCAACTAGTGGGTATTGCGTTTTTCTTGGCGACAACTTGCTCTCGTGGTAATCAAAGCGTCAACCCACTATCTCTTGATCGAGTGCCGAGGCAGAGTATCAGGCAGTAGCGAATGCGGTTGCAGAAGCTACTTGGATTCGAAACTTACTTTTGGATCTTCATGTTCCCTTACGCACAACTTCCGTGGTCTATTGTGAAAATGTGTCTGCCGTTTATCTTTCGAATAATCATGTGCAACACCAGCGGACAAAGCATATAGAAATTGATATACATGTTGTTCGTGAGAAGGTCTGCGTTGGTGACATATGTGTCCTTCACGTCCCTTCATTCTCACAATATGAGACATTTTTACTAAGGGTATATCCAGGGAACGGTTTCAGTCTTTCAGATCCAATTTGATCGTTTGCTCTGCGCCCGTTCAAACTACGGGGGATTATTATTATTATTATTATTATTATTATTATTATTATTATTATCTTATATTAAGAATGGATTGTATAGATAATGATGGGCTCTTTAGAATCATAGTCCAATTGTAATTCCTCACCCTATATATAGGGGTTGTAATCTCTTGTTAGAGCATGTTTGGCTCTCCTTATTTCCACCTCCTTATAACTTATAACTTTTTCAAAAAGTTAATAAGTTACAAAAAGTGTTTGGCAAAAGGAAAAGGACTTTTTGTTTTAACTTTTTGTAAGCCTATGATAAGTTGTTTTGGAAAAGTAAGGGAGAAGTGACTTTTTGAACCTCCTTATAACTTATTGATGGTTATTTACCTACATGCCCTTATTATATCCTTACACCTTCCCTCTTTATACCCTTTTTTGTCATTTTACCTAAATAAGTTAAACCAAACACTTTTTTACAAACTAACTTATCAACTTATTGTTTTTCCCCACCACATAAGCTAATCCAAACACTTTTTTTAAAAACTCCTTTTTAAAAAGTCATAAGTTAATAAGTCCTTTTAACAAAAAGTCCTTTTTACCTCAAATAAGTTTATCCAAACATGCCCTAAATATTCATTCAAATAATAATACCATAGACCACTTACCGATCAAGCCATCTGATAGGAATCTATTATGTGTCTTGTCCAACACCTCACTACATTGTTGTTTACCCTCCGCTTCCTTAAAAAAAATCTTGCGGCGCTCATTCTCACGATCCTCTTCCCACTTAGCTAGTTTAACCTAAATTAAGTGCCAAATAAATAACCTAATTACAAATGCTATAAACAATAGAACATAAAAAAAATTGAAACTTTCAAACCTACATGATATTTTTCCATTTCTTTTTCATAATGCGCCAATCTTTCAACTAAGTTATCTAGTTCCAAAGCAACTTTCTCCTAGTAAGGATCAAACTGCAGCTTTCGTTCTTGTACCAAATTCTTATATTGTGTAAGTGGCCCTGATTCATAATAAATTTGTATAAAATTTGAATTACATAACACAACAATAAAGGGGGCCAAAGATTTCATCTCATCCTTGGGTCTAAAATGTGCGCATCACATGACGCAGTAATGAGATAGCATTGCTGCAGTAGCACATTTAATACGGCTGATGCAGTCTCATGAGGCACCTTATGCAGTTAACCGATTTAGACGATAAATTCCAATGGGCCTGAGCTTTTCAAATCCGGTTAACCAAATCTAACCATCTATAGAGCAAGGAATTATTTGAACAAATTAGATCAGAGATGATGATAATATCTTATATTTGCTTGGTTTAAATATACACCCCTGCCATCTTATTTTGACAGTCACCATCACATGTAAACGACCCATATACTTGTATACAAGTCCTATACCTGTAACGCAATGTTAGATTGTGTTTGGCCACGCAAGTATACGACCAGTGTAAATGTATACGAGTCGTATATACGATTCATAAAACACGCATATGAGCCTTATATACGCCCAATATAAATGCATTTGACCAATATATACGATCCACAAACACATATACGAGTCTTATATATGATCCATAAACATATATACGAGCCTTATACAGGACCAGTACGTATGCATACGAGGTCGTATATACGAATATACGATCCATTAATATATATACGAGTCTTATACACAACCAATATAAATACATGAGTCATATATATGCAAAACAAAACACACTCTGACATTCTCCTACTAGTATCTGACCGTATAAGTGTATACGAGTCGTAAATACGATCTCTAAATACACATACGAGCCTTATATACTACCAACATAAATGTATACGAGCTATATACTTGCGAAACAAAACATACTCCAGCATTCTCCTACTAGTATACGACCAACATATATGTGTATGACCAGTATAAGTGTATACAAGCCCTAAACAAATTAAAACATTATCTATAAGTTATTTTATAGTATTCTAAAAATAACATTTTTTTAATCATAATAACGTGATGAAAACGATGTCGTCAAATGATCAAATAGCTTAATAGACTAATAAACATAAAGTAAAACATAATTACAAATTAAAAACAAATCAATTACAATATTGAACCTATAAATGGATAATTAACGATAGTTGGATCATTAGTCGGAGTTGAAGGTTGAGGATGATTAGAGTAGAGGCAGAGAGCATTGAATCAGAGATAAGACGTCTTTACAGGTAGCTGCTGCTAAAAGGAAGAAACCTGGACCTTCATCGAAGTGACTGAAACATGCAAAATGCAAGCTGAACAGGTCACGATTTGGGCAAAAATGCAAGGTTAGAGATTATGAAAGGGTTTTGTTCTTGAAGAAGGATTTGTGTTTAGAAATTATGCAGATCATCAAATAAGGTTAGGGATTTGGGCAAAAGGGATTTGTGTTTTGTTATGTGTGTGAGAGAGGGTGGGAGGGTTTTTGGGGAGCCAAGCGAGAGAGTGGAGGAAATTTAGATTTTTGTTTTCGTGACACAAAATCATGATACTCATGTGTGTTTACCGTCATGCTTTTTTAATTTATGACGGAAAATTGTTGACACGTAGAAAAAAACGTTACTAATTTATTAGTTTTTATCAAAGATAACACTTTTTTATGACATACACTTTTTTATGTCATTAAATATCTATGTCATAATTTGCATGTCAATGAAGGGTGTTTTTCTAGTAGTGAGTGTTTGTATCTAGCATCTTGCTAGTTTTTTTTTTTTTGAATTAATGAATGCCCGCCTTTAAAAAAAAACAAGATATTTCAGGAACTTTGACGGGTCATGTGACACCCGGCAAACTTAGGTTAATACTTTTTTTTACAAACACATAAGTCTACCCTAGCAAAACATTTATTTAACGTACTTAACGGGGTAAGTTGAGTCGGTTCGATGATTTGGGGAATCATAGGGAGTTGGTTTACATTAACATATTGTCTAGGGGTTGATGCTTCGGGGAATCATTGGGGAAACACATACACACACAAGAGTCTTGAGTCCCGTTGTTGGTGAAATTACATAGTTGGGTTGAGTTATTGAGTATTAGATGTTATATGAATGATTGACAACTTGTGAATGCATGTTTATGTGATTTTGTGTGATAACATATGTTAAAATGACAAGAGTGTGAGTCGATGGATTAAACAAGAATCATGGAAATCCATTCATGCCATCGAAGGCACAAATTTCATTCGTGCCCTAAAAGGCACGAATGAAACAAAATATTTATCGTTCGTGCCCATGAGGATACGAACGGGAACAGAGTATATATCACTTTGCCTCATTTTCATCATTTCAAAACCCTAACTCGCCTCTGTAACACCCCAAAACCATTCGTTCGCCTAACTACGCCCTTAGGCGTGATTAGAAAAATATTAAAACGAGACTTAGAGAATAGAATATGGGTTATATTCTAATATGGAAATAACCTAGTTAATAATATTATGTTTATAAATGAATAAAAGGTGTTTGAAACTAGCTTATGAGTTAGTTTCTTTTTATATAGCAAAATGAACCGAGACTAAACTTGAGGGACTATAGTTGCCATCTAGCCAAACAAGAAATATGTAAATGGTAAATAAGTATAAACACACACACAAGTGTGTGTGTGTCGACTTCAACATCAGGAGATTACATCTCCTTCACCAACCCAAACCATAACTTAATAATATGCTTGAATCCAAGCCAAATCAAGGGGTTTTTCAATGCATTAGCAAGAAAGGGATCATCTAAGGCCTAATGAACATCAAGGTACCTTTAATTCGTGTTGAATTTGATGTTAAACTCGTTTTTAATTTGGGTCAAAATCTAGGGTTTTGACAAAACGCGAATTTATGAGTTGTTAGAGGTTTCTCTAGCCTTAGGGAGCCTCAGTTAGGTATAATTCGGGTATGAATCACATTCTACACGTGCATTTGATTTTGACCATATGATTATGTGAATATGTAAGATTTGGGGTTTAACTTCTAGGTTGAAACCCCACATGATTAGTAGTTTTGGGTGACTTTTAGGAGTTGACATAATGATCAAATTAGATGAAATGCCTAAATATCATGTTATGTTGATAATTAGATACGTGGGTATATTTTGGTTAAAGTTAAATTCTTGAAATCAAGTATTTTGGGTGGATGCACACCAAGTGTTTGATGAAATGCCTCAATAGTCTTGTTTGCAAATTGAGGTGGTAACTTGATTTGGGTAATCATGGAATTACCCGTATATAAAACGTGAAACACATGTATAAAATATGAATCACACCATACATGAAAAGTTTAGCCAAACGATAATTGGGAAAACGAAATAATGGTGTGAATAAACTCATGAGATGTGTTAGTTATTGGATATGATGACTAACTTAACTAATCTTATGAGTATAGTGAAGGTTGATCTTGTCAAGCTAGGTGCAAGCTTGAATGGAATGGATCAAAGAACAAGACGGGTCAAGCGGATATGAGCCTAAAGTGCAAGTAAATGGGAATGAATACAAGTAAGTTTTACTTACACCAATAGACTATAACATAGCTTAAATTGTTATAAACATTAGTTTCAAATCTTGAGTGTGAGGTAAAGATAAACCCCAAGGGGTAGAATCTATTAAGTGAGTTGCCTTATGTGCACTCAATACAAAATGTGGTTTATGACCTTAATCGAGATAATGAGTTATGACCAAATGGAGAAATCCATCAAACGGGTCAACTAATAAAGATATGTGAGAAATGATGTTTTAATCCAAATTAAACCAATTGAATGGAGTCGTTAAGCATGATGTTAAATGGGTCAAGTTTGTTTCACTTGAACCATAGATAAAAACTTGGGTAACATAGCATTATGAACTAGGAGTCTAAACGGGTCAAATGGTGATGTCCTCACCATGTGAATCCAACACTTGATGCTTGTATTCCAAGCATTAAGATTCATAAAGTTAAACGGGTTAAATGGCAAGTTATTGCCATTTGAGTTCCGAGAAATTAACGTTGTCTATTTAGAAAGCATACAGGTAGATGCAATTGCGCGTGCATTCTTGATGTTAAGAATCATGGAGGATAAACACAAGGTATGGATATGGGTCAAGGCCACCCGGTAAGTCCGTAGTCAAATAAACGCCTTCGGGCGAAGAAACATAGGTGATAAAGTACCCACATGAAGTGTGGGTGCAAATCAAGTAAGTTATTTCCATAACTATGTCTAATGCGCGCTAAGGCGCTTAGAATCGACCACATTAGAACAATCTTGAGAAATGTTGAAAATCTAAGTCTGTATGGACTTAGAAGTTTTTAAACAAGTCATTGAGTCCAAAACAATGGGTTTGAATCAAGAAGAGTCGCCATGAATGGCTAAATCGAAGGATTTGGCTAGGAGGGGCATTTTGGGAATTTATAAAGATTTACTAAAGGATAAATCTAATAACAAAGTCATAATGAAACAAATCGGACAAACGCTTTTGTTGATCAAGTGTCTAATGACTTGACAATTCAAACGGTATGCAATTTAAGTGGTCAAAAGTGCCTTGTTTGAATTAAGGCCTTAATGGGTCAAATTGGGTAAAAGTCGCCATAAACATTCAAAACTAAGAACCGGATCATGGCGACATAAACCGGACCATAATTTCAGTCAAACAAAGGTTTATTTAGTCGGCAAGTCATTACTTAGGCTTCGGAAATCATCAAATGCGGTTGTGACATGATTCCCACGCTTAAAAGCCACCAAAATTACATCAGAAGCTTCGACCGGCCGCGCGAATAAACCGACCGGCCGCGCGAATAGACCTGCATGTCAGCACGATCTTTAAAATTGCATATAAAATCGTAGAAAAAACGTTAGGAGGCGTTCTTTATATGCCTGGAAAGCTCTCGGAGCGTAGAACAATTCTCATTTGAAAGTCAAAGTCGGATTTTGGGTTTTAGAAGGGGTAAAAGCGATCCGAACAGCTGCTGCGCAAAAGTCGCAGTAGTTTATTCTCCTGAATAAGGGCCGTTTGGCCTGGTTCGTTCCGTTTCGACGTGTAACGACTCCCATACTAGTTTAATTGTATCATTGACAACCCACTAACCATTCTTTGGGTGGTGGTGCTAGGTAAACATTTGATGGACGTCCCCGGAGCAAGGAACAAGTCACGAGAAGAACCGAACACGCCCGAACACTCATCAAGCTTCCGCAATAGAATTCAAGGAACTCCCGTTAAAACTCTAAATCTTAGAGTATGTTTTAACTACTAAAACGTAAAAATTTGTGGGAATCAAATATGTATTTGATCTTAATGGTTTGAGTTTATAATTAATATCAAAGTTTTAATCGGGAGTGGTTTAAGTAAGGTCAAAACCCGTAGGATTAGGCGTTGATTGCGTGATTACGGGTTAGGGTCTTACAGCCTCCAGGTGCTTTCTCTTAACCCCAAACCTGTAGGAAGGAGTTTTTGCCCTTGGTTTTCAGATCCTAAAGCTAAAACACCTTCTATAACAGGGCGGTGGTAGGAATGCTTATGCCTTCATCATTGGTTCGAGGGAAGCCCGACAGGATCCAGACACAGTTACCGATACGTTCTTTCTTAACGATCTCTATGCTTCGGTTTTGTTTGACTCTGGTGCCGATAAGAATTTTATATCTGCTACATTTAGTTAGTTTCTAGATATAGTACCTACACCTTTAGAGGCTAAGTACTGCATAGAATTGGCTAATGGTAAACATATTGAGGCTACACACGTTTTTAGGGAGTGTTGCCATGAGCTATCGGGTTTGTGTTTCCCCATTGATCTTATGCCGGTTGATTTAAGCAGTTTTGACGTCGTTGTGGGTATGGATTGGTTATCTTTGTATCGTGCCGAGATTGTTTGTTTTGACAAGATCATTCGACTACCACTCCCTAATGGTGAGACTTTATCGGTTTTTATTGAGAAGATTGGTGTTCCTTTGAGTATCATTTCGTGTGTGAAGGCCTTCAAGTATCTTTGGAAGGGTTATACCGCCATTTTGGCACTTTAGTATCGAACTTACGACACCGGGTGATGTCCGGTGGCGGATATTGAGGCATTCCAACGTTCAGCAGTGGTTCACGACACTTTAGTATCAGGTAACGATGTCTAGCTAGCATCAGGTATAGATGTAAGGATTCTTGGATCTGGTTTTACAAACTTACTTACTTTTGCAAACTTAAAAACTTTGTGACTCACTAGTACTGTATGTGTTGACTAACATTGCATGTTTTCTCAGGTCGCTAAGGTAGCAACAAGACTAGGCGCACTGGGGTCGCACTGAGTCTCATGTGTCCTGCATGGTCAAACAACACTTTCATGTTTTTGAACTACTACTTTTGAATTATGGCTTGTAAACTTTAACTTGCTTCCAATGTGGTTGTTTTGGTTGTCAAACTTTGAAATTGTTTGATTTGGTTTAATACGTTGGTTTCTTATCATATAGTTGTCGTGTATTGTGACCATTGACTTGGATCCTGGTATGTTACGCGCCTCGCGGTAAAACCCAGCAAGTGGAAACTTGAGGGTGTGACAGGTCAACTAGGTTTGATCTTCGTCAGTTCGATCAGTCATTCATTGCATTCAAGTATAACCAAATATAACTTATTAGCTCAACCGACTCTTCATGAACACTAATGTCAGTTACAACCTCAAAACCTATACAAACGAAGCCCGCTTATTCCCTTTTGACACTCCTGCATTTCTCTCACATCATTGCTCTTTTCAGTCCTAACTTTTTAGCAAATGCCAATCTTTGCTAAGCACCTTTAAATATTAATCAAAGACTCAAATTGAAGCCAATACTAACCATCTTCACGTATCTATCAATCGTAACTAGTGTATTGAACATGGTGGGGCAATGGCCAACCCCCAATGCAAAATTTTTGGATTGATTCCTCTTTGATCAACATATACATATCGAGATTACGGATGTCCCAACTTTAATACTCTTATACACACAATCAATTCATAACATACAATGAAAAGAAAAGATACTTAAATGATGCACATTAAAAGCAAAAAAGAACAATACAAAACTTAAATGAAACCAATGGGGTCGTGTACACAACCCCATTATCAAGGGGCGGGGTTTGAACGCCATTGTTGTTACCTAACTTTAATTTGGTTCACTAACATACACATACATATTGTGTGTGCGTGTGTGTATAGGAGAGGGTTCAATTAAAAACCCATTGTTATGGTGAGAACTTGAGAACTCTATATTACACATCATATGGTGTATATTACACATGTGTAATATATAATTATTGCATATGTGTAATATACATCTGTTACACATATGCAATATATTATATGTTACACATATGTAATATGTACAATATATCATATGGTGCAGATATGCAATATATTATATGTTACACATGTGTAATAAATATTGCATGTATGTAATAAACTCACTATATAATTTATTGCAATATATATTACATATGCAATATATATGATATAATGCATATGTGTAACATATGATATGTTATACATATTCAATATATACTACACCTATGCAATATATGATATATTTCACATATGTAATATAAATTTCTCGAGGTTTCTGAATAAAATGAGTTTTCTTTTGTACCATCCTATACATATATATATATATATATATATATATTAGTTTATATCATCTACGAACCTTAACTAGTTAGGTTGCGGTCACCATCCACACACATCACATATACACAAAGGAAATAAGGTTAATCTAGTCTTGATGAGAAGTTTAAAAAAATTCATTACTAGTCAGCAAGCAAACAAAGGTAAGAATAGTATGAAATTAACTGATAAGTAGTGTCCATTCATATAGATCTTATTTTTTTAGATTAAATTCTCCGCCCTATGTTGTCTTTCTATTAACCGTAATGAAGTGATCGTTTTAACTTGGTGTATATGTAGAAATTGGTTCCTTTTGAGGAGCACATTTATTAACCAGTTGTTATACGAAAATTGAGTATGCTTGAATTGCAAATGTGGAAATTATGAAAATTTCTTGGTGATGATCATTGTTGTAGATCATACATATCTATACTATATTATAAAGCATGAGGGAGGGATTCCATCAAAATTTAAGAAATTACAACATATAATGCATATGGCACAATACCCCTAATGAAGGTAGTAAAGGATAAAATAGTAATTTAACTAAGTATTATTAAATTGATCTAATTATCAACTTAATTTTAAGGTGCTTAACACATAAAACCACCAAAGCACACCAAAGGTCTTATTTCAATCAATATGCCATAAATCCAATTGATTGAAATTGAAGCTCCTATCATTACTATATTAGTAAATGAAATTCACCATTTCACTTAACATCAACTCTTTCATACGTTGTTGTGCAAGTTAGAAGTGGAAAGGAGCCGATCAGGTTATAAGTGTTATTCTTGCATCTCCATTTTAGGTGAGTTTTGAAAAGAATTCTTATGTTGGTTTAACTTATTTTGATTGTTAGATTGAGTGGTTTGATTAGGGTTTGAAATGTTGGTTTTATTCAGGTGATTATGAGTTGATTATATTTTAGCGTTTTCTACTTAGTCAATTACGCTATTGCCAGGTAATTTTAAATTGATGGACTGAATGTATTTTTCTCTATCTTCATCAAGTGCTTTTGAAATTCTAACTCTTGGTTTCTTTTCAATAATCTTTTAGTAAATAATCATTCTCGTAGTTACAAAATTTTTATATATGGGAGTTCAATTTTTGTAAGTTATATCAAGTAAGTCCTCTTATTTTCATTTTATTTGCGGTCATTAGGCACTGTACTCATTGTTTTTATCATGAAATTCAAAATATGGCTTATTGTTGATATATTTAACACATATTTCGAAGTTATATTCATAATACTTTTCTCTTTTTTATTGTTCTCTGCAGTTCCATAATTTTGGCTTTTTATTATTCAAAACTAATTCGCTACACATTTAACCTGAATTAGTTGCATGAAATTGATACATGATTTACAAGTATGAATATGTGCATATATCTTATCCACATAAAAAGAAGCGTAACCACAAGCACAAGCCTTGAAAATTGTTCTAGCTGGAACAAAATCACAACTTCTTTTACGATAAATAATAGGCTAACTAACTAATCGTAGTATTTCGATAAACATCATCAACAAAAAACGACTGCTTTCCTTTTATATTATCACATTTGAATGGTAGATATGACATACTTTGTAAAGAACAAGATCTTTCTCTTTTTCTCTTTTGTAGCTATATATGTACAATGAAAATATGACACAATTTGTAGTAGACTATTGTATTGGTAAACTAAATGGTTCAACATTATTCCTTTGATGCAACTTGACTCTTGTCTTACTATGAAATAACAATATTCATTTTAAAAGAGGCATGATTGCATCAAAGCGTAGAGTTATAGCTCAAGTTCAAAATGAATCATCCTATGCACCTCTCAATCACCAACCTAAGTGTTGTTTTTTCCGCTGCATCGCGCGGGCACCCCACTAGTATATACATAATGTTTTGGTGGTTAATTACAGTTATTGAACTATTTCTGCCATTAACCGTTTAAAATGGCTATGTGGTTCACTCGCCAAACACAATATTCCAAAATTACACACTAAGAAGTATAGTTAATATTAATTATTACGTAATAAAAGTTTACATAATAACATATTGGTCATCCAAAATCCATTGTAACTAGTAAATACTTCATGTTTACTTCATGTTTCTTCAATTTAACTTTAATTTTCAGGGTTTTAGCCTCATGGCATGCCAGCACATGTAACTAATATGAATGGAAGTTGTCACACCCTCAATTTCTACTTGCGGAGTTTTATCGCGAGGCGTGTTACACACCAGGATCCAAGTCGACAGTCACAATAAACGAAAACTATATGTAAAAGATACGTGAAACAAAACCAACAAGTTTTATAACAAAATCATAAGTGGAAGCTTTAAACGTGTTTACAACCCAAAATGTAATAAACGTATTCTGAAATATTTATTTGAAACATGCAACTAGAGAGCCCTAGACGCCATGAAAGACCTGTGCGCCTAGTCCATGTGCTGCCACCTTAACGACCTGAGAAAACATGCCAAAAAGATGTCAGCATATAATGCTGGTGAGTTCACATGTTTTATAAAAGCGTTTCCATAAGTTTGAACAGTTTCACCCGTCATTACTATGTTATGCGAACGTTAGCTAGATGTTAAGTATCATTACTACGACGATTGTTTTGCTGAAATCCATTACTGATAAGCGTTTCTTGCGTTGCTGCCCGATTTTGTGTTGCTAAAAGTTAGAGACAATATGCACCCGTTCGACCGCGTCAACCCGAGTGGAGTTTGTCAGGCCCAATAGATCTATCCACATTTCCCCCTTTATGTATATCCACATATTCACGGTTTCCCCTAGGACTTAGATGATGACATCGTATAATAAACAAAAGATCAACATAGTATAATATAACCTTTGCGTTTCTAAAATGTGTAGCATGTTTAAAATAGTATAAAATAATCTTTGCGTTTATAAAATGTGTAGCATGTTTCTCCCCCGAAAAAATAAACTAGTAAAAGTGGGGCCGCGAACTCACCTTAGATTGTGTCTTCTAAAACAGAACACCCAACACGAATTGATGGTCCCAAATACCGAAGACCTATCACAAAGTTTGCATAAGTGTTTTGATTAATAACCCGTAGGTTAACTAGTCCCCGACTGTCCAGATCATGACTACATATGTTTGAAAATGTGTTTGAACATTGACCCGACACACCAGACAGACCTGACATCCCGTTGGTGACCCATTACACAAATTAATCAAGTAATTATAGTTTACACACAATGTTCAAGCATAAAACACTTAGTTTACATCAAAAATTGCATTTATGAAGTCGTGGGGTCGAATCAGGTGGGAACCAAGCTGGTTCGAACTACTAAAGGGTCGAATGAGTATCAGAGTACCTGGTTCGACATCTTAGAGGTTGGTTCGACCTCCCAGATGTTGGTTTGACCTCCCGTGGGTGCGAACCAATATCTGGTTCGACCCAACTGCTGCAAAAACTCATAAAACAGACCAAATCGCATAAAAACAGCCCGAAAACATCAGGAAAACTCATAAATCAGAGCAGTTGATTACTTCTAATCTATCCCCATAAAACCATACCACTTTTATCCCGAAATCCGTCTGTGTCATGAAGAAATCACAACTTACCCAAAATGGAAATTATGGAAATGTCACATCAATGCATGTAATCTTTACCCAAAATGGAACTTATCAAATCTACCTCATAAACAGATTATTAAGCTCAGATTATCATGTATATGAAAACCCCTAATCATCTCATCAACAATACCATCAAGAACAAACCTTAAATCTAGCATAAAACCCCCAAAATGGGTAAAACATCATCAATCATCAATTGCACCCTATAATAATCATAAACCATCATCTAAAACAGTCATAGATCAATATCCTATCATCTATTCATCATTCAAACATCATACAACACAAAACATCTCATTTAACATCATTAACACATGGATTTTTGTATGAAAACTCATTATTATTGAAAAGGTTTTGTTCAGAAAGGTGTTAGAAAGGTTTTTATCCATGAAAACATGTTTGAATCAGATCTGGACACTTAGGGTTTGATAAAAACGGGTGAAAATCGATTAAAAAGTTTTTGGATGAAGAACATGTTTGAATCTTCTTTGAATCAGATCTGGACACTTATTTAATATAATGTGTTTGTAGGTTAGGATCTGAAAAACAAGGTCAAAAACTCCTCACTACAGGTTTGGGGTTGATAGAAAGCATTTGGGGGCGGTTTAGGGTTGTGAAATGATGAAAAAGTTGCAAAGTATGGTATTTATAGTATCAGTTGGTTGGCACCCTTAAGGGTCGAATGAGGCTCCATTCGACCTCATCACAAGTCGAACGAGGGACCATGAGGTTGAATGAGTTTCCCAGAGATCCAATTTCTATGATTTTTCCGTTTAAACGTGTTCTAACACATGTTAACACATTCTAACACATGAACATGAAATCCTAACATATGTTAAGTATGTCTAATTATATAAACATCATATAAACACTTATTTACACATTGTACAACATATATGGAACAACTCATGTGTATTACTTAATTCAATTCATGTAATTTCTCCAACAACGGGACTCAAGACTCGCGTGTGTGTGTATGATACCCCCAATGATCCTCCGAATCATTGAACCCTGGACAATAAATAAATGTAAACCGATTTAACTGACCTACTCAAGTGCGTTAGATAAATGTTTTCACTAAGGTAAACTTATATGTTTGAAAAAATGTTATCCTGAGTTTGCCGGGTGCACATCATCCCCTGTTGAAAGAATTTCCGTCTCGAAAATTGCTCGAAGCCGAAAAGAAAGAGACGAATAGGAAGAAAAATTTTCCCGGTTGCTACATTATCCCCTTGTTGAAAGGAATTTCGTCCCGAGATTCACTCAGCTTCAACAGTAACAGGTATCGACCTAGGTACGCGCCTAGGTAATGAATGAGGCTACATAGATTCCATCTAGTTTCCTCGTTCCCACGAGAACCCTGGTCCACAACATGAAACCAAAAGAATTCTAACAACGCGAAAGACCGCACGCATAACCAACCGAGAACCCAATGCTCAAACAACACTTCCCAAAGACATGAAACGAACGAGACTCACAAATCAGGGATACTAGAAACAAGAACCCCAAGCTGAGGAACCACCTCCTCAAGAAGGATACGAGGCACCTGCTACTAGCTGCCACATGATCAACCCTTTTTGGTCGAAGATACGTTGAAGACTCTTGTGATCGGCATAAACGATGCACCAGGTACCGTACAAGTAATGTCTTCAGATCTTCAGAAAAATCCAAAATGCACCTGGTGTAGCAATTACCTCCTCGCATTGCGAACAATTACACAACCGAAAACCAAGGTAGAAAATACCACAAACGAAATCGCTTGTACCCACAAGCAAGAACAAGATAAGCCTTGCAAAATACGGTTCATTGAATCCATGAAACCCATAGGCGCATTCACAAGATCAAAAGGCATGACCAAGAACTCATAACGACAATAACGAGTTTGAAAAGAAAACAGTCTCAACATGATGCTCAATAACCAAGCACCTAGTCCCTCAAAGTGTAAGTATCATGACTAGCATTGATGAGACTCAACATATATGAAACCTAAATGGTACAACAAAGATCAAAATAAAACCAAATCATAGCAATCAAGAGGAGAAAACGTACCGGTAACAGTATCAGGATTCTGTAGGGTCTCCCCCGAATCAATGACAAAAACACGAGCATTCTGGCTGCCACCTCCGTTGTTCTGACCACCTTCATTCTTCCCAGCCCCACCCTGATTCAACTTTGGGCAATCCCGCCTAAAATGTCCAGCTTCACCATAATTATAACACCCTTGGTTTCCCCACGGAGTAGGAGTGGGAACAACCCCTTGTACCTACCTTGGCTGAAAGTTGGCCCTACAATCCTTAGCCAAATGACGGGTCCGATGACACGGTTACAGCGAGACATATCACAACCCCTAACATGATGATACCCACACATGTTACACTTAGAATTCTTCCCAGAATGCCCACCCCGCTGCTGCTCGGACGAGGACCCCGATGCTAATAACTTCTTCACCTGCTGCTGAGGTTGATCTGGAGCTGAACCATTCACAGAGTTGTCCTACTTCCTTTTATTGTTGTCCGGATTCTTCAGAGCTGCATCCCTAGGTGGAAAGTCACCCTATTGAACCTTCTGATTCGTCAGCTTATGAGTCAACAGGATAGTTCCCTGTAGAGTAGCCGAATCATTAGCGGTCACCAACCTGCGAACCTCAGGCACCAACCCAGCAACATAGAACTCAATCCTCTTAAACTCCGGAGTCACCGAGTCCAGGCACATGAGTGCCAAGTCATGATACCTAGTAGTATACTCCTCAATCTCCGATCCCACCATCTGATGGTTCCAGAACGCGTGCTCCAACCTCTTAATCTCGTCCCTAGGACAATACTCCATATTCAATCGAGACACAAGCCCCGCCCATGGCATGGCATTAGCTTCCACCAATCCAATAGTATGAACAATCGAATTCCACCAAGTCAAAGCTAGACCGTCAAAGGTACCAGAAGCAAACTTCACCTGATCAGTAGATGGACAATTACACATAGCATAAGCCGACTCAATCTTCTCGAGCCACCTGAGCAGTCCCACTGCTCCCTCAATACCATTGAAGCTATGAGGCTTGCAGTCCATAAACTTTTAAAGGAACACATAGGTGGGTTGACAGCATTACCACCAAGGCCTTGCTGAGCAGTTTGGAAAGCAGCAAGGGCAACAAACACCTGTTGCTGAATCAGGTTATTCAGTTCATCATGGGTCATGGTGACATTACCACGACCCCCTGCGCGACCACCACCGCTGCCACGGCGTCCACCAATGCGACCACCACCACGAGCTGCAGACATCTTCTACCAAAACAAGGACAAGATACTCAGATTCATCAGTAGTATAGCCACTAGTAATCACAATAGTTAAGACCTAGGCCCAATCCAAGACCATCACCCGAAATAATAAGCCGTTCTACATGGTCCTCCAAGCGTGCTCCTAGTTTGAAGCTCAAGTCACTGAACACTAACACCTAGAGGTGTACCACTATAATTACAACTGTAAGATAGTGTGTGTATGCGAGCGTGTCCATTAGAGTATAGAAGGGACATGTCCGTATCCTGGACAGATCTCAAGGGTATGCCGAAGCTACTCCAATGTACACCACTGCCGTGTCAACAAGTCAACCTCTTCATCCTCAAAACCCGAAGACGAAGATAAGATAGGAATAGAAGATGGAAACAGTCAAGAGACATAATGGATAATGTAACACATAATGATAACGATGATACCGACACCCCCAAAATCAGTAAATGTACTACGTAACACGACTCATATGTATGTGACTGTCTAGTATGTGAGATTCGGCTATAGACTAGACTCAACATGCAGTCCTAGTTCACTATAACATGGCTCTGATACCAATCTGTCACTCCCTCAATTTCCACTTGCGAAGTTTTACCGCAAGGCGTGTGACACACCGGGATCCAAGTCAACGGTCACAATAAACGACAACTATATGTAAAAGATACTTGAAACAAAACCAACAAGTTTTATAACAAAACCATAAGCGGAAGCTTTAAACGTGTTTATAACCCAAACTGTAATAAACGTAGTCTGAAATATTTATTCGAAACATGCAACTAGAGAGCCCTAGACGCCATGCAGGACCCGTGCGCCTAGTCCATGTGCTGCTACCTTAACGACCTGACAAAACATGCCAAAAATATATCAACATATAATGCTGGTGAGTTCACAGGTTTTATAAAAGCGTTTCCATATGTTTGAACGGTTTTACCCCTCATTACTATGTTATGCGAACGTTATCTAGATGTTAAGTATCATTACTACTACGATTGTGTTGCTGAAATCCATTACTGACAGGCGATTCTTGCGTTGCTGCCCGAGTTTGTGTTGCTAAAATTTAGAGACAATATGCACCCGTCCGACCGCGTCGATCCGAGTGGGGTTTGTCAGGCCCAATAGATCTATCCACCTTTCCCCGTTAAGTATATCCACATATTCATGGTTTCCCCTGGGACTTAGATAATGACATTGTATAGTAGACAAAAGATCAACATAGTATAATATAACCTTTGCGTTTATAAAATGTGTAGCATGTTTAACATAGTATAACATAATCTTTGTGTTTCTAAAATGTGTAGCATGTTTCTCCCCCGAAAAAAAAAATTAGTAAAAGTGGGGCCGCGAACTCACCTTAGATTGCGTCTTCAAAAACAGAACACCCAACACGAATTGAGGTCCTAAATACCGAAGACCTATCACAAAGTTTGAATAAGTGTTTTGACTAATAACTCGTAGGTTAACTAGTCCACGACTGTCCTGATCATGACTACGTATGTTTGAAACTGTGTTTGAACGTTGACCCGACTCACCAGACAGACCCGGCATCCCGTTGGTGACCCATTACATAAATTAATCAAGTAATTATGGTTTACACACAAGGTTCAAGCATAAAACACTTAGTTTGCATCAAAAAATGCATTTATGAAATCGTGGGGTCGAATCAGGTGGGAGCCAAGCTGGTTCGATCTACTGAAGGGTCGAATGAGTGCCAGAGTACCTGGTTCGACATCTTAGAGGTTGGTTCGACCTCCGAGATGTTGGTTCGACCTCCGAGATGTTGGTTCGACCTCCCGTGGGTGCGAACCAATATCTGGTTCGACCCAACTGCTGCAACAACTCATAAAACGGACCAAATCGCATCAAAACAGCCTGAAAACATCACGAAACATCATAAATCACAGCATTTGATTACTTCTAATCTATTCCCATAAAACTCTACCAATTTTATCCCAAAATCCGTCCATTTCATGAAGAAATCACAACTTACCCAAAATGGCAAATTATGGAAATGTCACATCAATGTATGTAATCTTTACCCAAAATGGAAACTTATCAAATCTACCTCATAAACAGATTATTAAGCTCGGATTATCATGTATATGAAAACCCCTAATCATCTCATCAACAATACCATCAAGAACAAACCCTAAATCTAGCATAACCCCCCCCCAATGGGTAAAACATCATCAATCATCAATTACACCCTATAATAATCATAAACCATCATCTAAAACAGTCATAGATCAATATCCTATCATCTATTCAACATTCAAACATCATACAACACATAACATCTCATTTAACATCATTAACACATGGATTTTTATATGGAAACTCATTATTATTGAACAGGTTTTGTTCAGAAAGGTGTTAGATAGGTTCTTATCCATGAAAACATGTTTGAATCAGATCTGGACACTTAGGGTTTGATAAAAACGGATGAAAATCACTTAAAAAGGTTTTAGATGAAGAACACACTTTGAATCTTCTCTTGTTTATGTTATAGAACGTGTTTGTAGGTTAGGATCTGAAAAACGAGGTCAAAAACTCCTCCCTACAGGGTTGGGGTTGATAGAGAGCACTTAGGGGCGGTTTAGGGTTGTGAAATGATGAAAAAGTTGTAAAGTATGGTATTTATAGTATCATTTGGTTCGCACGCTTCAAGGGTCGAATGAGTTTCCTTGAGATCCAATTTCTATGATTTTTCTATTTAAACGCGTTCTAACACATGTTAACACATTCTAACACACGAACATGCAATCGTAACATATGTTAAGTATGTCTAATCATATAAATATCATATAAACGCGTATTTACACATTGTACAATATATATGGAACAACTCGTGTTTATTACTTAGTTCAATTCATGTAATTTCACCAACAACAGGACTCAAGACTCGTGTGTGTATGTGTACCCCCAATGATCCTCCGAATCATTGAACCCTGGACAAAACATAGATGTAAACCGACTCAACTTACCTAGTCAAGTATGTTAGATAAATGTTTTCGCTAAGGTAGACTTATATGTTTGAAAAATATTACCCTGAGTTTGTCGGGTATCACAGAAGTTTGTAACACTCGTTAGAAATCAATGGAGGATGAATTCTTGAAATATATATACACACCTTGCTTCTTCTTCTTCTTTGGTAATTTTAACTTAACAAATAAGATGTTTTGCAGTATCCTATTGTAAAAAATAAGAGAATTCCTAAAAAATATGTCACCGGCGGATTAAACGAAACATATATTAATGACCTTAATGTTTTGTCAATTAATCTTGTGGCATTGTTTGATGGAGTAAGATGTATGTCGTGTGGAAATGTGATAGACGTTTACATGCTTACACGTTTGATACATGTGTTTTGAGCTTTCAAACCTTGTGCATTTTATACATACTTTGGGAAGACCCTGTCCGTTTAAATGGTAACTGAATATTGAATCCTGTCCCTTTAAATTCCTCTTCTCGATCCTAATTATCCACCGTTGATTCATTGTCCCTGGATCCATGTGTAGGATGATCTAAGCCATTCATACAAACTCCCCCTACATTTGCGTTGTCTCTGGTGGTTATCAGTTTGCAACAGCTACATCCACCCACGTACCTCCACAAATTTCGCTCGAGAACCTCTACCCCATTATAAACTCCCCATCATCACCCTCACTTTGCGTCACCCTTCCAGAAAAGCAAATCGATTCTACGGTGCTTTCAAAGATAAAACTAACCGATTCTTGCTTATCTACTTCTACATTCAAGCTTTCTTCGACTGAGATCGGGTAAACATCTAGATTTAAGTTAAGGTTTCTTGTAATTATAACTTTTACTTATGTTTTTGAAAACCCTATGATTGATTTATTGAAATGGGCCACGATCGTGACGGGAGATGGGGCTATGTTTGCTAAAATCGCAAATGGGGGTGGTTATAGTGTGAAAATTAAGTCTGGGATTGCTTCAAAAATTCATGGGTGTGTGAAAACCTGATTCATTATGGTTGAAATCGATGGTTCTTCATTTGCTAAGGTGCTAAAATCTAACCATATTGCTGCTTCTTTGTTAAACTTTATGTATCGTTCTTTATTAAAGGTTCTATTTAAGTGGAATTTGCAGATTTGGCTTACTTTGATCAAGCAGTTGTGTTGGGGTTTTTATGGAGATGTATATTATGATGATCTTCTAGGAAATAGCTACAAAATCCCCAACTTTTGATCTCAGTCATAGAAAGTCTTTTTTTTTTTCTTCTAGAAGGTTGGTGGTTTTTGACGGTTATCTCCTCTCCGGTTTTCATGTGAAGGAGCGTTTTGTGATATCCTTTATGGTTATGTTCTCCACCTCCCTATGATTTCAACACCCAATCTATTTTCTTATCTTAGCGCCACTATCCCTGTAATTCTAGGGATTGAAGAGGTTAAAGTGGGATTTGCTATTAGTATTTTGATAACATAGTTTTTATAATCATAATTATTACCTCAATTATTTGTAAAATTACATGAAGTGGAGAAAAACTGTGTTTTTGTGTGAGTGATTTTGGTATAATAACACTTTATGTTGACTTTCTTGACTTGCAGGAATTGATACTTGTAGCAACTGACATGGTGTACGCAATTATGCGAACTCCAAATCAGGAGGTTATGTCCTCCTCCCCCTCTTCTTCTTCTTCTTCTTCTTCTTCTTCTTCTTTAGGAGATGCTAAACACATGGAAAGTGAGCCTTGGTTTCGTGCAGGTGTAGCAACATGAAAGCGTCCGCAGGGTGTAGTGGGATCTTTGCTCTGATGTGAAAGAAGCATCAAGACAAAATTCGTAGGTATGTATAAACTTTTAGTACAAACAAATATAACATATCTTTTTTGGATTTTGAACATATCAATGTTTTATGATTTTGGGGCAATTTGTATATAATGTAGGAAGATTATTGTCATAATAATTGTATGTTATTAATGGATGTTAACCCACCCATTGCAGGAAAGGTGAAGATGGTTAGCAACATTGAAGTAAAAACGGAAGGATATGGTAATGTGCAAGTAAGTTTCCTAAAAAAAACTACAATTTTTTACTTGAAAAGTCAATTTCAGATTTCAAATTTACATGTCATCTGGCATAGATGCACCCTTGGTGGATTTGTCCTCTTTCTTTCTTGTACATCCATGGTTGCTGATACAAGGAAGTAGGAACATTTACCTTGACTTTTAGAATCAGGCATAGACATATAGTTAAAACAACCCGTTTCATTTTCACATGTATATGTTGCATTGTGTTTTAGGTTTTATTATGACACATTATTAGCCTGTTAGCATAACAATTAAACTGTGCACATAATTTATTTTAATTAATAAATTGTTTATCTTCAGGATTAGTCTACTTGCTTCCATGTTTGCATCATTCATACTCTTCTCCAGATTTTGAACAATGGTTCCATCTTTCTTCATGACTATTTTGGATCCTTTGTGGAAGTTAAGGGTCTGCAAATCGATAACTTCTTCTATTTTACTATTAGATGGAAGAAAGTGGTAAAGGACCTTGGTTTAGGTTTAGGTTTGGGTTCATTTTTCGTATTTTAGTTAGTTGATAATCAAACTTTCAAGATCACCTAATTTCATCATGACCAGTTGATAACTCACAAAGTTATCATATACAGCGGGCATAAACAGTCTCATAATAGGGTACAATTTGGGTAACATTGTTAATATTTGATACTTAAATCGTTCCTATTTGTATTTTGCAGGAAAACGAAGCTCCAAAACAGAAATGAAGGATTTCCGGGCAAAAACAGACAAAAACAAGAGATTTCCAAAGATACGAGACTATCAGCCGGTTCACTGTATGATTTGAAGACAATCCCGGGACTTAAACAACACTAAAATCAGCCCCGGAGTGACCAAGCATGCCCACGCACACCTGCACAATGGTCCTGCACGTGAGAGAACAACGCAGCAAACTTGGAGAGCAAGAAATCAAGACCAGCAGCTAGTGCACGCCCGTGCCATCATAAGGTGCACGGATGTGCAGGGGACCAAAGGTATAGAGAGAGTCTGCCATGCAGCAATAGAATGTACATGAGACAGCGAGCACGCCCTTGACACACGTTGGCACGGTCGTGCAGCCCCTGGAGGTCTATAAATAGCAAGCCAACACCCGCCATTTGTTCATCCCTTCTTGTGCTTTCTTGGGCCGACTACCAAGCTTCTTCCAGAGATCTTGGGGTCCCTTGGGAGGCCTTCTGGTCCTCCTAACATCCCTCAATGGTTAGGCCTCGACCTACCTTGATTAGCTTGGCCAAGAAGAGGATCGTAGAGTAGTATGCAATAAATATCGAGGGTCGTGAGGATCATGAGAGAATACATATCACTTGGAAGATGGAGAGCTTGTATATGAGCAGCCATGATCCTTGTGTTGATCATTCTTATGGTTGTATCTTTCTTTTATTTGCGAACCCGCTTCGATTCGTAGACTTTTATTATTATTAATAGTTGTTTATTTTTAGTTATTTGTTGTGTTTTCTTCTTCTAATCTTTATTTGTTTATCTTTGTAACAGGTTTGAATGATGATTAACTTAAATAACAACCTTAACTTAATTAATCAATGGTATAATCAGCTTCTGGTAGTCCCAAGCTAGATCCAAGGCGAGGTAACCGGTAGTGAGACAGATCCTTCGGGCTTTTGATATCCAAACCGGATTCTAAGCAATGGCTTCTGAAGTGGACCAGATCTGAGTGACACATTTCTGGTTCATACCAGATGGTTGAGTGATTTTCTTGGCTAAGGATGGTTCACCTACGGGCGCACTAGCGATCTCTTTTGTATCATACGCCTGTAGGGTTAGGGGCCGCCTTTGTTAAGGACTTCATTCAGCTCGGGAGGTTATGGTTGGGTAATTGAGTTAACATTTATATAAAAACCAGCTTTATATTTAACAGGCCTGTAAAGTGTTACTAAGATAAATAGAATAAAGGTTCTTTATCTAGTTCTCGTTAGTACAACACCGTTAACCAATGGAGAGACCGCCTTCCTGTGACAACCGTATGAGAGATCTTTCCGCTTTGACCGTTAACCAATGGGGATACGTGGTTGCCAGGATAAAGAGACTTTTCGGTACGGAACGCGAGAACTAAGTTGAGGTGTACAGTGTCCCTGATTGGGAGTGAAGCCTCCAATTTAAGAAGATGATAATTTAGAAGACCCGAAGACTTGACCGCGGTTCGAGGAGCCCGCTATACGCGAGGCCCTGGCGAAGTACCCTAGGTGTGTGACATCCGTCACCCTCGTCTTTCGTCAAATTGACAATAATAGTCCTTCTATTATTTCCATTATAGTCCTTTCAAGTTTCGTCGTTTCAAATTTAATTATAGAGCGAACTAAAATTTTATCATTTATATTTATTATGGATCGGGTATAAGTTTTAATCAAATGAGTAGGTTGAAACATATTTTGGAATAGATTCTATAAAATTTTCAAGTTTATAAAGTTTTAGAAGTTTTGGTTAAATAAACTTAACTTGGTTAAGTGTTATATAGAAAAAAACTAACTAAATTATAATAAACTAACTTAGTTATACTTGAGGTACCATTTATGTCAATTCATGGAAGTTTTAAAAAAATTTCTTCTTTCCTCTGCTCACACGCCTTTCCGGCAAACATGTCGCCGGCGGCGACTTCTGTTTTCTGGCAACCTCTATAAATAGAGTTTTAATGCGTTTTCAATCTCTTTAATGATAGGTGTGGCGTTTCTTCATAATTTTCAATCGAATCTAAACGTTTTTACAAATTTAAATCGGACTTTAAACGGGTTAAAAGTGTGTAACCGTCGGAAATAAAGAAACGATTCAAACGCCTAATTTTCTTGAGCAACACTATAAATTTGTAATATCAAAACATTTCTGCACCGTTCATAGTTCTGAATTCAGCAGAAACATTATGAAATCGTGAGCAGAAGAGTATAGTTTTCGGATATTTTTGCTGGGTTTTAGTTCTTCTTTTTTGATCCCCAAATGTGATTGTAAGTCCAGTATCTTTATGTCATTCTTTTCCTCTTTCATTCCTGTATAATAGCCCTATGCTTCCTGAGTGTTTGCTTATCGAATTAGGGGTATTATAAAATCTAGGGTTAGGGTTCTTAACTTAGTTATTTGAGGAAGATGATGATGAACAATATGTAGAAGTTAAATATTATTCATTTTCAATAATCTAAACTAAAGCATTGATGGTCTAGTGGTTGAGCCACATGTGTTCTGAACCAAGGGTCATGAGTTCAAATCCCAAGTTCCACCATTTCTAATTTTTTTTCCTTTCTTTTACATTTCCTTTATTAATTCTTTATTTTAATCAATTATAATCCATTTAAACTTAGAATATTCATAATAAATTCATTTTTGATCCAAAAATTATAAAAATTTAGGTGTAACATCTTGAAACCCTAAAGAAAATTATCCTATTTTTATTTTCTAGAAAATTTATTATTTTCATATTTTGTTTTGAATTAAATTGTTTTAATCATAATTAAATGATTAAAAATTCATTTTAAGTGATTTTAACCTCAAATTTTCTAGAGATTTATTTTTATGTATAATAAACTTAAATAAAATGTAATTTCTCAGAAAATGATTATTTTTGTTATTTTTGCTATTTTTAATCACTAAAACATTATTTAAACTCATTAAATATGTTTTAAATACAAATAAGTTTGAAGAAATTATGGAAATATTATTTTCAGTATTTAACATCAGGAAATAATAAATTTTCATAAAAAAATATCATTTTTGATCATATCTCGTATTATTCATTCTATTTATATTTAAATTAGATATAATAAATTGTTTAATTAGATATAAATCATAAAATCTATTTCGTGGATATTTTCTATAAAATAGAAAATGTTTCTAAGCGTGGGATACATAAGTGTTTTAGTCGCTTATTTAATTAACCGTGATATAGTTATTTCAAAACTATTGTTCAAATTATTATTAAAAACTTCATCTTCCCTACACAAGTCTAGTAAACTCTAATGCCTTAGATTTTGGTTGCCTTAGACTTTTAACTTATTTTCCTCATTAGTACTCTATCATATATAGGTTGAGTTCCTCGGAATTCTAAATCCTTTACAACGAACTTTCGAGGAGTTTATACTTAGCGAAACTGTGAGTATATCTTTTCCCCTTTTTACTGTTTTATTATTTTGGGGTGACTCATGTACCTACTATGAATTTTCTATTTCATCTTACTAAAATAGCAATTCTTATGTGTGCTTGCTTATGTCATTTCGTGTATCTATGACCCGTCAAATCATTAACCGTTGCGGCCTGGCATTTCAATGAATAGTACTATGGTATATACCCTTGTGACTCTGTTGAGAGTCCTCGTCATTGCTATGTATTACATTACTACTAGCGCATACTATATATATTTGCTTTCCTTTCATAGGGTTGATTTGACCTGGATACCACTTATTACATTTTGCAAAATAACACATGAATTGCTAAATTTTCCTTACTATATATATCAAACGGATATGCTCACCAATACATTTTTGTATTGACCAAATTATTTTCATACATGTTTAAGGTTCTTATGAGATCACTTCTAAGCGTTTGGAACTTAGACTTAGACTGAGATTTACTGTATTTTAATATTAGATTGCTAGTTGTAATTGTTGTATTTCTTTCAATGTAATAAATTATTAAATTCAATGTATCAAAATTTACATTTCTAGTCCATGAGCTATTGAACAATCGTCACTACGTGACACCTCGATGTTTCCGCTATCGGTTGGGGTGTTACAAGGTGGACGCACGCTAGAGAGGTTTAGCATTCTACTTAGTAGTCGCCTTCGCTTCTCTATCAAGGAGTCGGCACTTCAAGATCACTATCGTCTTCCACACAATTAACTATATTAGATTATTAATTATAATATTAAACTTAACTACTTAAGCGAAGGGTCCCGAGATGTGCATATCTATCTACTATTTTGTCCCGCCTTATCTTTTATAAAAACCAAACCTTTTCAAAACTCTTTTTAAAGAACCCCTCCATTTTATTTTTCTTTCAAAACCCGATCGTCAATTGATGAATGGTTGAGTAGGGGAAAGTGTGAACCTTGGAATACGATACTCAATACTTACCACCGAAACTATACTATGCATGTCAGGTTCTCTGCCTATGTTTTGGTTTTAGTTTCGAAAGTAAATATTGTTTACTTTATAAATTTAAAAATTTGTTAATTAGGATTTAGTAAAACCAGTCTTTTCCCCCAAACCACTGTTTTGGGATTGTTAAATCAAAGTTTTTGGCACCGGGGAAATTGACATCTTTTTATTGCTAAAACCAAACTCATCACCAGTCCATTCAAATAACTTCATCATTCTACGAAATTTTGATCAAACCAAAAAACATGGTATTCGTCTTATGCGGTCTATTAACTTTTTTTTCCTTTTGTTGTTAGACATTTGTTTTAATACAAATGTTTGGTTTTTTCAGTTACTGCCCTCTTCGTTGGTGAAATAGCGTTTCCACAACAATCTTCCAAATCACCCAGTTACCCTACATACAAGTGATGTAAATTAGTGGACAATCATGATAAAGAAAAATTGGAAATTTTAATACTAAACTTCTGGATGGACAAGTGTTTTACAGTATCTATCTTCTCCATGTTTTGAACTGGAAATTCTACCTAAGTATACAAGTAATGAAGAAGATGGTTATCATTCTGAAAACGATGTAATTGAGATTTAAAGTGATATTTCAATAGATGAAAGATGATGTTTCTTCACTTCACACGTAACGTCCAACTGTATACGATTTATAACCATTCTTATGTTTACTAAATTGAAATACTTAATACACTTTGTAACTCTCAATTTAACATTGTTACGTTCTGACAATGTTGGTTGATTTGCTAGGAGGGGGTTTGGATAATAATCCAATGGGGTTGAAGGTCAAGATTGTTGATTTTTTTCTGAAGCATCTGCATATATTAACGGAATTTTCCGTTGGTAAGAAGAGCTATGGTTTAAGTGGTTGGTTAAGGTACATGAAAGAAGCTGGTATACCGATAGGTTACGAGTATGTTTTCAGGTTCATGAAAAGGAAGGTATGTTGAAAATTTCAGAAGCATATGTAAGAACAAATGATGGTACAATTAAAACCAAAACCTTTTGCCTGTTGATAACAAGATATGTTTTATTTTGTTTTGTTTTGGGCATTTTGCCTGCTGGTAACATGAGTATGTTTTGTTGAAGGATTAGAAACATGATTTTTTTAACACTTGACTATGTGTTAGTCAACTAGATTCATTGGCATGGATTATCCGTAATAACACAAAAAAATTCTTTTATGCTATCATAGTGCTCTTTTAATGACTAAAGGTCGAATGTCACTTAATGGTTTTATTTTAACTTTATATTATGGATGGATTGTTATTATTTAATTATTTCAATCTTTTTTTTTTTTTTTTCTAGAGATGATTTTTGTTTAGAATGTGACTTGATGTAGTGATGCCATTACATCGTTTATGCTCCCGTCCATTAGACGGGTATACTACTAGTTTATATGGGAGTGGACTAGAGGCATTCCACACGAAGTGTGTCACACAATATTGTAACATAATTTGTCTTGGGCATGTAGTTTACATGCCTTCAAGTGATTTTCATGTTTTCTTTGCAAATGCCTTCAAATCTTTCTCAGTATATTTCATCATTAGTTTTTGGCTTATAGAAAAACACAAATATGAACGCATTCACTAATATTTTGTTTTTAACCTGAGGGGCTTCATCCTTATACTAAGGTAGCGTTTGGTATGATGGAATGAAATGGGCCATTATGAGGTAATGAAAAATAGTGTGTTTGGTTGGTCAATCGAATAAAATCACTCATTCCACAAGGCGTTCCATTCCATCAAAACCATTCCATCTACCCCATGTTTTTTTTTTCATTTCATCTCTGTTTCGCCATTCATTAACAACACCACAACCCACCACAACCCATCACCATCGTCACCACCCACCATGTAAGACCCTACCCAATTAACTGGATTTTAAGCTAATTTAACAAGTTGGTTGTACGCATAAGATTCATAAACCCGACATTTAATTATCAATATGTTGTGTGTGCTTTACAAAACAATCATACTATCCATAAGATGATTAGACGCATCAAGATCGTTTAAGTTTGGACGACACCATTATGTTAATACTCCAAAAATTGCTACATATTCATTTAAAAAATTCAAGTATTCGCGGAAGAATTGATGAGTTTGCGTTTGGTTCTTCAAAAGATATGCTTGATCATCAACCAGGCCTTTTGTAGAGTTCCTAGGGACAAACATGAGGTAACAACACGTTAGAAAGCGGTTTGAAAAAGCTTTGGAATAAAAAAAACGAAGCAAAACGGACGAGCAAAGAATGCCCGCCGTAAGCTATGGTTGTGAAGCTTTTGTTGTTTTTGTTGGCCGTAGGTTACGGCGGTGGTTGTCTGTTCGAAATGGACAATCGGGCTGTAGCTTACGGCTATTGGCCGTAAGCTACGGTTCGAGGTTGCTGAATTGTTATGACCCGTTAAGAGTTTTAATCCTACATATACCTGGTGCTTTTAATCCAACTTCCCACATAGGCCATAGGACTTAACGGACTATTTCACATTGCAAATTGGCTTTCACTACCACCCAGGCATTGCCAATGCATTGGATTCATCGAGTCACAACTTAATCTACGATATGCAAGCATAACAATAACAGTATGACTCAACATCCCTATATATCCCTTTATGACTTCCCAAATGCAGAACTAGGCTAGTGTTTCCACAATATGATTGTAAAGTTAAAAGTTTGAGTCCTAGAAGGACTTACCTTATGCGTGTCCCTTTTCGTGCGAATCCTTGGGTCCTTGGCTTCCTGATGTCTCGCCCTTTCCACCTAGTAGTTCATTAACCACTTATGTTGTTAGGGATATAGTCTTTTGATAAGTTTAACACATGGATCGACAATCGTTTTATAGACACAAATGAGCCACCTATTTTTAATGGTTTTGGGATCTAATGTGTCCACCTAGGCGATTTGTCGAACACTTGGTGTGCATAAGCCCATCAAGGCTACCACTCAAGTGTTCTTATGGACCATAATGTCCCAAATCAATTCTTATGGCCTGCTTCTATCATATTAATGACAATTTCACAACAAGATTTGCAATACAAGCTACTACACACACAATTTATCACAGTTCCTAAGTTTTATTAACCCACTACCAAAGCCCATCATGAATATTCCAAAACCATACCATTTAAACCTAAGTCAGTATGATATTACTGAAATTATCATGTTTTAAGGTTGCCTGGTTCTAGGGTAACCTTTCAAAATCAACAATTTAACAAGAACATGTACCCTTAAATATCACCCATCATCACCTAGACCATCCTACACCAAATTGGATGAAATTAAAAGTTACCTAGAGATAGAATCAGCCTTAGATGACTCAATTTCAAAGCATGCAAGCTATAATATCCTGATTTGGGGCTGAATTTGCTTGATTCTTGAAATTGGGTGTGAGTGTGTGCTTTGTCAGAACTAATAAATTTCCAGAATGACCATTTCAGCCACGGTCAAATTAGTTCCCAAATTACTAATCAAACAATTTTGGTGATGGATTTTATCATAGACAATTTATATAGTTAGCATTCATGTTGTTCTTTTTCGCTTTAAATCCCGTAATGTGTATGTAGAAGGATCGAATTGACAAAAACAATTGTGTTGATCAAACAAGTCTACTAATTCAAGTGCGGAATCCTTGAATCAGTTACAATATGATAATAATATCAACAAAACGCAGAAATCATCATTAAACCATTCATTTCATTAATAATCATACTCAATTACACGTTAAAAAGATGTTCAAAATCAATAAAAGACGTGTACAAAGTTGACTCAAAACCCTAGGGAGAACACAAACTGGAGGGAAAACAAAATGACCAAAACTTACATCTCAAAAATGAACTTGACCTTATATAGGCCTGCACATTCGCCCATATAGTATGGTCGAATGTGCAGGTTCGACCAATCATACTGGTCGAACCAAGTAATACATTAACATCTATTTCTACCTTCGACCTCCTGTTCTCCTTCGACCTCCTGAGCTTCCTTCGACCGTTCAAAAACTTTCCTTCGACCATATGGTGTTGGGTCAAATTAGAGAATGATGTTATCAATTACAAGCAAGTTTTCCAAGTGCTCACACAGTGGGCTGAGCACTTAGTCAAGTACTCAGCCAAGTACTCACACATTTTAGTAGTTTTCCAAGCAAGTGGCGGCTTGCTTGGAGGACAAGGCTCAGGATCTATAAATAGGACATTAGACACCATAGAAGGGTGTGCATTGGGAGCCACCACCCCGGGGGAGCTCACCTGGGGTGGGTGATTATCTTGTCATTTGTTTATTACATTCAATGAAAGTTCTCTTTGTTCAATCCAATATCTATCTATCTTTCTTATATTAGTTGTTTGTTCTTGGCTCAAATTCACCCGTCTCTATATTTATATCAATTCAAGGCTTAAACAATTGGATCTTCAACCGAAACCCGCTGGAGACGTAAAACAGTTGCTGAATATGGTGTTTAAATGAATTTTCAGTTCACGTGTGGATGAATTCTGCGCACTTATGCTTAAATGTTGAGTACTTGTTTCATATCTTGAATGTTGAGTACTTGTTCGTGGATGAACTTTGAGCACTTATGCTTCAATTTTGAGCACTTATGCTTCAATTTTGAGCACTTATGCTTCAATTCTGCGCACTTATGCTTGAATGTTGAGTACTTGTTTCATATCTTGAGTACTTGTTTCATATCTTGAATGTTGAGTACTTGTTCGTGGATGAATTTTGAGCACTTATATGAAGAAATAAGATGGCGGCTGATGAGCATTTGTGACTCCTAGGGTTTACAATGATTGGATAATGATTATTCTTTTTGGGAGTTGTGCATGATTGTCTTATTCTAGCAGAGCTGTACGGATGCTGCATACTTGTGTGTGTCATCCCTGAGCACTTAGGCAAGTACTCAGCCAAGTGCTCACACAGTGGGCTGAGCACTTAGGCAAGTACTCAGCTAAGTGCTCACACAATAGGCTGAGCACTTAGGCAAGTACTCAGCGAAGTGCTCACACAGTAGGCTGAGCACTTAGACTATGAAGATGTTTACACTACTTCAATCATTCGGAGGTTTGAACCTTTATCTTATGCCAATTATAGTAGAGATGATCAATCGAGCGTAAAGCTTACACGGAGTGGAAGTTGCTGATTGAGTTTTAGTCTCGAATTAATTAGGAGGGTCTATATTTGTGGGGGAAAACAACAATGAAAGATTTTGGGTGTTTAGCAGATTTGTGAAGATTCGAAGACAGTGTCAAATATATCAATAAGGATCATATGAAGAATTGATAGCATCATTCTCGAGGGAATATTGTTGGGTCAAATTAGAGAATGATGTTATCAATTACAAGCAAGTTTTCCAAGTGCTCACACAGTGGGCTGAGCACTTAGTCAAGTACTCAGCCAAGTACTCACACTGAGCACTTAGTCAAGTACTCAGCCAAGTACTCACACATTTTAGTAGTTTTCCAAGCAAGTGGCGGCTTGCTTGGAGGACAAGGCTCAGGATCTATAAATAGGACACTAGATACCATAGAAGGGTGTGCATTGGGAGCCACCACCCCGGGGGAGCTCACCTGGGGTGGGTGATTATCTTGTCATTTGTTTATTACATTCAATGAAAGTTCTCTTTGTTCAATCCAATATCTATCTATCTTTCTTATATTAGTTGTTTGTTCTTGGCTCAAATTCACCCGTCTCTATATTTATATCAATTCAAGGCTTAAACAAGATCCTTTAGACTCCTTCGACCGTTCGATAATAAACAAAAACATGTGTTAAATGTAATCCAAAGCATTAGTCGCACAAAATGCATCTACAAACTCCCCTCGACTATTGCTTGGATTGTTTGAGTCGACGTTCTTCATCCATCCTTATGTTCATCAGCTTAATGTGCAATTGCCTCTTTTGTTCTTTGGTCATCACCGGTGCATAAGCTTGTTTCGGCTTCTTCTTTTTGACTTCAGGAACATCTTGAACCTTCACAAACTTACCCAACTTTTTATCGAAATCACATCCAGCATTTATATCATAAGCAAAGCACAGGAATACCACACGTTGGTATTTGCTTGCTTGATCACAATCCTTCACCTCACTATAAATTGGATTATAATACAACATAATAATATCCTCATGTGAGCAGTTAATCAACCACATAGGATCAAATATGTGTATCTTCTTGAAATCTTTCACACCATCTTTCAACACTATCACAGCCTTTGCAGTTTTCCAGTCATAGTACCACCAGATGAAATCTTTAGCAAAGTGTTGTGGGATCTGCATCAAAGGAATGTGTTTCAACACTTTAGGTGGTTTGTACTTCAACGTCACCTTGGGCATACCAGTTATATCATCAATATCCTTCTTATGAACAATCCGTTTAGGATACTGAGGAGTGAATAAATTCCATCTTGTCCTGCTTTCCCTCGACATACGATCAGCAAAATAAGCAATATGATCGTTTACAGATCCAGTCAACTTGTGTCTACATACATTTCGAATCGCCCAGTATGGAAGTGTCTTCAGATCATGGAATCTTTCAAAATAAAGTATTCCTTTTTCCCACTTAACAGCTACACATTTCAACTGTTTCACAAACTTCCATCCCAACGCTCTTCCTTTGAACATCTCGTTGTGTAACTTGTAAAAACTTCCCTGAATCTCTGTCTTAGGACGATTAACCTCTTTCTCCTTCAGTTTCCTCAATAAATCCTTCAAACTATCAGATTGTTCTGTGCTCGGTTTATCATGCCCTGGAAATACTTCTTCAATGAATCTCTTACTCTTTTCATGAGCAAGTTTCTCGGCTTCTTTCAACAATTCATTAGTAAATTCAGCAAATCCAGAATATTTATCCTTCTTGAAATATTCTGGATATTCCTCACTGGTTATGTCTTCAATCTCAACCTCCTCGAATACAGGCACATCTCGATCAACTGAATGATTACCTGCTTCTTTTTCAGGTAAGTTGGGAATCTGATTATCAACTAATAATTCTTCCAACGTTTTCCCAACTTGTTTTGCCAAACCTTCTAATATCTCTTTCGACATAGCCGTAGAAACTTCTCCATCCTCCAAATCTAGATCGTTATACTCCAACTCAAATATCTTGTCACTGGATTCAAAGATCTCAGGAAATCTGCTAGTCATATCTATTATCCAGACTCTATCTGTTAACATCTGGCGATACATCTTCTTATCATCGTTTGATAATGATCTTAGCTTCTCATTCCAAAAGATCGTATCATCATCAATAGATCCTCCATGAGCTTTTTAGCTGGATTCTCCTTCACCTTTTCCAGATCCTCTTTTCTCACACTTATATTTATCAGTATCGTCATCATCATCATCATCACTATCTAAACTTGCAGAGCTGTTACCTTCACCAGACTTATCATCAGAACCATCATCGTCACCATCATCTTTCTTTTTCTTCTGAGAAGTATTACCAGCATCATCATCTAACTCCTCATCTTCTTCCTCTCATTATCAGATGGTTCGAAATCAACTTCTTCTTCATCTCGCTCTTTGTCCTCTTCACCAGCTTGCAGTTGAGGAGCTCTAGAGTACAAGTCTTTAATCAAGTTATCCATGTTCTTGTTACTCTCTTTCAGCTTCTTATTCTCCTCTTTTAACGCAATAAATCTCCTGGTGTTCCTCTGTTCATGCTTTAACAACTTCTTGTTTTCTTTTCAAAGTTGTTTAAGCTTGGCTTCAAGAGCTTCCTAATTATCATGAGATGTTTCAACAACGTCTAGCATCTTCTTGTCATTGTTTCTCAATTGCTCTATCTCTGCTTGCTGCTGATTGATTATTTTCATCATGTCAGCTAGCTTCCGGTTCACAGCATACATCACATCACTATCAACTATGACCTTTGGTGTAGAAGCTTCAGCAACAGCAGGCAACTTTCCTTTCTTTATCTTCTTTAGCACTCTATCCAGTGCATCATTAAACTCATTAACAGGTAAATCAGTCTCCTTTTCAGTACCTGATGTTGTCTTCTGCTTCTTTGCAGCTGGAGTTCCAACCGGTGATTTTGAGCTAGATGCTGGTGGCAGTTTCTTACCAGCAATCAACGTTTCTATGTCTCTAGTTCTCTTCTCCATTGGTCTTAAAACCTTCTCCTTCTTCTTAAATTGGGGTTTCTTTTGTTTCTCCCCTTGCTTTGGCGATCCAGGAAAATCCCCTGATCCCAAGCCTAAAACCTCATCAGTTTCATCTAAATGAATAGGACTTTTAGTACTCTGTTCCTCCAATGACTTGTTGAGACTGACAGACTCACCAGCCACAATGGCCTTGAGCGTGGTGCTCTTCACTGTCTCAACATCAGAGTCCCATCTCTCATCCTCTTGCGTCTCTTCAGAGTCTACAGACGCCTCATCAACCAAATGTAGTCCTTTCTTCGCCATACTCTTATGTCTTCTAGAAACTTTCTTCTTAACTGGTTCAGCTTCATCTTCTTTCTCTTTACCCTTTCCACTCTTTGCTCCAACATTCATCACTTGACGCTTTCGTTTAGCATCAGGGTCTACTGGATGTAATGGATTGTCTTCATCTGATCCACTGTTATCATGTCTCACCTTATCCTGACTTGGGTCTTTATAATCTATCTTGATCAGATGACCAAATAGATTCTTCATCGGTGGTCGTTCATTTAATGGCACACCCTTATACGCCTTCATCCTAGCAAGAGTGTTCAGATTCATGTGCTCCTGAACAATAATCTGCTTAGGATCTCTCTTCAGATTCTTATACTTCGAATCAAAAATCATCTGAAGAAATCGAGGATATAACAAGAATTTCCTGCTCCTTAACCCTCTCACAGGTTCAAACATATGTTCCATCAGCATACCAGACACATTGAACGGTTTGTTCAATATTAAAGCCACCATCAATGAACTGATGCTCTTTCTCATCAAATCGTATCCACCAGCTGCTGATCCGAAAACGTGAATCATCACATGTCCAAGATATTTGAACTGAGGACATAGCTTTCCTTTATGTAACGAATCGTCAGTGATAGGTCCGTTATACTTCATCCGTAGGAAGCATTTCCTTTGCTCAGTCCACGTCAACTCTCTGGGATCTGTCTTCTCATCCTCTAGCTTCAATGCCTCTCTGATATCGTTCTCAGAGACGATCACCAGCTCCCCCTGAATCTTACTAACGAACGACGATTCGCCTTCCCAGAAGTCCATCTTCGCATTGGTCCAAAACTCCTGTTGGTGATCACGATAAATGATAGTTGGTGTAGCAATTGCGTCAATCACTCTACTTCTTTTCAAGAACTCTATAATCCCAGAAAACTCTGTATGTTTCTTCACATCGCCTAAATATGCACAGCAGTTGTGTGCAGATTCAAACGGTAAATCGACAATCTTTTCCTTCTCGGCTGCCTGTGAAGATGATCCAGCAGGAACACTCGCACTTTCCTGTACAGACATTGTTAAAATGCAAAACAAATCAAAACAAACATGTTAAAACGGACAAATCAAAAACTTGAAAAAAAATTTTGGTTTTCAAATTCTACATTCGACCAGTTCGTTGGTACGAATGAGGAATTTTAGGTACGAATGTGAAAATTTAAGGGTTCGAATGTAAAATATTTTGAAAAATTTCTTCATTCGACCACTTAATCTTCATTCGACCGTTTGAACATTCTCCTTCGCCGAAACTGTCACGTTCGACCGTTTGTTAAGGGGCGAAGGTGACTGTTCATCTTCTTCAAAATTCAGAATTTGATTTTGGTCGTTTTAAAATGCCATTTTGATTTGGAAACACCTAACACTACCGATTAAGCTTTTCCAATTATCAATTTCAACAATCATTCATTGATTATGTGTTTTTAATCAAAAACTAGGGTTCGAAAAACTGTCACAATTGATTATGCAATCTATTGATGTTTAACCCGATGTTTTTGGATAATCTCCCCCTAAAACACTTAATCAATGAATCCCAATCAAAATGATGTCCAATTAACACATTTTAATCCATGTTTTAAGTCATTTAGGGCACGGATACAAAATCAAGTATTAAACTCCCAAAACTGAATAATAACCTGCAAATGATGGTGTAAAATGATCAGTGGAATCAGACGAACACAATATTACAGTCTAAAAATCAAGAGCAACAAGGTGACTTTATCACAGAAAATTTGAAAATTTTTCGAATGGGGTCGAATGTGCAGAGAATGAGTTATATAGGCTCCACATTCGACCGTTTGACTAGGTCGAATGTGATGCTTTTTCTACCTTCGACCCTACTGAAAGGTGAGAATGTAGAAAAAGGGTTCGAATGTGAAGTTTTCACATGAACACTCACATTCGACCGTTTAAAACATACGAATGAGCAGACGAAATTCCACCTTCGACTAACGAAGGGGCGAATGAAACATGGAATTTTTGAAAATTTTACCAAATCTCAAAATCGAGTCTCGTTCAAAATATTTTTCAACTTTTAAGCATCCAACAATCATTATTTCTCATTTAAAGATTACAAAGCTCTAATGGTCCATCAAGTTTTAGAAAATCATAATCAACCACCATCAGCTATCAAAAATAAGATAGAAATGTAAAATCTTTTTGGATTTTCTAAAGTTTATGTTAAAACACACCTAAAATCTTTTTGAGTTTTGTATTTTTGACGAGAAATATAAAATGCGGAAATGTAAAGATAAAGCAGTAAATGTTTTGGAATTTCCGGTAAAAGGATCATATCAGTTATTGAGAAATCTGATCACACCGTTGATCTTTTTGATTTATTATCATTAAAGACAATGTGTGATCTGGCAACTGCTGATATTGTGATCCACATAAACTCACATGCAGACTTTTGTACAGTGCTTTATACTGATACGATTATGTATAGTATAAACGTAATTGTCTGTGGTTCCCACGCACACGACATACTCCCGTATCAAGAAGTAAATGCACAAAGACTCATTGTAAAGCGTGATTATGCTTTCGTCGTCTGTAATTTACAAGGTATGAGGCACAGAGGTATACAGGTCAGCAAATCAATGCAACAAAGTAACATGTGCACTCTAACAGGTTGAGGGCTGATATCAATCATGATTTGCATCAATGATTGGATACGATGTAATAGATAATCTTTGATTATCATAATACATGGAAAGTTCCTCAATTCGGTAACTTTAGGATTTGACATTAAAGCTCTTTTATAAAGACACCCTATCTGATCTAGGTCCGTAATGACATACAGCAGAAGATCAGAGAGGCTATCCCCAGACAAGTAATAACATAACGACCCAAAACCTCCGAGTTTTGTTTAAATACCCTATCAAACGAAATTACGGTACTAAGACCATATGCCCATGAGGAGTTCATCCACACAACAATTCGTTTGATATGTATGTATCAGGCACGCAGTAATAGGTCTACGAAGCCTATCAGCACATCACACAGACTCAGACACACGCCCTATAGTACATTACATTTCTTTATAATGTGTCAGATCCCCACTGATGTACTATCATTTCCCCTTTTTCTCCAGGAAATCATTTTGGGTTTTTCTAATTTTTATAAATTTTTGAGTTTACTGTTCCCAAGGATAAGTTGGAGCATTTCAAATACGTGACTGCCCAAGATATCGTTTGTTCACAGAAATCTGATGGCATTAATCTAAGGAAAGAAGATATAGCAGTCAGCAATGTTTTTCTAATTTTTATGAATTTTTGAAATTTTTCAATGTTTTTGGATTTTCTGAAAATATATTCTATCTAAAAATTGTAAAAACATATTTTTGGATTTTTGTATTTTTCTGAAAAACAATAAAAACTAAACTAAAAAGCGATAAACTGAGGTGGTGATCAGTCTTGTTTTTCTTTAATACTGTTAGCTTTCAAAAGATATTCAAATCTTGATTTATCAAAAGCTTTGGTAAAAAGATCTGCACGTTGATAATCAGTGTGGATTTTGACCATATCGATCAACTCTTTAGCGTAACAATCACGGATAAAATGGTATTTAATCCGGATATGTTTAGCCTTTGAGTGATTTACTAAGTCTTTTGTAAATGCAATTGTGGCTTCATTATCACAGTAAATAGGGGTTTTAAGAAATTGCAAACCGTAGTCCACCATCTGTTGTTGTATCCAAAGGACCTGTGAGCAGCAGCTCGATGCTAGGAAAAACTGCATCTCTCCCATCGCGCTCATCTCGAACTTTTCCTGCATAACACGTTCAAATTCTCTGCAAAGAAGTTCGTTAGTAGAACCAAATATAATATCGTCAACATAAATCTGGACTAGAAGCAAATCATCGCCTGTTCGTTTAGTGAACAGTGTGCAATCTACCAAACCTCGTTTGAATCCTTTTGAAAGAAGATACGTGCTCAGCTCCTCACACCATTGCCTTGGAGCTTGGTGCAACCCGTAGAGAGCTTTGTTCAAAACATAGACCTTATCCCGGTGAATAGGATTTTCAAAGCCTGGTGGTTGTCCTACGTATACTTCCTCCTTGACCACACCATAGAGAAACGCGCTCTTGACATCCATTTGATACACCTTAAATTTCTTCTATGATGCAAACGCCAGAAACATTCGAATAGCCTCTAATTGTGCAACAAGTGCATAGATCTCGTTGTAATCGATTCCCTCAACTTGATGAAATCCTTGTACAACCAAACGAGCTTTGTTCCTTTCGATCACTCCTCTATCATCCTTTTTACATTTGAATACCCATTTAGTTCCAATCTTCTTTCGTCCTGGGGGCAAATCTGTCAGTGTCCATACACCAAATTTCTGAAACTATAACAACTCCTCTTGCATTGCTTCCACCCAAGCGTCATCCAAAAGAGCGTCCTTGTAAGTCCGCGGCTCAACCTGCGAAACATAACAAGCAAAAGACCAGTCATTCTGAAAACCTGATTTTTGAATTTTTGCATATAAAGCAAGATTGCCATGGTTTTCTGGTGAGTTAGCATTCCTCAGTTGACCTCTTGTCATCACACTGCTACCAGGATCACCAATAACGTGCTCGATCGGGTGAATTCGATGTATCTGAGATTCCGGATAATCTGGTACTTGGACTCCCGTCTGAGTAGTTAAGTTTTCTGCAGAAACCAAATCATTACCCACATTCGATGATGAAGCACCATTTATATTTGGGTTCACTGGTGGTGTCACTGTAGCATGATCTAAAATAGCTGCACTTGTAACATCATCGTCGTCATCTTCGGATTCTGATGAATTCAAAGTTGTGGAAGCTTCTTGGAATACCTCTTCTTCAACTACAGGAGCATTGGTATCATTAGAAGTTGTTTGAGAGTTCACGGTGATCGGACGCACCAACGGTGATGTCACTGCGTTTTTGACCTCGTAATATAAACGTAATACAGCCTCTTCAACCAAGCTATCTAGGTTGAATGATTCAAAGAAATCTTTGTAATCAAACATCCAGTCTGGACCGCTTCCCTGTACATTCTGAGTATACCGTTGCACTTCAACGTTAGCCCACTTCTCGACTTGACGAGTTCGTTTGTTGAATACCCATTTGAGCGGGGTTACATATCCAACAAAGTATCCTTCTTCAGCCTTTGGTGCGAACTTCTCAGATGGATTAAGCATAGTACAAGGAGCTCCAAACGGTTCTAAATACTCTAAATTTGGCTTTCGACGATTCAACAGCTCATAAGAAGTTTTGCCAAACTTCTTCACCGTTAAAACACGATTAAGAGTATAACAAGCTGCGTAAATTGCTTCGTTCCAGAACATTACTGGAAGATTTGAGTCTGCAAGCATTGTTCTCGCCGTTTCTATTAGAGTCCTGTTTTTGCGTTCGGCGACACCGTTCTGTTGTGGGGTATACGGAGCACTGTATTCATGATGAATACCTTTGTTTTCACAAAGAGCATCCATCTGTGCATTCTTAAACTCCGTCTCATTATCACTCCTAATTCTCTTGATCTTGAGACCATAGATATTTTCCAATCGAGTGAACAGAACTTTCAAATTATGAAACGTGTCGCTCTTATGGTATAAGCACATAACCCATGAAAATCTTGAAAAGTCATCAGTCACCACAAGACAGTACAATTCTCCAGCATGACTTTTACGTTTGACTGGTCCGAACAGATCCATGTGCAAACGTTCAAGTGGCAATTCAACGGAATTGACTTTCTTTGGCTTATGGGATTGTTTGCGATGCTTACCCTTCTTACAACTCGCACACTTGTCATTTAAGTGAAAATGTTTAATGTTCACGCCTGTGACAAGTTCATTCTTCACCAATTGATTCATCTTTCGTAGGTGATTGTGTCCCATTCTCCTATGCCACATGATAGATTCCTTTTCAGTAGCCTTGGAGAGAAAACACGTGACTTGGCCTTGTGTAGTCATCGCTTTAGAAATGTCGAGAATGTATAAGTTGTTCACTCTCGGTGCCTTTAACATCACCCACTCTTTTGGTAACTCGAATCCCGGCTTGAGTATGTAGCAAGATTTGTCATCAAAGAATACAGAAAATTGCTTGTCACATATCTGACTGACACTAAGCAGATTGTAATCGATTTGCTTCACATAAGATATCCTCCCAAAACTCACTATTCCATTACTGACACTACCCTCCATAGTAATGTAACCTCCCTTGTTTCCTGCAAACGCTACATAACCTCCATTGATATTTCAGATATCGAATAGTAGCGAAAGATCCCCTGTCATGTGACCAGAAGCTCCACTGTCAACAATCCAAAGACTGCTCACAGGGCCAGCTGAAGCTCCCTGCACATATCAAGTAAAGAATTAGATTTTTCGGGGGACCCAAGCCTGTTTGGTCTTGGGTCTTTGAACAGTTTGTTTCAAAGATTCAGATTTTTCACAAACAGTTTGATTTGAATCGATCTTTTTCTGATCACTCAAATCTTTTTCATTCTCTGATTTCACATGTTGTTGTGAAATTGAAGCACCTTCAGAACCCTTTGGTGACCAAGATTGTTCAGATCGTTTCAAGATCCGGATTTGAGATTTTGGGGTCTCAACCGGTTTCTTTACTTCTTCTTTGAACGAGACTTTCTTGGTTACCTTCTCTGAATTAACAGAGACAGGTCCAACTGTTAGTTTGACAGCAGGTTTAACAGGAACCTTTTTCTTGTCAACAGTTGTGTTCACCATTGGTTTCTTAAGATATTTTTCAGTAGCTATCCGGTTACGGCGATCATATGTCATCGGATGATTTTCCCTCCTTTTAAAATAACTGCTTTGATTATAAAAAGGTGTTGGTTGAGGGACAAATCGTCTTTGTGGATAACAATGATTGTCGACTGGACTTTCATACTTCTGCTTCATTTCCACCCCGTGCCTCTTGTGCCTTACGTACGGGAAGTGAGCAAGTAAATGACCTCTCTCCCCGCACTTAAAACACGCACGGTACTCTTCAAAGTTGTTCTTGGCGTTCGACTTTGCATAACTAGTGATAGGATATTGATCATCCACGCACCTTCTTCTTAAACTCTCAGGAGCTGGGTCCTTTGAGTAAGTCGGCTCAAGAAAACCGTTTGACTTTTCTTTTGGTTTAATAAATTCTGTGACATGGACCTTTGGTTCTTTAGGAACATCCAAATAAATTTTCTTTAAGACTTCTGGAGGTACATCATTTGTTCGCTCATGTTTTGAGAACCAAATGGTACTCTCCTGCCAAATTTTCTCAATTTTTGAATAGTTGGCAAATTTTATTGGATATTCTTCATCAAAAATTATCTTATCGGATCCTTCCATCCGATAGAAACTTTTAACAGGTTTATCACAAGATTCATTTTGCTTTTCATTTTTCTTCTCATTTTTCTTCTCATTTTTCTTTTCAACAGGCTTAACTGATTGATTCTTTCTATGAGCGTTAGCCATGGGATGCACAATCTGAGATGGTGAAACAGGTTCATTAGTGATTATGTAATTTTCATCAGAAATATCACACATCTTTTCAGAAACCTTCTCAGATTGTTCATCCTCTGAATCAGAATCATCAGCAGCAACTACACCTTCATCATTTCCCAATACATGTCTAACATCAGAATAAGGGTCTCCCACACTAGAGGTGTTTGACTCGTCATCCGATGTAGAGTCAGATTTAACTGAGCTCTCTGGTGCTATTGAGTGCAAATTATGATTTTCAAACAACACCGGAGCTGGGACAGCTTTGTAGTTTGCACTACTAGACTGTGAAGGCTCTTCTATTATATGATCAACAACATAAGCGATATGCTTATAACTCTCAAATTTCTTGTTTACTTTTTCTGCAAAGCACTTGATGGCGACCATTTCAAGTTTTGTGTTTTCTAAATCATTTATATAATTATTTATGGCCATTTGTTTCAAAGATAAAGTCTTTTTCAATTCTGAAACATCTTTCTTATAACCATCAAGTACTATGTTAAACTCTTTTGCTTCTTTTTGATAGGATTGACAGTTGATTTTAGCACTCTCAAGCTGAACCTTGAGTTGCTTATTCTCCTCTGTCAATTTATCACAAGCATTGCAATGTTTAACACAAGTTGAATTTGAATTAGAAGCAGATTCAGTACTTACCTGTTTTGGAGGTTTTGTCATGGCCATCAATGCAAAGTGTGCTTCTTTCCCAGCGAAAAACTTTGAATAATCAATCCTGGTACAAGCATCATCCACCATGCATGATTTCCGGGTCATCAAAAGTCAGCTTCAGCAAGCAATTGGTCAATATCATCATCCAGTGAATTAACACTAGATTCAGAGTCAGACTCACTCTCCTCATCAGAATAAACTGAATCATACTGCTCTGGAATATCAGAAACCGAATCAAGAACCATCCCAGACTTCTTCTCTGTACTATCATCACTCTCTTCATTCAACTCCTCGATCCTCACCTCAGATATCTTTTCAATCACTACTTCCTCTTCAACCTCTTCCGGCTCATCCAAATTCATCTGCTGTGCAACACAAGCCACATTCCCAGTTGTAATCTCTTCAACACCTAACTGCATCCCTATCCAATCAAACCCTTCATCTTTCTGTATCACCAAAGCTTGGTTTTGATTATCTATTTGGGTTTGTGTGTTTGGTGTAGAAATAGGAATGATTGTTCAGTTTGAATTTTGTGGTGTTTGGTTTTGGTTTTGGTTTTGTGTTGTGTTTTGTCTAACAGTTTTATTTTGTTGGGTATTTTGTCGGTTTTTGTAGTTTTGTTGTGGTTGAAAGCTTGAGATATTAGGACTTTGGTAAGATACCTGATTTTGGGTTTGACGGTTTTGGTAGTTAGAGTTGAAAGGATTTCTATTTCCCTGCTGAGCTGGTTGTGTGCATTCTCTCTTAAAATGGCATTTCTCACCACAATTGAAACACGTCACTTTGGCTTTGTTGAAGCCATAAGTGGTGTTCGGAGAAGTAGAAAGATCTGTTCTTCCAGTTTTCTGAATGAAATCAGTAGCTCTCCTCATAATACTTGCAAATGCCCATTGAATATCCATGAGCTCCATTTCTTCTTTATCAATCTGTGCGTAGTCTTCATTGGTCAAGTTGTTATTACCAATTTGACTCGTAACAAGCCCATTATAAGATGCTACCATGGCTGACACCAATGCTACGTGTTGTTGAGCAATCTCAACAGTAACATTGTTTAAGTTCGATGTCTCCAACACAATTGGGCTCTGATTTGTTTGACTTTGGTTGACTTGCATCGAGTTCATTTGAGGGGTGTATGTTTGTTGTTGAGGTTGGTTAGCAGAATAACATGTTGCTTGTTGCATGGGTGAAAATGGTGGAATATAAGTTGTAGTAGGATATGATGGTGGGGTATATGATGATGTTTGAGCAAGATAATTGATTGGTGTTTTGGTTGGTTCAACATGGTTAGAGATGCACGCGATGTGTGGAGCAACATTTGAACTCGAGCTTGAACTAGAAAGAGAAGAAGAAGTACCACCATGATACAAATCTGGATTCTGAGGAATTTGTGCACTTTTCGCCTTCCTCTTTTCTTCCATCTCCTTATTTTCCAGTTTCTGAATAAACTCATTAATGGTCCAATATTGGTACGCATCCTTTTCTTTCAACACCTCTATATGCTGATTCCAGTACGGTGGCAATGCATCGGCAAACTTGTCCACCAACTCTGACATAGGTATGCTTATCTCATAGCTTGAAAGCTCAGTGAGTAAATGACAATACCTTGGAACCAACTCTTTCAGCGTCTCGTTCCCCATGTAGCTGAAATTCTTAAACTCTTTTCGAAGTTCCTCCATCCTCAACTTCCTCGTCTTCTCGTTTCCATCATGCCTATTCTTTAACATGTCCCACAACTGTTTAGATGTTGTACAAGAGCCAAACTGATGTAACAGATCAGTATTGATGGCTTGGGACAATTGAGAAAACGCCTTCTTCTCAATAGCAAATTTCTTCTTTTCATCATCTGCAAGATTCTCCAACGGAATTGGCTTACCCGTGTTCTCCAAGATCGGAGCAACATAGCCCTTTGCTATCATCTGCCAAGCCTCCGTTCCCTCTAAACCCATTCCCTCCAAATGGATCTTGAATTTGGTCTTCCAAGTGTTATAATCAATCATCTCCATAACCTTAGGTGGACGGCTTCCACTCCCCAAAGACAAGTCTTGGATAAGAGTTGAAATGGCATTTGTCGTCTGAGAGTGTACCACTGCTGCTGCCACTCCCCAATAATCAGCCATCGGTTGTGATTGTGGTTGTGCAACATGTTGGGGAATAGTACTAGTCATCGCCATGTAATTGATAGGTTGTGATGGTTGACTAGACTTTTGAGCAGCTACCGACCAAGGATCCATAGTTGTCTACTGTTGTGGTGTCGGATTAGGTCGTGGTGTAGTAGGAAAGTTCCACATATCGATCTGAAAATGATTAAACACGAAAAGATTAGAAAAGTTTAATAACAGATTCTACGTTCGTATATTACGAGTGGTCGAATGTATAAAATTGTTCACTTTCGACCGTTTAAGAAGATACGAATGTAGAAAATAACAGACTCAAATCACTTTCGACCGTTTACTCCCACGTTCGACCGTTTAAACTCACTTTCGACCGTCCGATTGGTTGAATGAAACTAAAATGGTCGAATGAACAACTAAACACTGACAAACTCTAGATTCGACCAACTGACACACCACGTTCGACCAAAAACACCTTGGTTCGACCAAATAAACTCACACGTTCGACCAATCTCCCTAGGTTCGATCCTGCATATTCAAAAACGGTTATTCTTTGAAAATCAGTTAATTTTGGTCAAATTTTTCAAAAGTTGATGAAATTTGATGATTCTAATCAGGTTTTGCCTCGGATTTGATTTGGATCAAGTTTAACAAAGATAATTATGCATTTTAACCATGAAAACAAGCTCTAATCAATCAATTTATCACCAAAATCAGTTTATCAATGAAAACAGAAAGTTTTTGATCAAAATAGGGTCCAAATCAGTTGTACTATTATCAAATTGTAGTTTTTTGATCCATATGGCTCTGATACCACTTTGTAGAAGGATCGAAATGACAAAAACCATTGTGTTGATCAAACAAGTCTACTAATTCAAGTGCGGAATCCTTGAATAAGTTACAATATGATAATAATATCAACAAAACGCAGAAATCATCATTAAACCATTCATTTCATTAATAATCATACTCAATTACACGTTAAAAAGATGTTTAAAATCAATAAAAGACGTGTACAAAGTTGACTCAAAACTCTAGGGAGAACACAAACTGGAGGGAAAACAAAATGACCAAAACTTACATCTCAAAAATATGAACTTGACCTTATATAGGCCTGCACATTCGCCCATATAGTATGGTCGAATGTGCAGGTTCGACCAAACATACTGGTCGAACCAAGCAATACATTAACATCTATTTCTACCTTCGACCTCCTGTTCTCCTTCGACCTCCTGAGCTTCCTTCGACCGTTCAAAAACTTTCCTTCGACCATATGGAGACTCCTTCGACCGTTTGATAATGAACAAAAACATGTGTTAAATGTAATCCAAAGCATTAGTCGCACAAAATGCATCTACAGTGTATTATTTCAATTAATTCCATTTTAATAAATTTGGGGCGTTACACACCACCACTGCCACAACTACCCACCATCATCGTCGCCGCTACTAACCACCACCACCTACTACCTTCACCCATCCACCACCACCATCGCCACCCAACACCACCACCACCGCCGCCGCCACCCCCACCACCACCGCCACCCCCACCACCACCGCCGCCACCACCACCAACCGCCGCCACCCACTACCTTCACCCACCTAGCAACGCCGCCACCCGTCGTCACCCACCCACCACCGCCGCTATCCAACACCACTGCCGCTACCCACCACCATCGTTGTTGCCGCCACCAACCATCGCTACCCACTACCTTCACCTACCCACCACCACCGCCACCCATCACCGCCACTAATCATCGTCACCCACCATCGCCGCCATCCACCTCCACCTGCCACCGTCACGACCACCCACCACCGTCTTCGCCACCCTTCATCGCCGCCGTCACCCACCACTACACTACCACTACACATCATCATCGCTACTAACCGGCGTCGATGCCACCTACCACTACCATTACTCACCATCATCACCCACCGTCACGGCCATCCACCTCCACCTTCCACCATTGCCACAATCGTTACCCACCATCGACCATTGCCACATATCACCACCCATCACCGATTTTATTTTTTTGTCTTTTCCTACCTACCAAACAACACAAAGTAATGTGTTATTTCATTCCCACATGGCTACCAAACAAGACATGGAATAGTAATGATCTATTCCATTACCTTGTCCATTGCATTACCTCGTCCAATCCATTCCCTCATCCATTCCATTACCACATACCAAACAGACCCTTAAAACAATCTGTTTGGAAAATAAAAAATCAATTATTGATTTGAAATGCAATTTAATAGTATGAGTTTCTTTCACTAAGTCGATACCTTAAATGTATTCTACCAAAATAATAAGGGGAATTGGATTTTAATAATCCAAACTTTGCCTCGTTGGCCAAAAATAATCTATACTTAAGAAATTGCCCACAACAGTCCCAACTTTCAAATTATTGGCCGGCAATGAACTTTTGTTAACCGAAAACTATCCCATTTTCAAAACTGAAAGAGTTTGAAAGTTAAAAAGTTCATTGTCGGCCAATAAGTTGAAAGTTGAGACTGTTGTAGGGAATTTATTAAGTACAGATTATTGTCGGCCAATAAGACAAAGTATGGATTATTAAAATCCAATTCCCCAAATAATAATGCCAATATTGAGATAAAACTAACATGACTTGCTAAATATTTATTAGAAGTACTAGTGGAAAACCCGCATGATGCAGCGATGACAAATAATGACATTGATTCATATTCTCTGGCTGCTAATTTTTCTTCATCATAATCTCATGAAATTTTAATCATGCAAAATAGCAAACTTTATGGTTTATAACACGTTCCTTATACAAATCATCATCATACTCATAAAGGCTTATAAAAATATGTTCTTATCAAGGTTAATAAACACTATGATGGACTAATACGGTGATAATAACACTTTGCTGCAAGATAAAGGCTCTGGCTATTGAACTTTCATGTTTTATATTAATAGAACATCATGTCAAATTTGTAAATCAATTAAAAACACGTTTGTAAATTTAGACTCTTAACTCTTTATAGACCATCTTCAATAACTTTGACACAAATCTTGAGGTTAATCCTTATTGCAACTTAGATAACATCCATGCCATTTTTGACTTAACTTCAATCCCATCTATGAAACTCAATCAATTGGTCCAAACATTTATAATAATACATGGGTCGAAAGGACAATAGCTTTGATTAATGACAGTCTTTAATGCTACCAGAAGCACAAATTATAATAGTTCAAAAGATTTTTTTTATTTATTCACTTTCTTTTAGGCATGATATATTTTTGTTTCTTTTCTTCGGTAAACAATTATTATAAAATTGTATCATATGTGTATAAGTTAATTTAAACTCATATATTCAAACACTATAAAACAAGAGACATAACTCAAGTATTTTATATTTTTCAGCAAACCTCAACATATTGTAACCCGTAAACCTGTGATAATCCATTAGATGTGAATAATTTATCTTATACATTGTTAAACTTTTCATATGTTAACATAAATATATGTTCATCCACCATTTGAGACTAAGATTTGATTCTTGTATTTTTCTATTGACCACATCATTTGTATCTTACTTTATTCACGAGTTTTAACCCTATGTAAAAAATATAGTAAACATTGATCTCATTTTAACTCCCCACGATGATAAAGTTATCTATGCATGATTTGATGATATAATAATCTAAATCTCTTGTTATATTTGACGAGATTATCATGGCTAAGGTAAAACAAGTGTTTGTCAAACCGAAAAGAAAGAAAAATGATGTCAAAAATAGATACCACAATACATACATATACATGTTTATAAAAGTTGGAGCTCCTAAAACATCATCAAATCAGAACAAGAGTAGACAATGATGTCATGTATGAACAAAAACAAATCATCCTTTTAAAACTAAATCCAAAAATACATACGAACATAACCAAAGTAAAGACAAAACATAACCTTGCTTGTCGAAACACGTTCACTTCTTTCAATGTATTTAAACGGAAAGCATCTTGCTTGGCTACTTTCCCTTTACATTTACCTTCTATCTAACCATTCTTTTTATGAACAAAGAAAATTAATTTATAAGAGTTTGTTGTCACTTTTGTTTTCTCAGTAATTACTAAATCATTTAATTTTATAAGAGGTTGCATCTCTTCACTTTCTTTTTTTTTTTAATAATTATTATCATATTACAAATATGATAAGATATTACTATTATATAATTTAAATCAATTTAATTATATTTATCAATTTATCTAGCAATTCATTTATCAATTTAATGCTTATATATAAAGACCATATTGTCCATTACTAACTTTATTAAGTTGTTGTATCATAAGTATAAAATGTTGTAATTACTTAAATTTCCATGGTATCATTTCTAAATGATTTATAATATAGTATATAGATTTAAGATTGTAATAATAATATATTAAAATAATCAAGTTTAATATGTACCAATAGTCAAGGTTATTTGTAGGTTTGGAATAAAACTCAAAATATTATAAGTACATTAATGGATCTCAACTTCAAAGATAAGTTATTTTTTTTAGAACGGCCAACACAACAACCGTGAGACTCCTACAAGGGGGCTCGGGCAAGTTGGCTTCCCTTGATGGGAGCCCCGCTCGATAGTGGTTCCCGAACCGGGGAAAACCCGATCCCCCACCCGTCTGAAGACCCGTTGCGGATAACCGGTAAAACCCGGACGAGATCAGGACTCGAACTCCTGACCATAGGCCAGGAGTCATCCATCATTTCTCATTATGTCATCCAAATGTAGCTAGTGGGAATTGAACCCAAGCCTCACAAAGGAAACTTAAGCTAACCAACCAACTGAGCTACAAGTGTTGGACCTAAGATAAGTTACTTAAATCAAATTTTAAAACTTATATGAGAAAGAGCATGAATAGAATTCAACTTTAAAAGTATTTTAAATCATGCAAATTCATCATGCATAATATTTATCAATTAATTTATCATGTAAGAAGACCATTTTAGCCTTTACTAACTTTATAAAATTGTTGTACCATAGAAATAAAAAAGTGTAGTTACTTAAAATTGGTTGGAATTCTTGCTAGATGCTTTATAATATAGTATAGATACAATTCAAAAAGTATATTAAGATCATGTAACAACCTAAAATAGAAGTATATATAGTATACTTTAAGAAATAAGAGATGATTTATAAGGGGAGACGGGACACTACCAACAATAATTTTTTACTTCACTGATTTTAATCAATCTTGCACTATCATATTACTTTACTGATTCACTTCACAGAAACACAGTTTTGAAGGCAGCACTACCCTAAACCACCCAACCCATAAAAAACAAAAAACCCACACAGAAAACATTACTTACAGTCCGTTAATTAGATCCTGTAAAACCTACCAGTAAACCACTACCCGTGCCACCCGGGGCAGTGTTACCGTGCTGATTGAGGATACTAGGACCGTTTGCTGGTAGTGCCCCATTCCCCTAAATCTTATTATTAATATTAAGTATTTCGTACAACATTGACTTTGTTGTGTGTATTATACTTAGGGTTGCAAACGAACTGAACTTTCAGCGAACAGTTCATGAACTGTTCGGCGGGAAGTCCATTAGTGTTCGTTCGTTTAATAAATGAATGAACACAAACAAAAAATTCTGTTCGTTTAGTTAAACGAACAAACATGAACAGAGGTTGCGTTCGTTCGTTATGTTCGTGAACGTTCGGTAATGTGTTCGTTTATGTTCGTTTGTGTTCGATAATTTATTAAGGTTTTTAATTTTTATACTTTTTTATATTCTTCTATTTTTATTTATTTTACCTAATAAATAATATATATGAGGTAAATATATGACTATATGAGATCAATAAACCTACTTTATCCATGCCCATTATATGTTTTCACGTTCCAGCATTGATACCCTCTATCTCCAACGCACTTCTCCAGTACTAAGTATGTTTGGATAATTAGGTTATATTTTGGGTGGATCTAGCTAATGTATTAATGTATGTGAATTTGATGTTAAAGGGTAATATATGTCCGTTTGTGTTTGTTTCCGTTCATGAACATTTTTTTGTGTTCATTAATGTTTATTTGTGTTCGTGTGCGTTCATGAACAAAACGAACACAAACGAACACGAACATGAGTGTTTTCTTAACAAACGAACACGAACAGAAAATCTCGTTCGGTAAGTGTTCATGAACTGTTCGTGAACACGTAATTTTCTTAACAAAAGAACACGAACAAGGCCTTGTTCGTGTTCGTTCGGTTCGTTTGCAGCCATAAATTATGCTAATTATAGTTAATATTACATGTTACTGTATGTTAAATAACTTATATCAGGTATAAATGACTACATTTTAATACTAAGAACTAAGAAGTGATCATGATACACCGTTACTTTAGATACAAAAGTATACGATACATAATACGAAAGAACACATATAGGTCATAGGTGTTGTTACATGAACAATAATTTTACTGAAATAGATATGAAATGTGTCAAGATTTGAAAAAATGTTGGTGACGATGACACTTCACTAGATTTTCAACACAATCATGATTATGCTTCCCATCATGTCCAATAGTTGTAGAGAGTAATTATTTTTCAAACTTAATATATATCATTTAAATAAATAAAAAATTCGAAACGAATAATTTGAAATTTCATCTCATACGTTGAAAATGATACTAGTAATTATGGTTGATAAATAAATAAATAAATAAATAAATAAATAAATAAATGCGATATAATACTTTCAAAAAATAAACGAGTACATAATATTAAAAACATAAGAGCATTCACATTATCACATTCATATTATGTGAGTGAGTTATCTATATTATATAAAGTGATTATTAGTGGTTGTGAGTGAAGTGGAGAGAAAAGATAGTGATAAAAGTATAAAAATATTATTTAATTGAAATGAAGAAAGAAAATATATTGATTTTTAGTGTAATTATAGAAATGGAGATGCTAATGTAAATAAAACAGAAGACCCGGAGAATCTTGGGTTCGATTTTTGAGCCAGATGGGTTTTAGCGGTATTTTTACAGTCGTGCCTACGGGTAGATGGGTTACCAGGTTTTCTCCAGAATTGGTGTTTGACAACTCGGATTACTCTCAGAGTATTCAATTTGTCTGGTGAATACCCTGAGAGTACTTAGGTTTGATTTGTTAACCGTTAAAAAAGAGATTATACATTACATATGATCGGTGGGTCCAAGTGTTTGAACGGCAAACCCAAGGGTTTGTACTTGACCCTAATAACTTTTTCTAGTATTATGAAATATGAAATACCCGGTACTCAGATTTTTGTGTCTAATATAAGAACAAGTAGGGGTGTTCAACGAATCGAATAACGAATTTTCGAATTATTCGAATCGAATTATTCGAATTTTTAATATTTTTACCTGAATTCGTATTCGATTCGTATTCGTTTAAAATTCAATTTATTCGATTCGTATTCGATTCGAATAAGAAACTCGAATTCGAATCGAATTCGAATAAATTCGATTTAGTTCAAATTCACCTTAAATAACAAATTGTTTTACTTTTAGTTTTAAAACTAATACAAACTCATTATTTTTAACATATAAAATACAAATCTACAAATTGATAAACAACAATATGTCAAATACGAGAATAGTAAAAATAGTAGAGAGTATAGTTTTATAGAGTTTTGTGATATATAAGGTAAATATATAAAACATGGTTATGCTAAAAGTTATAGACACTATGGGTTCTTAGAGTTTGACCAAAATTTAGAAGTTTTTTTTTCAATGTGTATACTTGTGTATATAATAATGTGTATATGTATGTATATATTTAAAAAAATATACATGTACAATTTTTATTCGAATTTCGAATCGAATTTAAAATCATAAATTCGTATTCGATTCGTATTCGATTTACTGGACTCGAATTCGAATCGAATCGAATTCGAATTCTTAATAATCGAATCGAATTCTTGGTAATCGAATCGAACTAAATCGAATTTCGAATTTTTCGAATTCGAATCGAATTCTGAACACCCCTAAGAACAAGTAGTCCCGTTGAAAATTGACCAGTAAAAAATCTTGTATGTCGCAGTATATGGAGTTAACAAACTGTTGAACATCTTGGAACTTATAGTTTTTTATTTATTTATTTTTTCAAATAAATGATGGTTAAAGCTAGTGGCTACCAATACTCAAGACAAATGGAAAGGTTGCCTGAGCATGGGCCATGGGTTCTTTTGCTTTTAGTGTGGGCTGTTGTTGAGACAAACATCCTTTCCAATCATTCTTTATTTTCATTCTCTTTATGAAAAATTGTGTTCTATTCAACTATTTATGCTCAACTTTAAGAATGTAACCAATTAAATATACTTTTTACCAAGATTTCATTTTTTTTAAATTTATTTATAAAATGTATAATGTATAATCAAGTTATCAATTTTAATTAATATATTATAAGAAAAAAATGTAAACCTTGTTTGCTTCATTTAACAATTTCTAAGCCTCTAGGGATTAGCTAAGCATCAAGAACGACTTCTTCGGTGCAAGTTCATCCTTAGTTTGTTCTTTAGATGTTTGAGCTCACCTACAGGCTACAACCCTTGGATGCGGTTTCTGAGTCCACTAATTAGTTGAACAATTTCATAAATAATTATTGTGTTACTAATCCGTCAGTTTTTTTTATTAAGGATGTGCATGATTCAAACACTATTTATTAGGGTTGTGCATGATTCAACTTGGTCGCATAGTGGACCGACTGTTTTACCAGCCCTGTGGTCGAACCAATAAGGCAACCAATTGAACAGGATTTAAGACAAAATGATATCATAACACTACTAGAAAAAATCATTTCTTGACGCGCATTGCGCGTCATAAAAGAGTGTTTATGACACACAAAAATGTGTCAAGGAAGAACATGTCATTAAATTTTTATGACATGCAAGCCCGTGTCATCTTTTAATGACACTCTTTTATGACACGCTTTCATGACACTCTTTAATGGCATACGTTTTTGACACTCATTTTGTGTGTCATGGTTTTTTTACCTAAAATTTTTTTTCTGCAAAATGAGTAATATCCCTGGATTTATATTTATAATTACAAAATCAATAAATTTGATAATAAAACTGCATATATTATATATACCCCCAAAAAAAACCCATTACAATCATTTGTCGAATCCTATCACAAGTATTAACGGTTACAAAAACATTGTGTCAATACATTACGTTAGTCGATATAGACCTAAACATACGGAACACTTGAAAATGAAGGTCGCGGCATAACTTGACCATTCTTCACGGATAAAATCAATATCCGCATCCGCGTAAACATCCACTCCTCCCCCAACCTGAGACACAATCAAATTAATAAGATTAAAGGTTAAGGTTCGCGATGGTTTTAGTTTCAAGAAAACAAGAGTGACTAGAATTTGAATCGATCAACTTACATTGTCCAATATTCCAAGTACCATCTAAAATTTGCCATCCTTGATCTTGATCTGAAAAGGTCCATGATCCCTTAGAAATATGTCTCTGTGCATAATTTTAAGGGATCATGGACCAAAAGTATCCAGATTCTTCTCTCAAGTTCTTGTGTTTCTTAAGCTTCATCTCAATCAATGCATTAACATTACTCTGCGTCATCAGATCCTAAATATATTGATCAGTAAAAGCATTTATCTTTTAATATCAAGTTTACCTGTTTCTAGGGGTGTTCATCAACTGTTGAAACAAGCCCAAACAAAGCAAGACTGCTGGTTTAAGATTTATATGGGTTGGTTCATGGTTCAGTTTTGACAGGTTGGCATAACGGTTGGAACTTGGAACAAACAGTTAAACTTTTTTTGCTTTTTTAAATTTTTTTGGAAAACGCAATTATGTATATTTACCAAGTTCATGAACTATGTTTATTATTTGGAATAATGGAAATAAATAATCCCAACTATTCACTATTGGCCAATAACAGTCCCAACTACGAAAATCACCAATATTGGTCCCAACTTTCGACATATTGGAAACCAACGGACCCAAACTAACGGAGGCTAACTCCGTTAGTGTGATGCTGACGTGGCATGCTTAGGTGGCAGGATGATCCTACGTGGCATGCCACGTGGCAAAATAATCCTATGTGGCATCCTACGTGGCATGCCACGTGGCAAAATGATCCTACGTGGCATCCTACGTGGCATGCCACGTCAGCATCATACTAACGGAGTTAGCCTCCGTTAGTTTGGGTCCGTTGGTTTCCAATATGTCGAAAGTTGGGACCAATATTGGTGATTTTCGTAGTTGGGACTGTTATTGATCAATAGTGAATAGTTGGGATTATTTATTTCCATTTTTCCTTATTATTTCAACACTTTGAATACAGAAAAACGATTTTGAAAAAATAAACAAATAAAAAAATCAGTTCAAACCGTCAAAACCAAACTGCAAAACCAGTGAGACCAACTTGTCGACATGCCAATTTGGTTTGTCGTTTCAAGAAACCACAGTTGGGTTGTTTGGCCCTAAATTTCATCAAAATCAACCAAACCAGGCTGTGAACACCCTCACTTGTATCAAAGAAAGAGTTGAACGAGTTTACAACCAAGTAAACCTAACACGGGTATCACATTATGCTCACGTGTCAAAAACTCATCAGGGCAAAAGAATTAAGAATCGAAAAAAAAAAAAGAAAAAGAAAAATCTAACCTTGAATTCATCATCAGACATCTCATATAGTTTACTCTCAAACATCTGAAGGAATGCTTGAACCCTTGACTTGATATGTTTAGGACCCTATTAAATCCAAGATACGTGATTAGTTAAGTCATAGACTCAAACATCATAATCGTACAAAACTACAAACATAATAAGATAAAGTGTCTACCATTATTGTAGATTGTATGATGAACTGTACTCCACAGATATCAGAGTCGTTTCTTCATTATTCAATTTATTATAAGAATATTTGTGAAATACAAAATGAAATTAGGTTCATATATAAATATATAAAAACTTCATATACCTCTGTGTTAGGACGGTTATGTAACCAAGTTGCTCAACTGATCTAAGTGAACTCCATGAATCAGCAAAAACAAACATGCATATGAACTTCATACAAATTGATGAAATAAATAAATACATAAATAGTATCACAACTAGGGGTGCAAACAAGTCCAGCCCGAGCTCGACCATGCTCGAGCTCTATTGAGTTATAAGGGCTCGAGCTCGGCTAGATTCGAGCTTTGTTTACAAAGAATATGCTTACCATAGACATTGTTATGCCTTCAAGAGCCTGATTGTGAAGAAAGACGTCACGAAAATTTACTGGTGATATGCCAAGATCTTGGTCATAGTATAAGACTTGTCAATTGGAAAAATAAGTGAAGTTCTTATCCATTGATGTACTAACAATTGTGTACAAACAATATATATTAATGGGCACAAATGTAACAGTTGGAGCAAAATAATATGATAAAACAACAAAAATCATGGCCATGTTTTTTCAATTACAACATCCGATTTTTCAGGAGTGAAGTTCTTGTCTGTTGATGTATAAGTTTCATCTGAATTTTCCTCATCATTCTCAGCTGAACATGCACTCAATCTTTCAATTCTCTCAGCGCAACTAACCATCTTCTTAGCAACTGAACTCTTTATTCCCCTTGAACAGATCTAGAATCAAAATTAACTAATTTTACATGGTTAGTAGCCTAAAATGAACACTAACAGTCATGAACATTCGGTTCGTTTATAGGCCTAGTTGTGGTGTTAAGCAGGGGTACAAGGTGGCTGCAACATATGCTAATTAGGCATGGCAGACTGGGATATGGCACGGACGTGAGGGCTCTAGCAAGCGTGGGGGCGGTTTGTGTGGTTTTTTTTCTTTTTAATTGGTAATTTTAATGGATTTAAATAATCCAAACTATTAGCCATTGGCCGATAACAGTCCCAACTACGAAAATATGTGCTGACAGTCTCATCTTTCGACATACTGACCGACAATGGACCTAAACTAACTGAGTTCTAACTCTCTTAGACTGTTGATGATGTGGCAAGTTGGGTGTCAAAAACATGCTTGTATGGCAAATACATAGTAAAAACATTAACATGTATTTGTAAAACATCTTCTTTACCCATTCAACCCTAAAAACTTCCACCATTAACAGAGATAGGGGGATCTAGATTCTAGAGAGAGAAAGTGACGGAGATAGTGGAGCTTATTGGTGAGGATGATGGGTGTAAGGTTAGCGGAGATGAATAGTGGTGTAGATGTGGTTGCAGAAAGCGACAAAGGTGGTTGTTATTGGTGGCTCAGATCGACGGAGATGGTGGCGTTCTAAGGCTAATATCGATGATTGGTGGTGGTTACTATCTTTCCTGTCATCCAGTTCGTTGATGAAGGTAACTTTGTTATCCTAGGGTTTCAATTTTGAGTTACATATGTTGTTTTGGGTTGGATTCAAGATCTAATCTTGGTGGGTTTGGTGTTGGATAGAAACAGAGGAAGTGGTGGTTGTTGTAGTGGAGATTGATGGTGATTGTTTATGGTAATGGTGTGGATATGGTGGAGATTGGTGGTAGCAATGGTGGTTGTTGAAGGTAATGGTTATCGTGGTGGTTGTGACGATTTGCAGGTTTGGGGGAGGAAAACAATGGTTATGGTAATGGTCGTGTGAGTTGGTGGTGGCTGTCATGGTGGTGGTGGTTGCCATGGTAGTGGTGGTGCAATGCTGGTAAGACATGGAAGGTGATTGAATCTGGTTAAGAAGGTGATGTTTGAGAGATTTAGTGCTTGTGAGATGATAAAGACAAATGCCACATCAATGTAGGATCATTTTGGCATGTGTGATTGTGTGAATGCCACATCAGGACAACACTAACGACGTCAGCTAACTCACTAATCGGCACTATTGTAGGAAAAATGATAGCCAATGCATATTTTTATAGTTAAGACTATTAATGATTAATGACCACTAGTTTAAATTATTTAAATCCATTACTCCTTAATTAATATATAAACCAATCATTTTACGCTACCCAACCACCACAATATTTCACATTTAGCCTCTCTAAAACATATGTCGATGAGTATGAAAGGTGACCCTCCACCGCTTACATGATTTTTATTTTTTTTTTCACATTTCACATTCACTATAAACACATAGTTTAACTTCTTAATCCTAATTCAATTATTTGGTTAAATTTTGTACATATCATATCATGAAACCATGATACATCGAGATAGACTATTGTATACTTTAAAACGATTGGTCAAACACCCGAAATTAAATTACAATTTATTTTCTGTGATTTTTACAATAAACTTTCACTCGCCTTTTGAGATAAAAATGCACTTTGTGTTCCAAAATAAATCAATATTGACTAATACATACCAACCTAAATCTAAACCAACAATTAGGTAGTGTTTGGTATACATGAATAGAAAGTGAAATGGAATGGACTATTGTGATAAAATAAAATAAAGAAAAAAAAACGTGTTTGGTTGGTCAAGATAAAATCATTTATTACACCGTCCATTTCATTCCCACTAAAACACCCTAAATTTATTCCATCTACCCTCTGCTTTATTTTTCATTCCATTCTCGTTGTTACCCTTTATCACCATCATCGACAACCACAACCACCCACCGCTACCACAAACCTGCTGCCGCCACCGACCATCGCCGCCATCCACCAAGTGTCGTTGATGCCGTCACCCACCGTCGCCACCACCCTCCACCACCGTTGATGATCACCACCGTTGTCACCGCCCATCACCGACCACCGCCGCCACTACCCACCACCAACTGCCACCGTCGCCACCACCACTCACCACCGCCACTGCTACCCACCATCACCACCACCGTCCCCCACATTCGCCGACCACCGCCGCCACCACCGTCGATACCCCCACTACCTTCACCCACCGCCGCCGATTCCATATTTTCATTTTATATTGCCTACCAAACACAATGTAATTATTCATTCCATTCCCATATGGTAACAAAATAATAAAATAGTAATGGTCCATTTTATTAATTTGTTTATTCTATTTTCTCGTCCATTCTATTAAGCCCTATTGAAAATTTGAAAGGGTTATGGGATTCATACACCATGTGACGTCATATTCTGGGGGTGTGACATCACATTCTGGGGTATGTGACAACCTCTTATTAGTATGTGATGTGGGCCAGGGTGTATGAATCCTAAATAGGGGGTGTATGAATCCTTTTTTTTTGAACGATCAACTAAAGTATTGCCGGATACTCTGTACGCGGCCCCCAATGGCCGAAAGGGGCCCTAGACGGCCTCTAGTCCGTACGGACAGAGCCCTTCGGCCCACCCGTCTCCTGTTCCAGGGAAAACCCGGCCCACAAACCCGCCCGAAGGCACGACGATAGTGAACCGGTAAAACCTAGAGGGATCAGGAGTCGAACCCATGACCACAAGGGTCAAGGGTCTCTCCATCACTTCCCAACCACCTACCCCACCACAAGGGTGGGGGTATCCATCACATGCCTCCCGTGAGAATTGAACCCGGCTCCCCCAAAGAGAGAACCGGTCCTTTTACCACTAGGCCACATGATCAGGATGGGGTGTATGAATCCTAATTACCATTTGAAATCCATTTTTTTTTCACTTCCAAGCTTGTCGCTAAAATGCCACATTCAACCCACATGACAGCATAATTCAAACCCATTGCGCTAACTTCAATACTTCGTAGCTTATATACTGTTTCCCCAAAATGTCACACCTTTTAATCCCCAAAATCCCAAATTATTTATGAAATGTAAATTGAAAATGACAAACTAAGTGATGACCTCAACTTTTATTGGTAGAGGATTGTTTAGAGTTTTCATTAGAACTTCGAATTCATGAACCTCGTGTTCATTTTGTGTTGACCATAATTTATACCTTTTTCAAAAAAAAATTGGGTAAATAGTACATTCTTATATTGGAATTTAGAGTATTTAGGGGTTTAGCATTGAACCCACAACCTAGTTTATCTATATATATTGGAACTCTATTGAATGAAGTATAATCAATCAATTTCCGATATCTTCTAGGGGTTAGGATCAAATACACAGTGAAATAAAAATAGGAAGTTGTAGGAAGAGTATTAAACGGAGTTCGATTGAACTCATTTAAGCGGCATTGGAACCATCTAATCGCATACTATGATCTTAGTTTTTAGGTTTTTGATTTTTTGGATTTTTAGCTTGTAGTTTTTAGAATATGTGTTATATCATTGTGTCTTTTATGTTATATTATGTCTTTTTCTTTATTTTCGTTATTGTGTCATTTCTACAATTTATTGTGTCATTTTTCCTTAACATTGTGTTATATTTATATATTTATTAGCATTGTGTTATATTTTATGACTCTCTATATTATATTTCGTGATCCATTGTGTTTTTTGTATCATTCTCACTCTTCTCATTTTTTTTGTTACTTCTAGTTCTCTCTTTTAAGTATAGTTAACTAAATAACCCCCTTACTATTTATAATTAGTCTCACACCTGGTCATTATCTCTCCCTAACGATCTCGGGGGGTGGGGGATAGGGCAGGGTTCACGTGATACTTAATTAGAAGACGGCTCGTTGGTATTCCCATGTACCAATTAAATCGAGTGAATCAAAGGCTCCTCACTTGATTTGGAGTGATTTAGAGGATAAAGAATCAAAGGCTCTTCGAAATTAAGAGGTTTAGGGTGGAGGACATAGTGGTTGAAGGGATATGATACCAAAACATCATAAATACCATATTATCGCCCACCTAAACCGGCATCGCCTGGCGTCCATCCGCCCGTTTTACGTCAGAGGATCGTCTAGCGTCCATCCACCCGTTTTACGTCAACAGAACGTCTGGCGTCTGCCCGCCCGTTTTACGTCGGCGATACACCTGGCGTCCAATCGACGTCAGGAGCAAGCTCGTCCGCCCGTTCTACGTTGGCGGACCCAATATGCTTCAAAGCTTCCCCAGCAAGCCAGTTGAAGCTTCGTCAACACAACTGGAAGATTCCTTCCGGGACAGCCTTGGGACTCACCCCTGCCACAGGCAAATATCTCTGACGCAACAGGCTGCCCGTCAGAGTTCCTCTCCAATCAGAGACTGCTCCCAGTCTGACATGCAGAAACGACGACGACGTGGCAGCCTCCCAGCCAAGATATCTTCTTGACAGCAGACTTTCTTAATCTGTCTCAAGGTTCAGGGAAAAGAATGATTACCCACCGTCCTCGGTCTACCAATAGGCGGACGCCACGTGTCCGCCGCCCAAAAGCGTCCATTCAGCGGATGCCACGCGTACTATCGTCAGGACGGTAACATCCCCCTTGCATTTTACTTTCTCCTTTTTACCAAAACCCACTTGCACCAAATGGGCTTAAGGACTTGGGCCGGAATCTTGGAGACACCTTTACCTGGGCCAGGCCCCATCAAGGGTAGAGGATGGGCTAAGAAAGTGTGATGTCAAGGTACTACAAAAGGAGGAGCTCCTTCTCCTTTTATTGGCATCTGATATTCACATACACTTTCACTCAAAAAGACTACGAACTCCTTCGTACCTTTTTCAACCCCTTGTTTATTACACGAACCTTTAGAGCCTCGGCTCTTCTAATCGGTAGTCTTCTAAACTCCTTGGTCTTGTCCTTAGACCCGCACGTATTTTATAAACACTGCTCTTTACAAAGTACAGTAGAATCGCTACCAGGATTAGCGTCTATACGGTAATCCCGGATTCGTGTTTCTTCATTGGCGCCATTCGTGGCCTTACCACAATACTCTAAACAAAAAGCTTTTACCAAACTTACCCATTAATCCATATCGGAAAAATGACTACTTCATCTCCAAGAGTGCACACTCCTTCTGGGTCGTTGAAGACATCACCGACGTTACCCCGGGATCTCACCCAACATCTGGGGATCATGACAACGACCAACAACATCCTGCCGTCACCCCCAGAAACCTAGAATTTCAACTCACCGATCCAACACCTCCAACCGAGGAGGAGATCGACGCCCTGAAACAAATTCTGGACGCCCAGCAGGAACGCCGCCGACTCACCGGCAAAGCTATTATGGGGTCATCCTCCAAACGACCCACACGAACAACGGCTACGGCCCGTCACGGGGAAAGTCCGGGGCAACCCCCTGCGGACCAGGCCCAAGCAGAGCACAACCAGTTCGATGAAGACGATTATGACGAAAGTTCATGGGAGGACGATGCCTCTAGGGACTATCGTCACAACCCATACCACAGACGGGAACGGTTAAACAGGTATAACAATAACGCCACCACAAACATGTCACTCCCCCATAGGACAACGGCCTTCGCCGACAAATCCAAGTTTACAAGGCGCATCTCTCAAGCACTAATACCACTGAGGCAACGCCTCTCGGCCAACGTCAAAATATACGACGGCCTTACTGACCCCGACGACCACCTTGGCATCTTTAACCTAACTGGAGTCGTCATCGGATGGACCCTACCCGTCTGGTGCCACATGTTTGCCCAGACACTCACCGGAGCCGCCAGGGTCTGGTTTGACAACCTCCCTACCGGAAGCATCGACAGCTACGAACAGTTGATCGACAAATTTTCGCTCCACTTCAGCCAACAACGTCGCCACAAACGTGACAAAAGCCAGATCTCTCTGTGCAAACGGAGAAACACCGAACCGCTCAAAGAATTTATCGTGCGTTTCAATAAAGAAGCACTCCAACTGGGGACGAGGCAACTCGGACCTCCTTCCTGGCCAACGTCAACGACGATGGCCTTCAACATACCCTTCAAAGGAAAGATGGCATCCCAGACTCATGGGAAGAGGTCGTCCGCATCTCAAAATTATATGCGGGCAACCAAAAAACAATGCGTCAAAACGAACGCGGAAGTTCCAGCAACAACCGCAGCCACAACAACAACCGAGCTTCCGTCTGGAACCATATTTCAGGTTCCACCGACGAAGGACGATACTCAACCTCTGGCGACGCCAGAAACATAATCGGTAACAAGAAAACCCGCGATCAACGCAATAGCAGCCGCCGGAACCAAGACTGGACTCCCCTCACAAAAACACCATCCCAGGTGTTGTCTCAAGTCCTCTCAACTGGAGAGGTAACTTTCAAACTCCCAAAACCCATGGGTACAAAACGAAAGAACGTAGACACCACCAGATTCTGTGACTTCCATAAAGACGTGGGTCACGATACCGACAACTGCTACAGCCACAAGATGGAGATCGAGGCGGCCCTACGCTCCCGAAAGTTGGCCAATCTGGTAAAAAAAGTCCATGCCGGTGTACGCCGGCAGGACGAACCTGGCAAGGCCATCAAAGACATCAAGACACACCACATCTGCGGTGTGTACAACCGCCAGTGCAACATGATGCGCAAAACTAAGCGGAAGACACACCTCGCCGACAGGGCGACCACGTCGTAACAACCAGAGGCGACAACATCTGAAAACTAGAGGGAGGCCCAGGTGATCCTCCCAATAATACCAGGGGCACAAACTCAACGACCCCACTCACAATCACAACACTGTTCGGACACTACCAAACTTACAAAATGATGTGCGATGGCAGAAGCAGCTTCGACATCATGTACCAACACTGCTTTGACCAACTTGACGACGAAGAGAAAGCACGCCTGCAACCAGACGCACTGATCGCAGGTTTCTTCAATGAAGTCATCCACCCCATCGGCATGTTTGACTTTATAGTCACACTTGACGATGGGACCCACACTCGCTCAGAAGTTTGCACCTTTCATGTCATCCCAGCTAACTCCTCATATGACATCTTGCTCGGCAGACAAGGCCTAGCAAACTTCAACAACACCGCGTCAACTCCCCACCAAACTATGGGTTTCCCAACACCCACGGGGATTGCGTATATCAGAGGCAATCAAGAATGCCTCATGACAACTGAACCGGCGGCAGATACTCCGACAGCAACACCAGCCGCCGCAAAAGAAGAAAAATGGGTCCTCAACCCGGCCTTCCCTGAACAAACCATTACTTTGGGGCTGACTTTGTCCCCCCAAACACGAATACACCTAAAACAACTTTTGGTGGCAAACAAAGACATCTTTGCCTAGCAATCATCTGACATGGTTGGAGTCACGAGACACATCGCCGAGAACCGTCTCAACACATACAAAGACGCTCACCCAGTAGCTCAGAAAAAACGTCCGCTGGGCTCCGACAGAGTCAAAGCCATGAACGAGCAGGTCGATGACCTACTCGAAGCAGGCATTATAAGAAGATGCAACCATCAAACTTGGGTAACTAACCCCGTCATGGTCCTCAAGAAGAACGGGTCTTGGCGCATGTGCGTCGACTACAAAGACCACAACAAAGCATGTCCAAAGGATCACTACCCCGTACCAGAAATCGATCTGAAAGTATACTCTCTAGCGCCGTTCAAATACAAATGTTTCCTCGATGCCTATCGAGGATATCATCAAATCCAAATAGCCTACGAAGACGAAGACAGAACCGCCTTCAGAACCGATAGAGGGGTATACTGCAACACCAAAATGCTCTTCGGACTAAAAAATGCAGGCGCAACTTACCAACGCCTAATGGACCAGGCCTTCATCAACCAAATCGGTGTCAAACTTGAGGTTTACGTCGACGACTTGGTCATCAAAGGCACTCAAGAAGACACCATGCTACTGGACATCCAGCGCACCTTCGAACAGTTGCGTGAAATTAAGATGAAGCTTAACCCGAGCAATTTCTAGGCGTCATTGTTACCAATGGCAGCTTCAAACCAAACCCGGAGAAAGTTCAAGCTATCCAACGCATGCCATCACCAAACTCCATAAAGGACATGCAGACACTTATGGGGCACCTCGTCGCCCTCAACCGATTCCTATCAAACTACGCGTCCAAGTCTTTTCCTTTTGTTCATAACCTAAGAAATGTACTGAAAAAGACACAATTCCGCTGGACTCCATAGGCGGAAGTGGCTTTTCGTGAAATGAAGTAATGTTTGGCTTACTTACCAACTTTAACGGCACCCCTCCCAGAGGAACCATTAACACTATACCTATCCGCATCTGAAACGGCGATAGGCGCAGTACTTCTGGTAGAACGCAACAAAGTCCAAACACCGATCTACTACATCAGTCGTACTCTCGCAGACGCAGAAACTAGATACTCCACAATGGAAAAGTTAGTTCTTGCACTTGTACATGCCTCACGACGCCTACGACGATACTTTCAAGGATACCCAATCAATGTCCTAATAGATTACAGAATCAACACCGTACTCTCAAAATCGGAACTCTCAAGCCGCCTAGCAAAATGGGCAATCAAACTTGGCGCGCACACCATCATCTACAAACCAAGGCCCGTGATCAAAGGACAGGTTCTCGCAGACTTTATCGTAGAAATCCCAACAGATAAAATACAAGACTGCAAAGACGAACAAGATCCGAAACCCGTCCCAGATTCCCGCATAACTTGGTCACTATACACAGACGGAGCCTCCAACGATCAGGGCGCAGGCGCAGGTCTACGACTCGTCAGCCCTGACAAAACCGAATTTACATACGACGTCTGCCTTAAGTTCCCAAGCACACACAACGAAGCAGAGTACGAGGCATTCCTCGCAGGGCTACGTTTGGCGGACAAAATGGGCGCAAGACATCTGAATGCCCACGTCGACTCAATGCTCATAGTGGGTCACATGAATAGCGTCTACGACGCCAAAGACCCGGTTATGGCTCAATACGTCGACCAAGCCAAGCTCCTCACCAAAAGATTCACAACTTGCACAATCATCCACATCAACCGAAATGGCAACAAAGAAGCTGACGCCCTCAGCAAAATGGCATCCACTGCTTGGCCGCATATGGCCAAAGAGGTACGCATCGAAACTCTAGCTCAACCTTCTGTACCACTTTGAAAGGTCAATGTAGCACAAACAGGCGCCGGGTCATGGATGACCCCGATCCAAACATACCTGGCAACGGGCACCCTACCGCCCCAAAAAGCGGAGGCCCGAAAAGTCCAATACAAATCCGAGCACTATCAACTCATGAATGGTGTTCTATATCGACGTTCCTACCTTGGCCCCCTCCTAAGATGCGTGGACACCGCGAACGCCGCATCCCTTATAAAGGAAATCCACGAAGGCATATGCGGCATTCACGCAGGCCCAAGAATGGTCGTCATAAGATCATGAACGCCGGATATTACTGGCCAGGGATGCACCAGGATGCGGTCAAAGTCTTACGCACTTGCTTCAACTGCCAGCAACATGCACCAAATACCCTGCGTCCAAAGAACGACCTGGTTCCAGTCACCGTCGCTTGGCCATTCCAGAAATGGGCCATTGATCTGGTCGGCCCTTTCCCAATGGCCCTTAGAAAGATACAGTATATTATAGTCGCCGTCGACTACTTCACAAAATGGGTTGAAGCCAAGCTGCTAGCATCAATCAGTACTGAACACATCAAAAAATTTATCTGGGAATTCATCATCTGTCGTTTCGGCCTCCCCATGGAAATCGTCACGGACAACGGAACTCAGTTCACGGACAAAAAGATTCAAGCATGGTTAACACAAATGGGCGTCGACCAGATCTTTACATCTGTCGCCCACCCTCAAGGAAACGGTCAGGTGGAACGTATCAACAGATCGCTGGCATACGCGCTAGAAAGACTCGATGGAACGCCCATACCTAGATCATGGAATGTAGCGCTGTTGCGCCCATGTTACTTATGAATATCTCAGTTTTTGGAAAATATACTCCATCACTTTACATTTTGTCCACAATTGCGAAATTATCACTTTAGCTCTAACTTGTGAAGTTAATTCACTCTTCATAACCTAGACGCCAAACATTGCTATACTTCTAACTTATGAAGCTAATTTACTCTTCATAACTTAGAAACGACGATTTGTTAGTCCAAATTTGTGAGGCTAATTTACTCTCCACAATGGACGCCAAGTTTACTTCTAACTTATGAAGCTAATCTACTCTTCATAACGTAGAAAAAACGGTTTGTTAGTCCTAAATTGCGAAGCTAATTCACCCTCCACAATGGACGCCAAGTTTACTTCTAACTATGAAGCTAATCTACTCTTCATACACTCAACAACTTACCCCACAAAAACATTCAGAACAAACATGAACAATATCAAAGCGTCATACTTCACTTCATTCAAAAAATTACATATACAGATGTCAAAGACAATTAACGCTACAACATAACCTACTGAGGAGGCTCATGGACCATCCTCGAACTGCCCAACCCGCCCGCTTTCGCAGCCGCCGCCTTCTGCTTCTCTTTTTCAGCGAGTTCGCGCGCGGCACGCTCCGACTCCTCTACCCAACGCTTAAACCGCGCAATGGGATCAGGATCTGACAAACACTGCCTCACCACCTGGAGCACTGGAAACTTCATCTTCTCCAGCTTCTCCAACTCCTCCATCAACACAGTCTCGGGATTTATATCCTGGAAGGTTTGCGCCTCAACAGGAGCACCGTCCTTGGCGGCCAGATACCCTTCCAGCCAGCCACTATGCAAACCAGTGGTGCGCGCAGCGTCCACTATCTCAACGAATTGCTCGCTCATCTTTGGCTCGTTCCAGCAACGATCAAAGACCTACAACGAAGATATAACCAGTATGAAACAAACCAAAACTCAAAGATAAGGCAAGTAAAGGAAAAAAGAAAAGATGTTTACGGTACTTATCCCATCAAACATCATCCACAACGACTTCTCGCAGTATGACTTCTGAACATCCAACAACAAAGACTTCTCCAACTCCCAAGCTTCCTTCTCTTTCAAGAGGGCACCAAACTGCTCCTCTAACTCCAACACACGGGTAGTGGCCCTAACCACATCTTTGTCCTTCTTCTTCAGCTGCCCAGCGATGTCAGCATATTTAGAGGTTAGAACCTCCAACTCCTTCTCCTTTGCAGCAACCAGCTTACCCTGTGCAGCTAAGTCAGACTCCGCTTGCTGGACCAACAGTCGTCGGCGCTCAAGTTCCTTGTTAATATTTATAGAAGACTGCTCCCACGCCTTTTGTTTAGTCGCTGCATCCGCGTCTTTCTGGCGGACTTCGAACTCCAACTTCCAAATCTGGTCCACAAGGCGTTGCTTTGCACTTTCTAAAACCCCCTTCTCCCTGGTCAGACGCTCGGCTTCACCCGCCACCGTCTCACGCTCATCCAAAAACTCACCCTCCCCGCGGTGAAGGGCTTACAGATTCCCAGAGACTGTGTTAAGTTCATACACAACTCTGAGAAAAGAGTAGCCCGGCTTTAGGAACGATTATGAGCACACTCCGCAGGGGGAAGGGCATAGTTCACAAACTCCTCAGCCACGAAGGGGCTGAGGAAGCGATAGTTGTCGGTTATACGCCACTCAGGCGTATAGACCGGGGCGTTCAGCTTAAAAACAGGGCCGCTGGAGGACGCCCCACCACCTTCAACCTTCTTCATCTGTGGCGCAACAAAACCACCCCCCTCACCCATAACCGGAGAATCTTCCGGAACGTCACCACCCTCAAGATCCACAAACAAGGGTTCCACCCGCGACCCCTCACCACCCGGAGCAGACGCCAACCTCCCTTGCTCATTTTTTACGGCCACCAAGGCCGCATGTTGTCTGAGCAGCTCAGCTTGACGTTGCTCCTCCTCTACCTTCGCCTGCTTCTCAACCGCCAGACATTGCTTCTCGGCCTTCTGCCTCTCCATGGCAGCTTCCCGAATGCGGGCATCTGCCTCTTCCTATTCCTTCAAAGCGGCCGCAGCATCACGCCTATCCACCTCAAGCTTCTTCTGCGCCTCAAGATCTGGCGCAGTTTCAGTAGCCACGGGACTATACAGAGCCTTCAAACGCTCCTTCTCTATCAATTTCTTCTTCCACTCCTCTTGCATCTGCTTGACCGAAGCAGGAAGAGAGCCTACAAGAAACACAACACTATAAGAACAAAAACGAAAAGGCATGAAATAAACAAATTTAAACTTACTGCTCAACTTCCGAAGAGCCTTCTTGCCAAAAGGCTCCCGAACAGGCGGAGGCTCAAGCTCCAAACCTTGAGGCGGATCAACAGCACCACCACCCGTAGCCATTCTCTTTGGAGACGAACCTTGAGGTTCATCTCCCTCAACAGTCTCCGGCAGCTTACGCTTGTGACCTACAAATAAAGAAGTAGGCTCAGCTTATAAGACGCAAGCAAAGACAAAAACATAGAGAAGGCTAAGACACTTACTCTCAGTAGTCACTCCCTCACTTGCACTGGCTTCACCAGTCATACCACCACCTGCTGAGCGACGCGTACGGTGAATTAGACCGGACGATGACCCACTGGACTCATCGTCGGATAAAAAAACATAATTTATCCCAGCCGCCGTGCGCACGGACAGCGGCTCAGGATTGATCAAGAAACCGACTTCAAGGTTAGATCGCGCACCTTCCATCGGCGCGGGAAAAAGGAAATTCTCCCTCTGCTGCTCCAACTCCGACACACCCCCTTCAGGTATCGCGAGATAAGTGGTCTTCGTACCACGAGCAGCAAAAACTTCTAACAACAACTCACCTGCAAACAAGACATGTGCGTCAACACACAAAGGATGATACAAATAATAATAATAATAATAATAATAATAATAATAATAATAATAATAATAATAATAATAATAATAATAATAAAGAACTTACCTTCAACAGATAACGACCCATCATCGCCAACAGGAGCCACATCATAACCCTCCCTGACGCCTAGGCGGCTCAGTCCCAACAGACGGAGAATACCCTCGTCCAACCTATCCAGATCCTCTACACGAGTAGGGTGCGCACATAACTCTTGAAACCAGGCCTCCTACTGAAATCCTTCACAACCTCGAAGGATGGTGCCTTCTGCCCGGCACGGAGCTCTAGTTTCGCCATATCCACCGGAATAACCTCCTTCTTCACAAAGAAGAAACACTTCTTCCAATCACGAAGAGTTTTGGGCGAACTCTTCGGTATAATTAGACTCACGGTCTTTGACCTCTCAACAAAAGACACCCATCCAGACTCCTTCATTTCAATCTTATAAAACACATTGAAGTGTTCAAACTCCGGCTCCCTTCTCAATGATCGGCATGTGGCTTCGAAGTGCATAACTCTCATCACCCCGAAGGGGCTCATCTGAGAACTATGCACTCCATACTTCTGCAGGACAGAGATAAGAAACTTCGACACCGGCAGCCGGAAAAGCCCCTTCAAGAAATAGGCCTCGTACAAACTTATCTTCCCCTCCGGGCAGTCAACCGGAGTCTGCCCCTTCTCTGGCAACTCTGGTTCCCACTCCCGGAGAATACTAAATTTCTTAACCAAGGAACGAAACTTGACCTTAGACCAAGAAATTCGGGCATCTTTCATCACCAGCTCCGCCTTCTTATCTTCAGAAGACATCTTTTGCCAAACAGGAGAACAAGAAACGAGAAATTCTCTTTCGAAAACTGACCGGAAAAGCAGCTAACTCGCCGGAGATAATTTCAAAAGTTTTTCGGATGGAGAGAATGAAATAAATTAACGATAAAGGGGACATATATATACCCATCGCATTTAATGCAAGGATAGAAAAGGATATCATCATGTACAGACTTTTCGCGCAAGGATCCAATCACAAACAGACACATTAGGAGGCCCACATGACGAAACGGCCCACGCGCCGCGCGTGGCTCACTCGCCTGACGGTTGCTCTGCCCCAGCTGGCATACGATGTCGATGATCGACACGTGTACGCCCATGTTCAGAATCATCACCAACAGTTGTCCACATGCAACAGATGCATGACACGTGGCAGACTACCAACTCAACAGTCATGGTAACTGTCAGACACGTTCTCCAAGGCAGGTGTACCAACCTTCAGACACGTCCCTTCAACTTCACACAATCCCGCCTTGAATTCACACGAAATTCAAAAAGACAAATTAAATGCGGAGTAAATACAGGCGCCGACAGGGACAAAAAACACCTTTTCACATCTTGTCGACGCCTTTCTAGGCCCCACGCCTGCGCGCCGGAGACACAAATCCAAAGATCTTCATTTCCACATCTTGTGGACGCGCAATCAGGCCTGACGCATTTTAGGCCCCACGCCTGCGCCCCAGAGATAAAAATCTAAAGATTTTCATTTACACGTCTTGTGGACGCGCAAATCAGGCCCGACGCCTATCCAGGCCCCACGCCAGCGCGCAAAAAGGCAACAACGGAGAACTTCCTTCTCCCACAAGACAAATAACTTTCAACATACTGACCAAGCGAGCCTGATACCACTGGATGAGTCTCTCACCAATCCTATGAACATAACTATCAATATCACAAGGAACACAACAATTTATAGCAAGGACTTCAAAAGCTCCTCATCATCTTCAATCTTTACACATGAGGAGTTAACTCTCCTCATCATCTCCAAGCTTTTCAGGTAACTCTCTGCTTCAAGCTTTACGGATGAAGAAATATCTCTCTTCATCCTACTTCAAGCCCTACACATAATGAATGAATTTCCCTCATTCCTCTATTTTTGCCCGGACCTATTCATATGTCCCGCAATAAACGCTCATTCTGTCATAAATATCATAAATACCATAGATGCATGAAAGCACTGGACTGGGGGGGACTTGAAGGGATATGGTACCAAAACATCATAAATACCATATCATCGCCCAACTAAAACCGGCATCGCCTGGCGTCCATCCGCCCGTTTTACGTCAGCGGATAGTCTAACGTCCATCCGCCCATTTTACGTCAGCAGAACGTCTGGCGTCCGCTCGCCCGTTTTACGTCGGCGATACACCTGGCATCCAATCGACGCCAGACGCAACCTTACTCGCCCCTTTTACGTCTGCGATACACCTGGCATCCAATCGATGCCAGGCGCAAGCTCGTCCGCCCGTTTTACATCGGCGGACCCAATACGCTTCAAAGCTTCCCCAGCAAGCCAGTTGAAGCTTCGTCAACACAACTAGAAGATGCCTTCCGGGGCAGCCTTGGGACTCACCCCTACCCCAGGAAAATATCTCTGACGCAACAGGCTGCCCGTCAGAGTTCCTCTCCAATCAGAGACTGCTCCCAGTCTGACATGCAGAAAGGACAACGACGTGACAGCCTCCCAGCCAAGATATCTTCCTGACAACAGGCTTTCTCAACCTGTCTCTAGGTTCAAGGAAAAGAATGATTACCCACCGTCCTCGGTCTACCAATAGGCGGACACCACGTGTCCGCCGCCCAAAAACGTCCATTCAGCGGACGCCACGCGTAATATCGTCAGGACGATAACATCCCCCTTGCATTTTACTTTCTCCTTTTTACCAAAACCCACTTGCACCAAATGGGCTTAAGGACTTGGGCCGGAATCTTGGAGACACCTCTACCTGGGCCGGGCCCCATCAAGGGTAGAGGATGGGCTAAGAAAGTGTGATGTCAAGGTACTACAAATGGAGGAGCTCCTTCTCCTTTTGTTGGCATCTGATATTCACATACACTTTCACTCCTTTTGTTTTTTTTAAGTTATTAGTTGTCTAAATTTTATGGTTACAAAAGAAGAACATGCCTAACTTATGTCGTTTAAACACATATTAAGGGGGTGTTTGGGTCGGGTTTTGAAATGGATTTTTAGATTATTGTGTTTTGAAACCATAAATAATCAGTTTTTAGTGTTTGGGGTTGAGTTTTGAAATGAATTTTTAGACTATGAAAACACAATAATCTAAAAGCAGCCCCACCCCTGCATTTTCACAACGCAGAAGTTGTTTTGTAAAATCAATCCCAAACACCCTCTAAGTTTTTTTCTTTTTTCTTCTTCTTTTTTTTTTTGTGAAGATTAACTTTTATTAAACCACCAAACCAGGACAAGCTATCACCAAGTCAGAAATAGCAAGCCGAAAACCAAAATACAAACAACCACAATTACATCAAATCAAAATTACACCATCTATCCCAATCCATCACACATTGTTTGAACCTATGCTTGTACCATAGAAATCCCTAAGACTTGATATCGGCAATCATGTCCACCACATTTGGCTCCTTACTCGAGAAGACCTTATCGTTCCTAGCCCTCCACAAGCGCCAACACGCGATAATAATCACCGCATGAAGCACCATCTTCTTGTTCACCAACACACTATATAACTCGTGCATATCCACTAAATCTTTAACATGAAAAGCGAACATATCTGGAATTTGACACCATCTAGAAATCTCATTCCACACTCCCGCTGAAATACCACAACCTGCAAATATATGTTCAATAGTTTCTTCCTTACTCTCGCTCCAAACACAATATTGATTGTCCACCTAGATGCTTCGCCTCAATAAAGCCATCTTTTTGGGCAACCTATCCAAAAAAGCTCACCACATAAAAATGTTACACTTAAGCGGCACTCACTTACTCCACATGAAATCGAACCGAGTACCATTTGTCGACCGACCTCACATCCACTTTTTAACCGCAGCCACTGAGAACCCATCATTCCTACCATCACACCATTCCCGGCTATCATGCCTATCCTCCATAGTAACCCGTTACAACAAAACTTCCAAAGAATGCTTTTCATCCAACTCTTCGGTTGTGGCTACTAATCAGCGCCACTCCCAAAACAGCAACCGAACAGAACCTTCCTTCCTAAGTAACACTTAATATCCATGTTAGTAGTTTATAAATTTAAGTTGACTTATATTACTTCATAGAGAGAAGCTATTGTACAAAACATCCTTAACATAAAAAGTGTAACAAGCACTTACAACCATTGATTAGGGTTTAAAAGCAAGATGGCACGATCGTAATTAACCAATGCGTTTAAAGAAGCAGTTAACGATTCAAGGGTAATTTAGACAAATTACACCTAATAAATTTGATTTTTTTTATAATTATAACGCCCAAATCATCACATTAATTACAGTTAATTTGATTTGCTACAATCGTGGAAATCATAAACCTACAGTCCTTCAAAACTTGATACTCTGTACAAAAAAAAAAAAAAAAGTAACCATTAAAATGAGTTCAAACGACCGACAATCAATCGATTAACAACCGAATATGGCTCCAAAATGCAAAACAAGTTAGCAAATCTTCATATTCGATTAGCAACCGACTGCCTGGTGAGTTTGATAATGAATAAGATGAGTGATTGTGTTTGTGCTTGAATATTATTGTATAGATGGATATGAAACAATAACGTGTGTTTTGTTGAAAATTATAGATGCGTTTTATGTTTGTGCCTGAATATCGTTATATCAGATGTTGATGTTATAAAACGCATTCATAGTGATGTAAAACACACGTTAGTTATGATATTATTCAAATCACAAAATATGATATAAAACGCGTTCACTTGGTTTTATTTTTTAAAATGCACTTGGTTTTTTAAACTAGTTTTTATAAAACGCACTTGGTTTTTGTAATGCGCATTTAGTATAAATAAAACTCATTCAGATATTTATAACATGCAATTGTAATGTTAACTGTATCATCTTCGTTCAATTGATAAAACACGAACATATACCTTGAAAAACGATATTATCAATATCTGCAACTGGATCTTCTGCGATTGAATGTTCCGGTTCAATGTTTATGTTTGCATAAATTATAACATCATGATTATAGTAATATGATTACGTATTAATGCAAAAAAACAGAGTTACCTACCGATCATGTCGATAAACTCTTCAATTGAATATCAATTTTGAAAAAATTAAATCGAAATAAGTATTTTGGGATTGTGAATTCAATTTGGCAAAAAAAAAATAGTGAAAGAAAATAGTGTAATTAGTTACGAAAATTTGAATTTGGATTCACGTAAAAACAAGGATACATATAATTGATAAGATTAGAACGTGATTATTGGGTGTGTAAAAGTCTTAATACCCTAATAAGGATTAACGAGTTTTGAGGTTGTAACCGCCAGTTTCCACGTGTTAATTTGTAGTGACTTCCTACACTTTGTATGTTAAGGTATTTTGTACCAGATACTTACTCTTACTCTTACTCCCTAAGATAATTTTATTTTCAATTAACAAAAGTAAACTTAATAAATTAAAGAACACCAAGAAATCATTAATGCAAATTAAAATTTACAAACGATAATTTTTTGTTAATCGATGTTTCTTAACATTTTGGCTTAAAAGAAGGTAAACAAACTCTAATTATTTTTTAAATGAATGGTATTTTTCATTAAACAAACAAAACACATTATATTAGGATAGTGGGTAAACGGACAAATAAATAGTTTTTAAATAAACTCAAATGAAAAGTTAAACTTTTTAGAAATAGTTTTTAAAAACAAGTGCAACTAATATTATATTATATTTATTTATATTTAGAAAAATATTTATAAATTTGATTCAAAAAAGACGCGGGAATTGAAGGAAGTGACGCATGGGTTGTGCGATCTGTGGATCATCATCAATCATGCGAATTGCGACAGATCGTTCGCACGTTTCCATTTTGAGAACATGCCAAACGAACCCAAACCAGTTTTCACTTAATCTGCTTGGCCCCACCTTTATTCTTTATACCTGTTTCTTTTATCATATGTATGGCATGTTACATCTGTACATTTATTTATTGGTTACTTTAGCTATATAAAGATTTTAGTAGTTTTTATCCCGCGAGCGTACCGTGTTAAAATATCTAATATGACATAATAAAATATATTATTATTATTATTATTATTATTGTTTTAAACAAATCTCTGCTATTAGTTAACATATTCAAATGTAAAAAAAAACGAATCTCTGCGTCGGGGTATAAATCTAGTGTCATTACAAATGAATTCGAAAGTTTGTAATCGATCATTCTAAAAAGAACTAACATGAAATAAGAAAAAAAAAAGTTAATTATTGTAATATCGAACGCATTAGTCTAAGGGTTATGTGATGCGTTAAAAAATTCATGGGTATATGATCGGGTATATAGTTCGGGTATTTGAGTATGTTGTTTCGGGTAATCAGGTCGGGTATCACCTAATCCCAGACCCGACCCAAACCCACAATTTTTTTTAAACTAATCCCAAACCCGACACAATACCTGTCGGGTTACAAAAAATAGTCATTTTTTCTCCGTTTTTTATATAGCACTATGGTACCCATTGGAATATGATAATAAAACGCTCGTTAATTTGGTGTAATTTTTTTCTTTAAAAAATCTCGTATATAAAAGATATTAACGTTTAAAAGTTATGGGAGGAAACATGAGAGAAAAAATAGTAAAGTTTTAATATTTAGATTTAGTAGATTAGATATTTAATAGATTAGGTTAAAGATTATAATAGATTAGGTTAAATCATATTTATTCTTTTTTTTTAATTGGTTTACACTTGCCATATCACACCCTATGTGGCATCTCTCAAAGGAGAGATTGCATAAGAGTATGACATGTAGGATTAATCCCTTTGCAATATATATATACTAGCTGATTACCCCGGAAGGGTCCCGGGGTTGAAAAATCTATTTTTACGTGATAACCTATTGCAAATGGCTCAAGTTAACTAACCACAAAATCTCTAATCATTGCATGTTCATAGTATTCTAATCAGTAATAACTCATATTCCTCAATCTAAAACCTAATCAGTAATCATCTAAAGAATCACTTATGTAAGTTGCAACTATTAAAAAACTCATCACATCTCTCTAATTTCTCACATTCTAATGGCTCTTATAATTCCTAACCTAATTAACTAAACAAACACTTAAGTTGGAAGTTGTAATCATTGCATCTCATTATGCCACGTGGCATAATCAAAAGATGGTTGAGGCCACCATTGAACGCCACGTCAGCAACTATCAATTCTTTCCGGGAGCGTCCCGGGGTTGAAAAATATAACCATTCTAATAATACTAATACTAATAGGAATAATTATTACTCTTGTAATTAAATAAATAAAAAAATAACCTTACTATAAGGTGACACCATGCGTTGCAGTGTTGCGCGATTCTTTCACCTAACTTCTCTTGATGAAGTATACCTAGTAAAATTCCAATGATAACATGGCGATTGGGCTGATTTTCAACATCGTAGATAAGAACCTGGTTTAAAAGAAAAAACATGATTAATGAATAACATGAACACTTTGTGTGTTTTTTTCCTGTATGAACGAAACCCCACAAAAAATAGTTGATTTTTCTCCGTTTTTTATATAGGACTATGGTACTCGTTGGAAAGATAATAAAACGCTCGTTAATTTGGTGTAATTTTTTTCTTTAAAAAATCCCGTATATAAAATATATAAACGTTTAAAAATTATGGGAGGAAATATGAGAGAGAAAATTTTAAATTTATTTTTAAATTTTTTTTTCCTAAAATAACTCAATTTAATTTAGGGTTTTATGTTTATCTTTTTTTTTTTAATTAAAAAAGGAAATAGTTCAAAAACACTAAAATCTTTCAATTATGATGCTACTTGGCACTCTCAATGGGAGGTTGAGGCCTTCATTGCACGCCACGTCAGCATATACGTTTTCTTTTATATATATATATATAGATATATAGATATATAGATATAGATATAGATATAGATATAGATATAGATATAGAGGCTAAGTATCCACAAGAAACCCAAAATTTTGAAGAAACTCCCGCAAACCCAACTAGTGGTCCTCATTGCTCCACATCACCCACTAATAAATATATTATTTTATTTCTTTAGGGGTATATTAGTCCTTTTACTTTTCCCACCATTTAATAATTTGAATTTTTTTCTTCTCCCTCCTATATAAACAACAACCCACACATTCTCTCTCTATCTATATTCCACCATTTCCCTCAAGAATAATGCAGCCACCACCACCATTCCACCAATACTCTCTCAATCAAAATATACGTGACCACCCCAACCTCCACTGTCGGCTCCGACCAAAGGCTACTATAGTTGAAAACGGAGCTGCGTCCAATTACCACCGACGTCCTTCCAACTATCCTCTGTTCAGCTTCCCTAATCCACTTTTTTATTTAGGCTTCGTTGATAAAAAGGTCCCTGTAATTCTTCGTTCATAGATCCTGAAGTCTTTGAAGTCTTCATATAGTTAGGTATTCACCTACACTTTCTTAAGCTGTTATAAATTATTATTAAAAATTATCATCCTATTCTGTGCATTCCAAATAAATACAATATTTTGACTAAAAGACCCAATATTCAAAGGGAGAATATAATTATTGCAAACCTAAAACGATGTCGTTTTTTTGTGCTTTCCGGGCACGTCGGATCTTGGCTGCAAAACGTTTGATGTATTTTTTGTCTGAGTTAGAGAGAGCCTTCGTTGCTTTTGAGGAACGCCTATCGTGGCAGGAATGGAATCTCGCCGGAATATTGGTTGCTCCGGTACTCTTTTGAAACATCATATGGAAATAGAGGATGGATGATATTTCCAGTAGAATAGATAAAGGCGAATAAGGAAGGAAAGGTAGAAGTACAATTTGGGGTGTGTGTTGGGGTTTTGTTAACTATTTTTAATTTTTTATTAAAAAAAATAAGAAAACGCCCATTTTGAGAATTATATTTTAAACTACACTAAATTGGTAAATAAGAAAAACACCCGATTAATAAAAAAAACTTTATAAATAGACCTTATCAGAAGTATTACAATATGTTTTTGGTCCCGGTGAATTAAATGTATCCATATTCCTTTTCGCCATTTTTTAAATAAATAAAGAAATGGGTCATGGGAGTTTCTAGGAGTCCATGTGATATGAAATAGACGCGATGTTTTTTGTTTTGTTAATATCCCATCTCACGAAACAGACAATATTTTAGTAAACGATATAATAATTTGTTTTGTTAAGCTATTGGTAATATCCCATCTCACGAGCTCTCTGTTTTATGTTAAGTTCAATTTTTTTTTGTTTAATTACTAAACGGATAGTATGTTTTTGTTATTATTATTACTAATGTGAATCGTTTTTTTATTAGCAATACTAATGGATGGTATGTTTTTTGTTTTTTATGTTGCGTCTGTTTCGTATGTAACAGCATAACTAAGTTGATATAAATTAGTTTCTGATTTTTTTTAACAGATACAAAGGTTTTGAGTTTTTGACTTTGATGAGCTACACCTGGGATGAAATCTATTTTTGCATATGTTTCGTATGTAACAGCAGAACTAAGTTGGTATAAATTAGCTTCTGATTTTTTTACCATATATTAATTAAAACAAAAGTCATTAATCATGGGATGAAATCTATGTTTGCGTGTGTTTCGTATGTAACATCAGAACTAAGTTGCGTATATAGGATATTAATTAACCTTTTGTATATGTTATTATTATTAGGCTAATATGTTTTTTTAATCAAAATTGGTGAATTTTAGTGTCTCTTAACATATGCAACAATATGTCTGATTTGTTTTTTACCAGTATGTGCATGTTTGTATGAGTATTATAATGTGTGGAATGTATGTTTGCATATGTTTCCTATATTGCGTCTGTTTCGTATGTAACAACAGAATTAAGTTGGCATAAATTAGTTACCGATTTTTTTACCAGATACAAAGGTTTGATTTTTTGACTTTTCTTGAGGTACACATGTTTTACTTTTAACAGCAGTTGCATATGTTAATCAATAAAAAAGTCACTTATCAAGAATGTAATATTGCATATTATAGAGGAAGAATTGGGAAAAAAAACACTTGAATGGAATGCATTGAGCATGGGATGAAATCTATGTTTGCGTCTGTTTCGTATGTAACAGCACCACTAAGTTGGTATACATTAGTTTCTGTTTTTTTACTAGATACAAAGTTTTGATTTTTTCATGTAAATTGATGAATTTTGTTTTATTTTTGCAGGTGGGCATATTTTTTTTTGCATTAAAGATGAAGATGATTATCAAGAATGAAGTGTAGACAATTTTTTTATTTATGATAGTTTTTTTTAGCATTTGTTGATTTGTAATGACCGTTTTGTTTGTTTTTAGCACTTTGTAAGAAACAATTCTTGTGTACATTTGAATGTTTTTTTGATATGTAAAGTTTTTAATTGATTTTTATACAATCTATGAGTTTTAACGTATGCAACAAGAAATCACATATGAGACCAGAGTCTGTGCAATTTTAACGTATGCAACACTACATATGTTACATATGTAACATGACGTCCTGACAGATTTAGGACAATGATCACAAAAGTATGAGAGAGATGATGTGACATGTGTGGGGTCCACTTGTCATATCTGCTTTTCAGAAAATGGCATTTGACCATTGTGCCCTTTTTTGTCATCTACCTTAATTAATGTATTAAAATAATGTAGAATCAATCTAGGCCATTGATCACTTTAGATCAATGGTCTAGATTAAGTTTACTAGGTTTCTTCAAAATAGGAGGGTTTTTATTTAATCCTTGCCCTAGATATAGATTCTTAATACCATATGATTTTAAAGATGACCCTTTAATTTAAAAATATACCCCAAAAACCCAGAATGTTTTTTTAATCGGTGTGACCATATTTTGGTATTTGAATGTTCAAATAATCTTCTTTAAATGGGTCGGGTTACAAAAGTTCGAATAATTTATGGTTTACGACTAACAAATATATACAATCTTAATCACATATGACATAACCAATTTGTTTTATTGGTTAACTAAGTTACAATTTCGTGTATTACACAAGTTGATAAATGCAGTTTTATGTAATTAGTAATTAAAAAAGTTATGTTTTAATAAAAAAAAATATACGCCATTCATGTATTATACTTATATAATACAATTTAATGTAATTTGTTAATATATACAATAGTCAATATGTGCATTTAAAAAAATGGACATTGACATGACAAATATAGATTTTGTTAAGTTAATTGTTAAAAAATTATTCTTTGAACTAGGAATTAAGTTTGATGTTTTATTACCACCATTTTTTAAAATCTATACTATCTTATAAAGTATTTTAGAAAGACCTCTTAATTTCTAAGTAATACAACTATAAATGCTTAAAGTACAACACATAATGCATGTAGTAACTATTTTTTGAGGGTATTTCTGTCTTTTCAAACATAACTTACACATATACCTCTCAACTTTACTCAACTTTTGTTTATTTAAATAATAATTACACTTTTTACCATAATTATAACCAACCACCCCTAACAATTATTAAACGTCCATAACTTTTCATACGTATTATTTTTTTAATATTATTACATCGTATAAACAAGCGTTTTTTTCTCTTTAATTTGAGTATAGTATTACTATAGTTTTTTTAATTTAAAAAAATGATATGTTAAGATTAAATAAAAATTGAAACGAAAATGAACAGAAAGTTTTTATATCTATACTATTTTATAATACTTTTCACAGGAATCTCATATAATTTAAGTTTTATAAGTATAATTGGTTAAAGTACAACACATAATATACATATTAATTCAAGTTTTACAAGTATAATTAGTCAGAGTACAACACACAATGCGCATATTAACTACTTTTTGAGAGCAAATATCTTTTATACAATACTTACACATTTGCCCTTCAACTTTACTCAACTTTTGTTTATTTAAATAATAATTACATTTTTTACCATTATTATAACCAACTACACCTCACAATTTTTAAACGTCCATAACTTTTTCATACATTATTATTTTCTTAATATTATTAAACCGTATAAACGAGCGTTTTTTTCACTTTAATTTGAGTATAGTATTGCTATAGTTTTTTAATTTTAAAAAAATGATATGTTAAGATTAATAATAATCGAAATGAAAACAAACGAAAATGAACCGAAAGCTTCTATATCTATACTATCTTATGATATATTTCACAATTACCTCATATAATTTAAGTTTTACAAGTATAATTGGTTAGAGTACAACTCACAATGCACATATTAACTATTTCCATTAGGGTAATATGTCTTTTATACAATAATTACATATTTGCCCCCTCAACTTACTCAACTTTTGTTTATTTAAATAATAATCACACTTTTCACCCTTATTTCAACCAACTACTCCCACGATTTTTAAACGTCCATAACTTTTTCATAAATTAATATTTTTTTAATATTATTAAACCGTATAAATGAGAATTTTGTTCCCATTAATTTGATTATGGTATTACTATAGTTTTTTTAATTTAGAAAATGATATGTTAGGGTTAAGTAATAACCGAAACGAAAAAAGAAAGTGAGAATTTACATTTGCACATGTGACTTCTCACTTCCTCATAGTCACCCTAATTTTTTGCTTAGCGCATCACATGAGTTATTACTATGTATTTATTCATGTGCTTGCACTTCCGCTAGCACATAGGATTCGATTGTGGTAAAAAAAAGTATTTTTATTTATTGAATTCAAAATTTTGTTTAAAATTTCTTTACCACTTCCAGCCGATATTATTATTAATGTCAGAATTTTATCTAATTTGTGTTTGTAGAAATTTTTGTGAAATAAGTTGTTGAATGAAAATATACACGTGAATTGTGACATAGTTCTCATCTTGATTTCTTTAATGAAAAACACTATAATTTAGTTCACACCTCTGTGTTTTTTGGATATATATATATATATATATATATATATATATATATATGGAGGGAAAATATCTTGAAAATGTATAATCTGATAGTTGAAATCTACATACATTATGTATAATTTGATCGGTTAATTTGGTTATGTCTACTGGCAAAACTTCTTTGGGGCCACGAGCCCCCTCCCCTGTTTTGTTCGTAGTGTATTTTTTTACCTTAAAATTCTGAATATTTTTTATATATTGAGTATGTCCCCCCTGATTTTACCGGAAATGCCCTCAAGCTCCGCTAATGATTGTACCACACACCTAGACAAATATTTCGGTTAATTAATTATTGTTTATCTTAACCAACCTAATGTTGTTACCCGCCGCAACGTGCGAGCACCCCACTAGTAACTTATAAAAATAATTATCATCATTATTTATTAATATTTAATATTTTAAATTTTGGTAAAGCTTTTAAGTAAAAATACAACTTTATTTAAAAACAGTTTTCTATTACAATCATTTGATTAATGATATATAATTTATCTTTAATGGTAAAGCTTTTAAGTAAAAAATATAATTCATATATTTTTACTTAAAAGCTTTACCTTTTAAAACATATATCTTTATTTAAAGTAATAATAATTTATTTATTATTAATTCATTTTATTAATGATATAAATTTATCTTTAATAATTAAAATAATAAGTATCGGTAATTAAGTTGGAGAGATAATCATGTTTGATTTAAATCGACTATCAGAAAAGTTTGTTAGAGAGGACGACAGAATGTTTGATTTATTTTTAAGCAGTAAGGGTCTGTTAGGTAGCCTCTTAATGAGGCTCTGAATCATTCAGCTCTGAACTATTCAGCACTTAATCATTCAGAGCCTCTTAACCATTCAAACATCTTAATGAATCAACACTTAATCAACCAAACAGCCCTTAAGTGTAAAACCCATAAAGTTTATTCAAATGTTCATTTCTTATGTATAAATGTTATAATTTGCATTTTGGGCAAAGTATTATTATTTATATTTTATTAACTTTTCAATTTCAATTTCAATTTCATAACCTTTGTAATTCAAATTCCATTTATTTGAACAATTGATTTGCCCGATTTGATTTCACCATGGATTGACAGGCATAATCCTACTTATTTACTCCGTACCCTTAATTATCTCATCTGTTAAACCTAATTTAATTACCGTTTGATTTTGTTAGACAAAGGCAAGATCGTAGGTTTTTGGGCCGTTCAGAATATAGAGTTGAAGTAGAAGTTTAAAAACTTCGCAATTCTTCTAAAAATATACGAGGAGAGATGTACAAGAAATATCAAATATGACTCCACATGATGAACACGCTAAATCTACATTGCCATGTTTATATATTAGACTATATGGTGTGGACTCGGGAACATGGTTCGGGGTGTTGAGTTGGGGGAGATCTCACATATTGCATCGAGGGAGTTGATTGGCTTATTTATTTTTATTTATTTTAATCAAACTTTATGTTATAAAAAATGAAGGGGGATTGGGGGAATACCATTTCCAAATGAGTTGGCGGAAATGTATACCACACCATATAGTCTTAGGATGGAGATTTTGAAAAAGTGGTCAAGTCATTTGGCCCAAAAAAAACTTATCGACAAAGATCTTAGTTTTTAGTATTTAAAAATTGTTAGCGTGTTATATATAAGATTAACAACTTTTATTGTATCACTTAGGGGCTGTTTGGTAGTCTCTTAATCAACCTCTTAACCATTCAGGTCTGAATCATTCAGCATTCAGACTGTTTGTTTCAGCATCTGAATGGAATGATTAAGTGCTGAACCATTAAGCTAATAAGGGATTCTGAATGATTCAGCTCTTAACCATTCAGACCATCTTAATGATTCAGCACTTAATCAATGAAACAGCCCCTTAGTCGGGTGGTTTAATTACTAAAGCCTCATCATTCCACAAATTATCATGAACTAGGTATCTAAATTGGTCTATTTAATGCTTGATGCCTCACTTTATGCTTTTATAATGTTTTTAAGGTTTCATTTTTGCAAACTATAATATTTGTATTTTGGGAAGAGATAGCGTATAAAGCGTATAAACGTAAGAAGCATAAGAAGCTTTCCGAGCCATTGGATTCAGGCGGTGGCAAGATGGTAATTAAGAAACCTAATCATACTTCGGTTAAGATAACCAGGGGTAAATTAGGGATAAACGCGTTTTAATTTTCAGAAATCGTAACAACAGAGATTAAAAACAGTCGATCGAAAACGTAAAATCTAACAAAATTTCTTCAACGATTAAACATTATTTCAAATCGATTAAATGTTCTTAATCATCAAACAATCAAAAACATTAAATTGAATCAAATCATAAAACGAATTTGCAGAAAACTCAAAAAACAGAGCATTGCAATAAAGTTGTTAAAATCAGTTTAATAGTATTAAAAAAAAACACAATCAACGCATATAACATTCACGTAAACATATGATTTTAACAAAAATAATTACAATTAAAGAAAACAAATTGGATTTAAAAAAGTTTCAGATTATCAACAATCACATAACTGCTAACTCTGTATATTTAAACGCACCTTATAATTGTATCAGATTATAAGGTGCGTTTAAAAAAGCTAGTAACTAGTTATCAAATACAGACAACAAACGCACTCGCTGTAATGTTTGGACGCACTCTTATAAATTCAGACGCACTCACTGTAATGTTTGGACGCACTTGTATGAAAAAAAATACAGATTATGTTTCTTTATTAGTTTACTATTCGTACATAGTAATGATTAAAAAATGCAAGTTGCATATATTATTAATTGTAGAAAATAATCTGTGAAATTTTACATAACTATTTTACTAATAAAAACCTAAAAATATCTTACTGTCTATCAATATTGATTTGATTGGTAGTAAATTGAGGTAAATCTTGAAATTAAATCTTCAACTACCAAGTAATTAACCTTTCTTCTTTAGTCTATAAAAACACAACTATAATCAAAACATACTGATTCAACTAAAACACAAAAACAAAAATGGCTGAGAACCACATAGATGCAATAAGCAACATGCAGGTCAAAACTGTAGTTCTGATTGACTACATTTCAGAGGTGCAGGATGACCTCAACTCATCTTGTGTAATCCTATCTACACAAAATGAGATTCAGACGCAGTATATGAAGAACCTGGATCTCATAGAGAAGCTGATGAAGGAGGAGAATACACCATTCACAGATGCAGCTATTGATCATCTACATACTCAGGCTTCTTTTGACAACCTCATCTGTGAGTCACTTAGCAACATACAAGCATGAATCCTGAAGAACATGGAATCCAAACAAAAGGCAAGGGATGCAATCTTGGGTTCCCAATGATGTTGATGGTTTTATAATGGTTGTTTTTGGGTTGTTTTGTGGTGGTGGTTTTTGTAAATCTTTTAATAGTTTAAGTGGTTGTTATGTTGGTAGTGGTGTAAATATGGTAGTGGTAATGGTTATGGTGGTTATGTAACTGTTTTCTAAGTTTTTAATATTAATTATATAGACGCACTAATGGTAATGTTTTGAAAGCACTTGTTGTTTCATTTAAAAGCACTAATGTTTAAAAACAGGCGCACTTTACAAAATTTAAAAATACTGATAACAATGACAAAAGTTCAGACGCACTCGTGTTACAATTCAAACGCACTCATTAAAAACAGTAACATTTTACAAGTAAAAAAACATCAGACATGTAAAGACATCTAAGACAAGTCCTAATCATCATCAGAAACTTGTAATTCAATCTCTTCATTATCATCAATGTCATTTTCCACATTCTGGTCAGCTTGTGCACCTTGGGGCTGGGTTGAAGCACCGTCCCTCGCATGTTTTCGTCGATCATGACCTCTCTCTCCGTATATGGCACATGTTCTCTTCCTTTTACCGGATCGACTAACCTGTTTTTCCTTGCTGGACTTTATGCGCTTCTGCTTCCCACGACCTTTGTTCTTGATTCCATTCGGAAGTCGTATAATGGGTTCGGCATCTAATGGATTCTCATAAGAAGAGAAGCATACCTGTCATACTTATTCTGATGACTAGGTCTCTTAAACCTGCCCTCATCAACCTTCTTACCATCTCTTTGATTTTATCATTAACCAATGTTAATTCGGATAAATATGCAATTAGTGTGTTTGCAAGATATTCACCACCCAATACTATCTCTCGTGCAATACGTCTAGCTTCTTTCGTCTTGTCATCACCAAACTCTCCCACTTCAAATGAATACTTTATTTCATTTGGAACAACATCTTTTGTCCACCTCTTCAGAATGTATTTCTTCGGAAATCTATAACATTTCAGTAACCTTAATACAAAAAAAATATGCCTACATAACAGCCTGTACTGCTCGAACCTCCTGCAGGTACATAATGCAGTAACATCCTCAACACCCTCAACAACTTCTTTCTTGAAAAGAACCTGTGAAAAGGTAAATAAAGTATACTGGTGACTTTAGACGCACTAATGACTAAAATTAAACGCATTAATAGTTACAAAATAAAAAACTACACTGTTGACATTTGGACGCACTAATTACTGATTTAAACGCCTTCATAAGTTAATATATATATATACCTCAATAAATCCTTGACCATGTGCTTAAGGATCATCAACATAAATCTTTATAAAACCTTCTTCATCAGCCTTTTTCATATGAACACTTATTAAGCCTTCATAAGTGGCATATATTTCTTCCTGAATATCAAAGAAGATATTCCGTGTAAATATTTTAGATGCATCTTCCTCGATAGGGTTCGTAGTCCAAAGATCAGGAACGGTATTTCTTGAGTCATGATCATTCTTCCTATGGTTGAATCTCTGAGATTCAAGGGAAGTTTCAAAGTGGTTGAAAAACTCAACAAGAGTCAACTGAGAATTTGCCACTTGGAAAAAAAAATGATTCTCACTCTCAGATCTTGATGTTGTCCTCATTAGCCCAGACATAGGTTCATCCCGGTAAAAGGAAAGAATCCACATTGACCTCATATTAAACATGTCCGTCAACCAATCGTTCTCATTTAGCTTGTAATCGACAATAAGTACACCCCACTCAAAGTCAAATGTCTCTGGACTGATGGAGTCTGTCCTAACAATTGCACATATTCTCCTTTTGAACTCATCATCATTGCATAATGCACTACCAACCTAAAAAAACAATATGGAAAACAAACGCACTGTGTTAAAAATTTAGAAGCACTAACATTAACATGCATGAAAAGCTATTAAACGCACTAACATGTAAGTTTGGACGCATTCATTGAATTATAACCAAACAAAAGAATATTTAAACGCACTCATGTAATAAACAGACGCACTCTTTAATTAAAGATCAAAATTCATACTGACCTTATCAGAAACCTTCTTCATGATATGCCACATACACAATCTGTGTCTGCTATTTTGAAAAACCAACTGTATTGCATTTTTCATAGCACCATCTTGATCTGTTACAACCACTTTTGGGTGCTTCCCAAAACATTTGAAAAACGATTGTAACAACCATGTGTATGATTCTGTTGTCTCAGATAACAACAATCCTGCACCAAGTGTGACATTCTGACTTCCGGTAAATGGTACAAACACCATCTTGTACCTGCAAAAAAATAAATAAAAAAATGGCAGAAGAAAACTATAAAAAACATGTAAAAATTGGATATCAAAGCGTGTAAAAATTAAAAACATACTTGTTGGTGTTAAATGTTGCATCAAACGAGATCACATCTCCAAATTCCATATAATTCCTCTTACATAAAGCATCAGCCCAAAATAACCCGGTGAGTGCATTCTTTTGGTCGACAGAATACTCGAATGAAAAATTAGGAAGGTACTTCTTCTTGTCCCTAAGCCTAGACACTATCATATCTGCATCATGCTCACCAATGAAGCTATTTAAACCACCTTTAAAGTTCTTACAATCAGTAGCAGTTGCACCAACATGCTCAAAACCTCCATACTTAGTCTTCATAATGTTAAAAGCTTTGACAGGACCCATATTCAGTGAAGACAGTTCACAAATCATCTCTTCTTGAGTATGTGTCAGCTTCCTATTCGCTGCTAGAAAATGAACGTCACTTTCATGTACAAAAGGATGATTATGAGCTTCCACAAAGCCATAAACCTTGAATGTCTTTCCATCCTCAGAAGTTAGCTTTATATGTGCCAAACATCCGGTCCGGATAGACGGCCTTTTCCTTGACTTACCACTTTTATTAGAACTCCCCGGACCTACTTTGAATGGCTTAAAACCCTCCTTATAGCATACAAAGTATTTGAGTCTTAAAACACCTCTTCGAACACCTGACGTACTCTTTCGAATAGAAAAACCACCGACCTTCGCATATTTGGCATAAAAATCATGTGCATGCTCAATACTTGGAAACTCCGTATCTTTTACAGGCTTCAGTGAGTCATGTACATCAGGAATATATATGTTACTATCTTGTTAACATCAGTAGCAACACCTTATAAAACAAACACACTTTATAAGACTTCAAACGCACTATGAATATTTATAGATGAAAAAACTCAAACGCACTCATGATAAACATAAAATGCACTTTATATATCAATATCAAAAAGATACATTTAAACGCACTTATTATAATTTTAAATGCACCTATTAAACCAGATATTCAAAAAAAATACCCTGGATACTTCGGTATTCATTGATGATGTTTAAGCTATGAATATTAACATCCTGGTTAGTATCTTCAATCAGATCTGTATATACAAAAAAACAACATGTTTACGAATGTGATTCATTAAAAACACAGATTGAAAAAAAAAAACAGAGGATGATGATCTGAACCATGAAAAACAATATTATCAACAACTGGATTGAAATTGTTCTCCGCAACACTCTGATCATCAATCGAGAGGTTTAAATTTGTTGAACAAAATCAAAAATTATACAAAAATCTACTGTGATATAAGTTAGGAAAACAGGGCATACGTACCAAAAATGATGAATTACACGAATTAACTGTGTTTCTGATGATCGAATTGTGATTGATTGGTGAATTGATTGAATCGTAATGTATTGTGATCGCCTGATGTTATGTAATTCGAATTTGAATTTGAAAAATTTCACACGTAAGTTATGAAATCGTTTACAAAAATAACGAACGTGATTATAGTAATCAGTTATTACGTATGAGAAAAGTCTAAATTGTCCTTGGTTTGACTGGGGTTAAGATTAATTAGAGTTTGGTTAAGTTAATAGGGGTTTGGTTAAGATTACACATGGCATTACCTGGTGGCTTCTTATTCTTCCACGTTAACAAACTTTGTATCCTATACTTTCTAGTGTATTTTATGTATGAATGTTCATACACCAAAAGTTTTCTTAATTAACATTCGATTCTTTTGTCTTTAAAGATTTGATATATGATTTATTTGGAAACAAATATACAATATCCATACAAGAAAATGCGTAAAGAGTTTGTGTTTTATTTGTCAAGATAAAAATTTGATACGATGATCTTAAAGTAGAAACCTTATTACCTTATTGATGAATACGATGAAAATGCCTTTATATCTGATGCCACGATATTACGCAAAGAAATCACTAATAGGCAAGTGGGAAAAAAACATTAATTCTTTCATAGTCGTGCAACCCTTCAATGAGGTATGTGAATGTATCTCACAACATACGATTATGCAAATCCTTTTACATAACCATATGATTATCTGCGTAGATCTAAATATTATCTCATACGACTACGTACGCCTCTCGATGCATATGCGTGTGCGGCTCCTTCCCCACGTGCATTTTTAAGACCATGACTTTGTCTATAATTGGCGCATAGCCGTGTGGGACTATTTACCAGCAACTATAAATACATAATTTAAGTCAAAGTGTTTATGGAGGCTAGATACCACTATTATCACGATTGCAAACGCTTTCATATTTCCTTTAATCTTCAATAGACTAAGCATTAACTTCAAGACGTGACAGATTAAAGATCTTTCCATGCGACATTATTTATATTTTTTTCTCAAAATTTTTAGTTTTATCTTTTCTTGGATATTTTGTCATTCTATTTGCTTTCGTTTCTTACTAAACCATCTATGGAGTAGATTACACTAGATGCTTTGATGATATGCACCCTTAAGGAGTTTATGTTTTTATGATTTATTGGAATTATGTTTTGATTTTCGGCATCCGCTACACATATATGGGTTAATGATGCTTATCAATTGGTTGGTATTGTTAAGGAATAGACATAGGATTTATATAGTATTGATTTGTGGTTAACAATTGATAGTTAATTGTATCTTGCTTAGAGAATACTACTTGAAAAGCAGTTTAAAAATAGTTATATCAAATTACATGAGTAATTGGATACGACAAAAGTGCTTATTGACTTATTACTTTTTCAAAAGTAGTTTTTAAAAAAATGTTTGAATTAGATTTTGTTGTGGGAAAAGTCAATAAGTTATTTTTTAAAAAAGTGTTTGTCTTAGCTTATTAATGTTAAATAAACAATAAGGAGTAAAATGTTGGTAGTTTGGTAATTTGATATTCAAAAAGTTAAAAGCAGTTTCAAAAGCCAAGTTTTTGTGCCTTTTGAAAAACAACTTTTTAACTCATTCCAAAAAGCCACAACAAAAAGCACTTTTAACAATGATAATGAATAAACTAATAAGTCAATAAGTAGTTTCTAAACTCAATCCCAAACATCCTCTAATTTAATTTTCGTGTTATTTCATCTATGTGAGCGTAAAGTTTTACTAATTTAAGGGGACTGGAAACACAAGTACTCTTATTTAGTTTTCAAATATTCTGAGATTATGTAAGACTTGATGTAACCAAGTGGAGATTCATAACTGACAGTTAGAGAGATTAAATTTCATTTTAAGTTTAGTTGGCAACACGAAAATTATGAGTTAGATTGTTTTATGAAAGGGTATTAGACAATGAAACTAATAAACTTATTCAGTCTTTTTTTCTTAAGAGCACTAGGCATTTTACTCGTCCAGCTCCTACGTGGCCTTGTCTACGAACCATCCTGCTTGTCCGTGACATTGTAAGTCTTGTCTGTTCACATCGAAGTTCGGCAATCCGAACCTCCTAACAAACATCTTGTGTGGGCCATTAACATAAATCTTGTTTATTATATGCTCGAGTTAGGGATTTCTTAAACATTCTTGCCGATCTTCGGATTTGTGTGAGATTGCTCACATGCATGTGAGCCGATCTATAGATCTTGGCTTGAAATACAGTCATGAAGATCATTGGGAGGTTCGTTCATTGTAGGTGTTCTTTGAACCTGAAGTTGTTTTCTTGATATGTTAGGATGTCCGTAGATTGTGAAGTTGCTCTTTCAGATGTTGTTGTTCGGATTTGTAGTTGTTTTGATCCGTGAAGTTGTACGGATCCGTGGGTGTCTAATGCGTGGTTGAAAAGCCACAAGTTCTAATGCTTAAGTTTGAGTTTTTTATGTGCATTTGAGTTCCGAATGATTTACTTTGATATGATTTATGTTTTACATGACTTGATATGTTTAGAGTGCATTTTGGGAGTTAAATGAGGCAATGGATTGAAGCTAGGAGGAACTGGGTGCAAGAAACGAGCAATTGGGAGCAAAGAACGAGATTGGGTGTTTTTTTAGAATGCATATGGAATGGAAATAAAGATATTTGTGGATAACATGAAAGAGGTCTAAAAAACGAAGACGTGGCCGCGAAAACGAAGGAAAACGGAGTTGAAACGAAAAAGTTATGAAGAAAACAAGAAAACCGGAATTTAACGGTCAAGTTTGGCATTGGCGACGTCACTCGCGTCAGAAAACACCCGAAATGGTGTTTTCCAGAAAAACATGGCATAGGGGGACTGAAGGTGGCGTCACCGACGCCATATACTAAGTCAAACTCAATTTTGACGAATTTTAATGCTTTTTAATGGACTTTTATAAGCTTTTTGACTTTTGATTTGGCATGAAATGATTATAAACAAGTTTTGAGGATCTAATACACCATCATTGACTATCAAACCATCCTTATAACATCTCCAATCGCCAAGATTATCAAGAATCATCATCATCAAAACCATTGTTCATCATCAATCACCAAAAACATTTTTCACCAATTAATCCTTTTAACCCCAATATTCCCAATGGCTATTGCTCCTATCATTTCCATCATCATTGAGGCTTCCATCACCATGAGCGGCTAGTCTCCTTGGAGGTTCACCCGATGTAACTTGTAAGAAATTAGGGTTCTTGAATAATTGGGTATTTTTCTATTTTCATTGTATTTAATCATTTGAACAATTTTAATTGAAGCTTTAATCTTGTGTTGGATTCTTGGTAGTTAGTTTTCTCTCGCACTAATAACATCATGAAATGAATTCGTTTATATGTTTAATTTCAATTTAGGGTTTAAATGTTCTTGAGTGATAAAGTATATAGTTGTCCATTGTGATGTTGATGGCTATTGATACCTAAGTCTTGTAACAACGACATCGTTAGTGATTTTTACAACCTTATTTGTTACCCAATTGTGATAGGGCCCGTATCTTGCTTGTGAGTCTGGTGTAACCTTTTCATTCTATTTTTTTTTTTACAATTCAATCAATTCAATTTACAAGTTCTAATTATTAATCTTTTTAAAATCTCAAATCGTTTTGCAAGTAATCTTTTAATTACCAATGTCTTCAGAACCGTATGATGATTGAAAATAACCAGATGGTGTAGAGACGATCTGTATCTTGGCGGGGCATTCGAAATGGCAAATAGTTGTTTGCAACTGTGAATACAACTATGTCAGATTGGGCGTCATAATCCGATAAAAAAATATGAACCTCTTTGATTTATTTTGTAATTTATTCGAGTTTTATTTTGTTTATTATCGATTTTTCGTTCTTCGGTTTAGTTTGTTAATTTGATATGTACATTAAAAATAGTTAAAAAGTGTGTGATGGCGTGGAGTCTGTTTAGATTTGTAAGTTTTAGAAAAGTGGGTGTTTTTAAGAAGGTTTTGTAAATTTGATGTGGTGTTAAATAACGGTTAGTTTGGGTTTTAATAGTTGGTAACGTCTCTAATTCAAAACCGAACATGAAACTTTGGTTTCATTCGGCTCCTTTATGGAAATTGGATGTCACACCCTCAAAATCCACTTGCGGAGTTTTACCGCGAGGCGCATGACAAACCAGGATCCAAACCAACGATCACAATAAACAAGTCTAAATGTAATTAATGCAATACCAAAACATAGTTTTAAAATCCCGTTTACAGCGGAAGCTTATTCAAAATAAAGTTCAACATAAATAACCAAAGTTCAATGTTTATGAAATCATGCAACTCTATCTAGACGCCGTGCAGACGCGTGCGCCCTAGATCCATGTGCTACCTTAGCGACCTGAGAAAACATGTAAAAGTTTACGTCAGCACAAAAATGCTGGTGAGTTTACAGGTTTGCAGTTCAAGTACCAAGTTCACCTGTCCATACTATAACAAATAGAAAACCAGTATACGCTAGCTAGGCGTACGTTTTGTTACTACCACGATTGGAAAACCATTACTAACACGAATACCAGTTGTTGTGCCCGAATAGTTCCAAATGTTCCTGTTGTTCCTGTTTGAGACAATATGCACTCGCCCGGCCCTCCAAGCCGACGAGCGGGGTTGGTCACTCCCAATAGCGCTATTCACATTTCCCCGTTGTGCAAACCCGCACATTCATGGTTCCCCCCGGGACTTCCAAAGATCGTGTAGTATACGTTAGAACCCATAGTATGACAGAATTTACCAAACAATCGTTTTAACACATGTTTTCTCCCCCGAAAGTATAAAACCAGTTTAAAAGAGGGGCCGTAAACTCACCTTAAGTTGCTTTACTCCTAATCCCGAGTAAACTCAGCTGCTATGTTAGTCCCGTACAGTGGCGACCTAACATACGACAGTTACAAGTACTTAGACTAATAACCCGCAGGTTAATTAGTCCCTAGATGTCCAGACCATAACCAAGTTCGTTTAAAAATACCGTGACTGTTTAACTGACCCAAAGTACAAGACTCGACATCCCATTGGTGACCCGAGACTCCCCGTGTTATGTTTACGCTCCAAAACATACAATAACGCAAGTACACTTAACATACGTTAACACACAACAAGGTATAGCACATAGTTCACGTATCACCGAAATACCTCCAAATATATGTTACCAAGTTATTAGACATGTTACGGGGTTCCTAGCATGTTACTACATGTCAAATCAGGTCTCGGTATGCTAATATACACTTACAGCAGCAGTACACGCGATTAGGGAGGCTAATCGCATGACATGTCACACGAGTTGGGCTAATCGCCCCTTAAGCCATGCGAGTAGGGCTACTCGCCTTTGTTGCCACACGAGTAGCCTACTCGCCCCTATAGTCAGGCGAGTAGGGCTACTCGCCCCTGTTGACATGCGAGTGGGGCCTAATCGCCCCTAACACAGGCGATTAGCAAGGCTACTCGCCTGTAACCTTGCTGTTCCGGTTTTTCGCGCGTTTAACGTTCCAAATCAGATCCAGAGCGTGTGTAACTACCCAATATCATCCCAAACACTATCCTAACCATGTTTAACCCAAAACCCTTCGTTCATCCTCGTAAAATCAGTCCTGCATGCAATCAAAGCAATCCAAACACATACACATAGCATGCAACATTCAAATAACGCATGTAATCTTAACCCTATTATCCAATTACTGAGATTCCTATCATAATAATAACAATATTACTTCTGACCTAGCATGATAACACATCAACACATCATCAAGATTCATAAAAATCCTATCTTTCTAATCATACATACCCATAACACATGTTTATTAATTATAATCCGATTAATAACTCTTATTGACGATTTTCAGAAATCTTTTTCGTTTATGAACAGGTCTGGACCATTAGGGATTGATTAAAAATGTTTACAAAGTATTATGGATGAGAATTAAACCTTGGAATTGCAAAAGGATGATGATTAGACCTTGAAACCTTGTGTTTTTGATCAAAATCGCCTTCCAGAGGTTGTTTAAGTGTTTGGGGCGGTTATGGGACGACTAGGGTTGATATTAGGGAGTTTAGGAGGTTAAGTGTTGTATTTATAGGCGTTTCTAATCGTTCCAGCACGTTACATGCGATTGTGCAGCAGTTCATGCGATTAGGGCTGCTAATCGCATGAACTAACATGCGATTGGGCCTACTCGCCCATAACATCACACGAGTAGGGGCCTAATCGCCCCTATGTCCCTCTACTCGCCTCCCCTATGGGCGATTAGGCTTCCTAATCGCCTGTAGGGGTTCCTTTGGTGTGTTTTGCGCGTTAAACCCCGTTTTAACATATGTTAATGCATATTCATGTACCGACAAGTCACATAATGATTGTAAACACAAAACACAAGTAAATACACATATTTACACTCGTTCACCAATTCCCGGGACTCGAGACTCGTACGTTCCGTATGCCCTGACGATCCTACAAATCGTCACCGTTTGTACACTTGGTTAAGGACCGACATCTAATGAACCTCTAGACCAACATCCAATGATCTTCTAGACTAACTAATAGTTCCCGAACCATATCCCGACTTAACTAACCCAGTTAAGTACGATATACGCGTGACTCGCTAAGGTAGACTTTCATCTAGACAACGTTGTTAACCCGAATTTGCCAGGTGTCACATCATCCCCACGTTAAAAGAATTTTCGTCCCGAAAATTGCGTAAGTAACAAAAGGAACAACGAAGGGAATAAACAAACAGATAGGAATCAATAGAGAGTAGAAATCAAGAGAGATTTACCCGAGGTGTCACATCATCCCCACGTTAAAAGGAATCTCGACCCGAGATTCATTCAGCTGCCGAAGAGACATGTCTCGACTCGAATGCTTCCTTAGGAAAGAGGTGAGGATACTTAGACTTCATCTGATCCTCCCGTTCCCATGTATATTCCGGTCCCCGGTCCGAGTTCCACCGAACCTTAACGATACGAATTTTGCTGTGACGCAGGCTACGAATCTTGTAATCAAGGATCTCCACAGGTTCTTCCACAATCCGAAGACGATCATCAACCTTGATCTCTTCTAGTGGAACAATGAGAGACTCGTCAGCCAGACACTTCTTCAAGTTTGACACGTGAAAGACGTTATGTACGTTACCGAGCTCCGTCGGCAGATCAAGTCGATATGCCACCGGCCCAATCCGTTCCAGGATCGTAAATGGGCCGACATATCGCGGATTGAGTTTGCCACGCTTTCCAAAGCGTATGACGCCCTTCCACGGTGAGACTTTTAGAAGTACCTTGTCATTGACTTGGAACTCTAGTGGTTTGCGACGCTGATCAGCATAACTCTTTTGCCGGTCCCGTGCCGCCGCCAACCGATTACGAATCTGTACGATCTTTTCCGAAGTCTCGTACACTAGTTCGGGCCCAGTGAGTTGACTCTCACCCACTTCAGCCCAACAAAGAGGAGAGCGGCATTTCCGTCCGTACAGTGCCTCGAACGGAGCAGCCTTGATGCTCGTATGATAACTGTTGTTGTACGAGAATTCTACCAACGGCAGATGAGCTTCCCAACCCTTCCCAAAATCGATCACACACGCCCGCAGCATGTCTTCTAAAGTTTGAATAGTACGCTCACTCTGACCGTCAGTCTGTGGATGGTAAGCCGTACTCATGTCTAGTTGGGTACCCAAAGCCTTGTGCAAAGACTTCCAGAAGTGAGAAGTAAAATGGGAGTCACGATCCGAGATAATAGAAACAGGTACCCCGTGCTTAGAAACAACTTCTTTCAAGTAAAGACGAGCCAAACGATCCATAGTGTCGGTCTCCTTAATAGCAAGAAAATGGGCTGATTTCGTTAACCGATCGACAATCACCCATATCTTGTCGTTCCCGCTTGGTGACTTAGGAAGTTGTGTGACAAAATCCATAGTAATCCGTTCCCATTTCCATTCCGGAATTTCAGGTTGTTGCAGGAGACCCGACGGTTTCTGGTATTCCACCTTGACTTTAGCACAAGTCAAGCATTTACTCACGTATGAGGCTATGTCCGACCTCATGTTTGGCCACCAGTAAAGTACCTTCAGATCTTGGTACATCTTATCCGAACCAGGATGAATAGAGTACCGGGACTTATGAGCCTCATCAAGAACAAGCTCCCGTAGTCCCCCGAATAAAGGAACCCATATGCGTTCTGCGAAATAGTGCAGGCCATCAGGCCTTCGCTCTAGGTGCTTGTCGGCACCGTGCATGGTTTCAGCTTTAAGGTTTTCCTCCTTCAAAGCTTCCAACTGGGCAGAACGGAGTTGATCAGGTAACGACGAATGGATAGTGAGTTGCAACGCCCGAACACGACGAGGTTTAGAAGATTCCTTCCTGCTCAAGGCGTCTGCTACAACATTCGCCTTGCCAGGATGGTACTTAATAGCACAATCATAATCGTTCAAAAGTTCAATCCAGCGACGCTGCCGTATGTTCAAGTGTTGTTGGTCGAAAATGTGTTGGAGACTCTTGTGATCGGTGTAGATGGTGCATTTGGTACCGTACAAGTAATGTCTCCAAATTTTCAACGCGAATACCACGGCACCCAACTCCAAGTCATGAGTTATGTAGTTCTTCTCGTGCACTTTGAGTTGACGAGAAGCATACGCAATCACTTTCTCGCGCTGCATCAACACGCAACCGAGTCCATGAATGGAAGCATCACAGTAAACGACAAAATCATCAGGACCCTCAGGTAAAGACAGAATGGGAGCAGAACACAGTTTAGACTTCAGTTCTTCAAACGCGGACTCTTGTGATTCACCCCAGTCGAACTTCCTATCCTTCTGAGTGAGAGTGGTGAGGGGTTGAGCAATCTTCGAGAACCCCTGAATGAAACGACGGTAATAGCCCGCAAGGCCTAGGAATTGCCGCACCTCAGTTGGCGTCTTAGGTGCTCCCCAGTCCTTGATCGCTTCGATTTTAGCAGGATCGACATGAATCCCTAGTTCATTAACCACATGTCCTAGGAATTGGACTTCGCGTAACCAAAAGTCACACTTTGAGAACTTGGCGTAAAGTTGTTCCCGTCGCAAGAGTTCCAAAACTAACCGCAGATGTTCCCCGTGTTCGGTTTCGTTCTTGGAGTAGATCAGAATGTCATCAATAAACACAATGACAAACTTGTCCAGATACGGTTTACAGACGCGGTTCATCAAGTCCATGAAAACCGCCGGTGCGTTCGTGAGACCGAAAGGCATGACCAAGAATTCAAAATGGCCATAACGTGTTCGAAAAGCAGTCTTTGCAACGTCAGCCTCCCTGACGCGCAGCTGGTGATAACCGGACCTCAAGTCGATCTTGGAATAATAACTAGAACCCTGAAGCTGGTCGAATAGATCATCGATACGTGGAAGAGGATAACGGTTCTTGACGGTCAACTTGTTCAGCTCTCTGTAGTCTACACATAATCGGATACCAATCTGTCACACCCTCAAAATCCACTTGCGGAGTTTTACCGCGAGGCGCATGACAAACCAGGATCCAAACCAACGATCACAATAAACAAGTCTAAATGTAATTAATGCAATACCAAAACATAGTTTTAAAATCCCGTTTACAGCGGAAGCTTATTCAAAATAAAGTTCAACATAAATAACCAAAGTTCAATGTTTATGAAATCATGCAACTCTATCTAGACGCCGTGCAGACGCGTGCGCCCTAGATCCATGTGCTACCTTAGCGACCTGAGAAAACATGTAAAAGTTTACGTCAGCACAAAAATGCTGGTGAGTTTACAGGTTTGCAGTTCAAGTACCAAGTTCACCTGTCCATACTATAACAAATAGAAAACCAGTATACGCTAGCTAGGCGTACGTTTTGTTACTACCACGATTGGAAAACCATTACTAACACGAATACCAGTTGTTGTGCCCGAATAGTTCCAAATGTTCCTGTTGTTCCTGTTTGAGACAATATGCACTCGCCCGGCCCTCCAAGCCGACGAGCGGGGTTGGTCACTCCCAATAGCGCTATTCACATTTCCCCGTTGTGCAAACCCGCACATTCATGGTTCCCCCCGGGACTTCCAAAGATCGTGTAGTATACGTTAGAACCCATAGTATGACAGAATTTACCAAACAATCGTTTTAACACATGTTTTCTCCCCCGAAAGTATAAAACCAGTTTAAAAGAGGGGCCGTAAACTCACCTTAAGTTGCTTTACTCCTAATCCCGAGTAAACTCAGCTGCTATGTTAGTCCCGTACAGTGGCGACCTAACATACGACAGTTACAAGTACTTAGACTAATAACCCGCAGGTTAATTAGTCCCTAGATGTCCAGACCATAACCAAGTTCGTTTAAAAATACCGTGACTGTTTAACTGACCCAAAGTACAAGACTCGACATCCCATTGGTGACCCGAGACTCCCCGTGTTATGTTTACGCTCCAAAACATACAATAACGCAAGTACACTTAACATACGTTAACACACAACAAGGTATAGCACATAGTTCACGTATCACCGAAATACCTCCAAATATATGTTACCAAGTTATTAGACATGTTACGGGGTTCCTAGCATGTTACTACATGTCAAATCAGGTCTCGGTATGCTAATATACACTTACAGCAGCAGTACACGCGATTAGGGAGGCTAATCGCATGACATGTCACACGAGTTGGGCTAATCGCCCCTTAAGCCATGCGAGTAGGGCTACTCGCCTTTGTTGCCACACGAGTAGCCTACTCGCCCCTATAGTCAGGCGAGTAGGGCTACTCGCCCCTGTTGACATGCGAGTGGGGCCTAATCGCCCCTAACACAGGCGATTAGCAAGGCTACTCGCCTGTAACCTTGCTGTTCCGGTTTTTCGCGCGTTTAACGTTCCAAATCAGATCCAGAGCGTGTGTAACTACCCAATATCATCCCAAACACTATCCTAACCATGTTTAACCCAAAACCCTTCGTTCATCCTCGTAAAATCAGTCCTGCATGCAATCAAAGCAATCCAAACACATACACATAGCATGCAACATTCAAATAACGCATGTAATCTTAACCCTATTATCCAATTACTGAGATTCCTATCATAATAATAACAATATTACTTCTGACCTAGCATGATAACACATCAACACATCATCAAGATTCATAAAAATCCTATCTTTCTAATCATACATACCCATAACACATGTTTATTAATTATAATCCGATTAATAACTCTTATTGACGATTTTCAGAAATCTTTTTCGTTTATGAACAGGTCTGGACCATTAGGGATTGATTAAAAATGTTTACAAAGTATTATGGATGAGAATTAAACCTTGGAATTGCAAAAGGATGATGATTAGACCTTGAAACCTTGTGTTTTTGATCAAAATCGCCTTCCAGAGGTTGTTTAAGTGTTTGGGGCGGTTATGGGACGACTAGGGTTGATATTAGGGAGTTTAGGAGGTTAAGTGTTGTATTTATAGGCGTTTCTAATCGTTCCAGCACGTTACATGCGATTGTGCAGCAGTTCATGCGATTAGGGCTGCTAATCGCATGAACTAACATGCGATTGGGCCTACTCGCCCATAACATCACACGAGTAGGGGCCTAATCGCCCCTATGTCCCTCTACTCGCCTCCCCTATGGGCGATTAGGCTTCCTAATCGCCTGTAGGGGTTCCTTTGGTGTGTTTTGCGCGTTAAACCCCGTTTTAACATATGTTAATGCATATTCATGTACCGACAAGTCACATAATGATTGTAAACACAAAACACAAGTAAATACACATATTTACACTCGTTCACCAATTCCCGGGACTCGAGACTCGTACGTTCCGTATGCCCTGACGATCCTACAAATCGTCACCGTTTGTACACTTGGTTAAGGACCGACATCTAATGAACCTCTAGACCAACATCCAATGATCTTCTAGACTAACTAATAGTTCCCGAACCATATCCCGACTTAACTAACCCAGTTAAGTACGATATACGCGTGACTCGCTAAGGTAGACTTTCATCTAGACAACGTTGTTAACCCGAATTTGCCAGGTGTCACATTGGATCAATTGCTAGATTTAAGATGTGAACCAACTTACAAAAAAATGATACCCATCTAAAAAAAAGATGCCATAACATCTATGTTAGCTTTTTGTTTGAAAATATTCAATTCAAAACGACTTGCTTTTTAGATGATCCATCTATAAGAAGACGATTCTAAAAATCTTTCTAGTTACTTCGTTCTCTATTTCTATTTGATATTGAATTCATCTCAAGTATCTTTATCATCCCTGCTTTTATTTGACTTTTTTTTTTTTTTTTAAATTTAGATGTTAAGTTTATACATTTAATTCTAAGTTCTCATAGCTATCATGTAATGACAGCAGCTAAGGTTTGGTGGGGCTCCATTTGGGTACCCTTGTGGGTATGTCGGCAACCACGGGAACACAGTTGTCTCCCACTCGGGTAGGCTTGGCGGGTTTTGGGCCTTTGGCATCAGGTAGTACTCACCGAAGAAAGGCCACCAAATGAGTCCATTGGAGCCGGTCATAAAAAATCAATAAAAACGGATAAGTGTATCTAAAAAGAGTGATGCCACTAATTAGGGTAATTCAAGATAAACATTAGGTGGAAGTGTAGGATTGGCGGAAATCTTAAGGTGGTGAAGTGGTGAAGGGTAAGAAAGAAGTAACCCTCCCGTCCAGTGGCGGATTTTGAATGAAAAACCTGGTAGGGCCAAGCTCAATCTGGTAGGGCCGGATTTAATACATATAAAAATTTTTGAAAATTTTCGTTATATATTACACTACGTAATGAAAAAACTGGGTGGGCCGAGGCTTGGTCTGGCCCTAGTGAAGAACCGCCCATGCTCCCGCCCTCATATTATTAGAATTTTGCACTCGTTTCATGTGTTTGACAACTCTGCTACGTACCATTACATGTGATTAGATCAAAGTTACCTACAATTACCTACTTTTGTATGGAGTATTAATTCATAGGATATCATAATAATTACACACGCTTAGCAACATTTTTCTATTGATGACCGTCAGAAGCAAATTTTCATGTGCCCTTCAAAGATTTCATAGTTGCAATATTATCAACTTTGTGCATAAGGATTAATGATAGAATTATAATGGACATAAAAAAAAAAAAAAAAAAACACAAGGTTTCTCCATAGGTATAAAATAATAAATATGGATATAATAGCAACTTTGTGCATATGAGAATCAACTCAACCAAAGAGGCATAATAATAAAGATGGGTATAAATTATTTGATTTAAACCGATATTGTTGAGTCATTGAGTATCTTTGATTATCTACGAATATTGAACCATGATTTATAGTAAATATGGATATAATAGCAACTTTTATTTTGAACGGGTACAATAGCAACTTAGCAAGTGAAGGTGAAAGTTTTAGCGTAACAAGTGGAGTTGCAACTTTTAGTAATATTATCTCTATATTAAAATGGAATGTCGATGGAGATTTTCCTATTAACCCCTTTAACTTTGAAATATTATCGTATTTAACCCTGTAATTTTACTTTCGTATTATTCCCTTTAACTTTTAATAATTGCAATTTTAACACTCAACTATTACTCTATATATACTACACTTTCTCAACTTCTTTTTTTTTAACTAATTTATTAGCGTGTTTAAAAATTTTGACCCGCTAGAGTTTCTAAAGATTAAAGTTTACCCCTTTTCGTACCTAAACCTAAGAAAATATATTTTTTTATGTATGAATTTTAATATATGTCATTATAAATACGAGTTGATCTACGTTTTGACATAATTTTTTTTTTCTTTTGGATAACGAGTTATGTCAGATATAATGTGTTTTAATAATTATTTTATGAGCGCTTCCAACATTTCGTGTAAATTTCAATTTGTTTTGAACCGAGTTAAAAACATTGTGTTTACACATCAGTAATTGCCTTTTACGCATTGTGTTTTACAAATTATGAGTATCATATAATGTCCTTACGCATTGTGCTTTACACTTAGTGTGTTATTGCACGGTTCAACATGACACGCGTCGCCACAACGCGTGGCGGGCAAAATACTACTTTTTATAAATTTTGAAAAGGTACAGTGGTGGTGGATAATGGATATCATGATATTTTTTTTAATTATTATCAAGACGCAATCTTGTAAAAAACGAGTTTATTTTGATTACTCCACTAAAAATCATTCTAATTTTTATAAATTTTGAAAAGGTACGGTGGTGGTGGATAATTGATATCATGATATTCTTTTAATTATTATCAAGACGCAATCTTGTAAAAAAAAGAGTTTATTTTGATTACTCCACTAAAAATCATTCTAAAAAAAAAACAATATAAACCATTTCAAGCCTAAAGTTAAAAGACACAATATGATGATAAATTAAAAATAAAAATAAAAGCCATGACATCTTCTATATCGTATTACAGTTAATACAGTATGTTTTTCTGTGAAAAAGTTAAACAATAAAAAAAACAATTAATTAAAGACAAAATCTTAGGATATTAATATTAAACGTATTTAAAAAGTGACATAAATTACAAGACGGTTGTATTCCATTCCCATATTTCCATCACATGTTTTCTCTTCCTCCCGTCCCTTCCTTTTGCTATTTACATGCAACTTTCGGTCATCCACCTCCTCATTTCCCTGTTGATAAAAGTCTAACACTAAAATTTTATGCTTAAAAAATTCATCATTCTAGCATAAATCTTTAAAATATTATAATTACTCATTTTTTTAAAATTTTAAACAGGAACATGTTATTTAACAATATTATGTTAAGAACCGTGAAAAATTGAGGACTATGTAAAACACTCTCAATTAGTGAAGTTATGAATTAACGGGAGATGAAAGACCGTGAGGTAAGCGGTTATCTATCGTCTTTTGTATTACACTTGATGCAAAATGGATAAGTTTATTATACGATTCTTGTACTTCTCTACTTAGTTATTGATTATGAAATTATCGTTCACTCGTAAAATATATAAAAAGTAGGTATATCCGTTCATTAATTATACATTTCCCACACAATTCTCAACTTAATTACTAATTATGAAATGATCACTGATCTACTAAAATCTATACAAAAAAATAGGATACACACTTACATAACTAATTAATTCATTTAATAATATATATTAAACAACTAAATACAAAAAATACAAGTTAAACACATGTTTTATCATAATATATCTTTTATTCAAAACTGTTATTATATTTATTAATTTTTAATTATTAAATACAACGTTTCTTGTGAATGAAAACCCACTAAATGGATAGTTCATGTGAGCAAAAATAAAATAAAAAAAATATAAAAAAAAAAAAGAAAAAGAAAACAAAATTCAAAAGAAAAAGTAAGAGGGAAAAAGCAAGGTGTGAATGAATAGAAGTGAAGTGAGTGATAATAAGCAAGTAAAAGAAAACATATCGGTTGGAGAGCGTGGCCTATGCTGTGCTTCTTCTCCTTTCTTCACTCACACCAAACCAACCCCACATAACAACACTACAATAGCACAATCATCATGATCATCCAACATCCTCTGCACTCCCCACTCCTAAAAAGCAACCCCTTCCCTTATATCCACTACCTTTAATTCTCCCACAATTTCACTACAACCATTTCATTCTCCTCATGGACCACCGTCACCACCACCACCACCGTCTTCCGCCGCCTTCTTTTCTCTTCATCCTCTTCTTCATCTTAATATTATCCTTTGCATCCGCTCTTCCGTTAGAGCTTGTTGCACTCCTTTCTCTAAAAGCATCCTTGAAAGACCCTAGAAACACATTTCATCAATGGAAAGTGTCTGATTCTCAGTCCGAGTCCGGGACGAATGGTAACTTCGTCCCGGACTCGGTCTGGTGTTCGTGGTCCGGGGTCACGTGTGACCCCGGAACACGCCAGATTAACTCATTAGACATCTCCAACTGGAACGTATCTGGTACTATACCCGCTAGTATCAGATACTTAACCGGTTTACGCTTTTTAAACATTAGTAGGAACAAATTCACTGGTCCTTTTCCAACCGCTATATTCGACCTCCCTTTGCTTCAAACTCTAGATATCAACCATAACCTTTTCGGTTCGAGTTTTCCACCGGGTATTTCCAAACTTAAGTTCCTTACATTCTTTGATGCTTTCAGTAACAGCTTCGTTGGCTCGTTACCAACCGAGTTCATTCGGTTAAGGTATCTCGAGCATTTGAACCTCGGTGGAAGCTATTTCGAAGGCGAAATTCCTCACGAGTATGGCCAATTTCAGAGGTTAAAATTCTTGCATCTTGCAGGAAACGTTCTTAGCGGTGAACTCCCTGAAACATTAGGTAGATTAACGTCGCTAGAGCATTTAGAAATCGGATACAATGCCTTCTCTGGCAATGTTCCAATGCAATTCGCTTCGTTATCCAATCTATCGTTTCTTGACGTGTCAAACAATAATCTGTCTGGTGAATTTCCTATCAGTGTTACAAACATGTCAAATGTTCAGACGTTGTTGATATTCAAAAACAAATTTCACGGTGAAATACCCGCGGATATTGGCAAATTAATATCCGTTGAGTATTTTGATCTGTCTGATAACAAGTTTTCGGGTAGCATACCGAAAGAAATCTCGAGTCTAACAAACCTCAAAACGTTGAGTCTTATGAACAACAAGTTGACTGGAAGCATACCCGAAGGGGTAGGCGATCTTCCAAACCTCGAATATTTGTTTTTGTGGAACAATTCATTAACAGGAATGTTACCACAAAAACTCGGAATGCATTTAAAGTTGCAAAGACTAGATGTCTCATCAAACTATCTTTCGGGTCCAATTCCGCCTAACTTATGTCTAGGCAACATGTTACAGAGACTAATTCTGTTCTCAAACAAGTTTTCTGGTCCGTTACCAAAATCTCTAGCGAATTGCAGTTCGTTGTTAAGGTTTCGCATCCAAAACAACGATTTAAACGGGTCTATTCCAGTCGGGTTTGGTAGTTTGCCTAATATTTCGTTTATGGAGATGAGTAAGAATAGTTTTACTGGCCCATTTCCGCATGATTTGTGCAATGCTCCTAATTTGGAGTACTTGAACGTATCGGAAAATTCATTCGAAGATGAGCTACCGGAAAACATATGGAATTCGCCGAGTTTACAGATATTTTCAGCAAGTTTTAGTAATCTCAGAGGTGAAATACCGAAATTCGGAAGCTGTAAAAGCTTATACAAGATTGAAATTGAAGGTAACAATTTGAGTGGTGGAATACCTTCTGATATTGATCATTGTGTGAAGCTGATTTCGTTGAATTTACGGCACAATTCGCTTTCGAGTGTTATTCCATGGGAGATTTCGTCTATACCGTCGATAACTGAAGTTGATCTTTCACATAATCTGCTCACTGGTACTATACCGTCGACTTTTGGTAACTGCCGTACGCTGGAGGCGTTTAATGTGTCGTATAATCAGCTCACAGGACCCCTGCCTTCGTCTGGGATCGCGTTTTCAAGCTTGCATCCTTCGTCGTTTACTGGAAATGAAGGACTCTGTGGTGGAGTTATTAAAAAACCGTGTGGGACGGAAGCTGAACCTGAGGTGGAAAGGATTAAGTCGAAGAAGTCTATGGGCGCGATCATGTGGATTATGGCTGCAGCGTTTGGTGTCGGTTTGTTTATGCTTGTGGCCGGAATCCGGTTCTTTAGGGCGAATTACCATAGAGGGTTTGTGGCGGAAGAGGCAGAGACGCGGCCGTGGAAATTAACTGCTTTCCAGCGGTTAAATTTTACTGCAGAAGATGTGCTTGAGAGCTTGTCAATGACAGGTAAGATTATTGGGACGGGTTCTACGGGAACCGTGTACAAAACTGAAATGCCAGGTGGCGAGATCATAGCGGTGAAAAAGCTGCGGGGAAAGAATAAGGAGACGATTCGACGGAGGAAAGGCGTGTTGGCTGAAGTGGAGGTATTGGGTAATGTAAGGCATAGGAACATAGTAAGGTTGTTAGGGTGCTGCAGCAACAAAGAATGTACTATGCTGTTGTATGAGTACATGCCTAATGGCAGTTTAGATGATTTGTTGCATGGGAAGAACAAATGTGAGAATTTGGTGGGGGATTGGGTCACGAGATACAATATCGCGTTAGGGGTGGCTCAGGGGATTTGCTATCTCCACCATGACTGTGATCCGGTGGTTGTTCATCGTGATTTGAAACCTAGCAACATTCTGTTAGATGGTGAGATGGAGGTGAGGGTGGCGGACTTTGGGGTAGCTAAGCTCATCCATTGCGACGAGTCAATGTCAGTAATTGCAGGGTCCTATGGCTACATCGCGCCAGGTATGGTTTTTACATTTAAGTGCAATTTTATCTATATACATCTACATTTGTAAAATACCTTATTTGTCTGCACAATACTTTAAGTGCATTTTTGGGGCAATATCATGTATATGCATTTGTTGATATCCGTTATTATAGTATGGTTTTCGCTAACATTTTTAAACACTTAAATTATGCAGAATATGCATACACTTTGCAAGTCGATGAGAAAAGTGACATATACAGTTACGGCGTATTGCTAATGGAACTCATTAGCGGAAAAAGGTCAGTGGATTCAGAATTCGGGGACGGAAACAGCATTGTGGATTGGGTGAGGTCAAAGGTCAAGACCAAAGAAGGTACAAAGGAGGTGTTAGATGAAAATGCGGGTGGTTCATGTAGCTCGGTGAGGGAAGAAATGTTGCTCGTGCTTAAGGTCGCAATGTTATGTACAAGTCGAAACCCGACTGACCGGCCATCAATGAGAGATGTAGTGACAATGTTGCAAGAAGCTAAGCCTAAGAGGAAGTCACCGGACAGTAGTGGCAGATTAGTTATCAATGGTGGTGGAAAACCTCAGGCACAAAAGTCTAGTGTTTGAATGTTAATAATGTTTTGGGTCTAAGTTGTGGGGATTGGTATAGACTATAGAAGTGTTCCTTGTTTTTTATGTTAGTTTATTTCTCTTTTTATTTTTGGACTATCAATGAACACATTGTGTCTGATTGTAAACTGAGAAAATAATGAATCTATGGTATTGTAAGGTAAAATGGGCTTTGGTTTATGTGATTTTGCTATTTCTATTGTTTTAGTATATAATAAAAAGTAAAATCTGAATTGGAAGTAAATTTGGAACATATGTTTACGTTTCCAAAGGGTTTAAATGAATTCAACTTTTATCGTATTTTAAGTTAATTAATTTTTATCTTATGGTCTATACTATTTATATTTTTAAATTGTATAAGGTTGAGGTTTCAGATTTAGAAAAAAAAAATGATATTTTTTAAATTTTTGTTTGAACATTATTTTTTTTCCTGTTTTAAAAAGTACATTTTTGTCTAATGCAGCCACTATACGATTAAGTGATGAATTTTGTTATATGGATTCAGATTTCAGATATGTTATTTGTTTTTGTAGAAGGTGGAGATAGGGACGGATGGAGTAGCGCTTGTAGGGCCGATTGGAGGATCAAGGGTGAGGTAGTAATGGGCTGAGAAGATTGGGCCAAAGGAGATTGTGGAATACGATGGTGATTATGGAATATGAGGTGATAAAAAAAAACCAGTTCGGGAACCGAAACCGGTAAAACCAACACAAACCGAAACCGGCACTAAAAAAATCTCAAACTGAACCGAACCGAAAACCGGCCTAAAACAGACGAAAAAACCGGTCAAAAGAAACCGAAACCGGTACACAAACCGGAACCGAACCGAAACCGGTATCGCTAAAAACCAGCCGAAACCGGTAAAAAACCAAAACCGAACCGAAACCGGTTTAAGAAAAATACATTTTTGGCCATAAACACAAATAAAACTTTGTTTTTTTTTTTGTATTAATATTCAATTCCCTTCTTTAAAAAACCCTAAAAGTTATTAAAAGTTAAATTTTATGTATTTTATACGATTTTAAAAAGTGCGCGAAAAAACTGATTAAGAACCGAACCCGAACCGAAACCGGTCTTACGAATCGACTGATCCAAAACCGAACCGGTTTGGAACCGAAACCGGTTCCACCAGGAACCGGTACTGTAGCGAACTGGTTCGACAAAAAACCCGATTTGCTTACCTCTAAGCGGAAGGTGGAGACGGGAAAGGCAAATGGTTTGGGCATAATGTGCAAGGAGGTGAAAAAGTGGGACTAGGAGGCATAGGAGGTGGAAGAATAATGATGGACGGTTGATTCGGGAGTGGCGGAGCAGGAAAAGATTCATCAAAGTTTGAGAAGATAAGAGTCGACTCGTCAATGTGAGAGACTTGCTCGCTAAATGGAAAAGTTTCCTCATCAAATTGAGTGTGCCGAATGATATAAATGCGGTTTATTTAAGGATCAGACACTGGTATCCTTTGTATCTGACATCGTAAGCAATGAAAATACGCTCAACACTGTGAGGGGAGAGTTTGTGTTTGGCATAGTCCCTTAAGTAAGGAAAGACACAACCAAAATGAAAAAATTCGAGTATGTGGGGGCGTGGCCATATAGGATTTCAAAAGGGGATTTATGGTCTAACAGCTGAGTGGGTCGACGATTAATGATGAAAGCGGTTGAGGAAAAAACATCAACCCAAAGAGTTGCCAGTGAATGAGAGTTGAATAGCATGGCTAAGCCGGTCTTAGTGATGTGTTGATGCTTGCGTTTGGCACAACCGTTTTGCAGTGGAATGTGGGGACAAGATAGACGGTGATGAATGCCTTTTTCACGAAAGAAAGTTTGCACTCGAGTGTTTGCAAATTCAGTGCCCTCGTCACTTTGAAACATTTTAATGGTGTTAGATAGTTGATTTTGAACATAAGCAGTAAAAGCAATTAACACATCATAAAAATCAGACTTATGTTTAAGCGGGTAAAACCAACTAAAGCGAGAATAATCATCAATGAACATAGCATAAAAACGATATCCATTGACGGACATAACAGGTGTGGGTCCCCAAAGATCACAATATATTGAATCTAAAGCATGTAATGAACGTTTGGTATTTAAATCAATGGCAAACGATGAGACTTAGATAATTGACAAGGAGAAAAAAGTTCTAGTTTAGGTAATAATGAAGTAACAAATAAAGAACCGTTTTTATTTAACTTAGAAATAGCAACAAACGAAACATGACCAAGACGACCATGCCATTTCTTAAAGGAGGCTTTAAGATGTTGGGAGGAATAGGATGCCACGAACACACGTTGTCCTTCTCTGAGAATGTAAAGGTCGTTCTCACACGTGCCTCTGGCCAGGGTTTGCTTTGTTTTGCGATCCTGAATATTGAAAAAATTATTAGAGAAAGCACGTTAACATGAGAATCATTTCTAAGTCTACTTATGAAGAGAAGGCGTTTTTTGATATGGGAAACAACAAGAACATTGTTTAAGGGGATTTTGTTTTGAATAGTGGCGGATCCGATTTCAGTGACATGTAAAGATTTACCGTTTCCGAATGTGACAAAGGTTTTACCTGGATTTCCATAAGGAGCAATAACATCATCATCATTGGGAGTCATATAAGTATCAGCTCCCGTGTCACAAGTCTAGTCAGGATAGTCATCAGTGACATGACATTGGGCATGGAACGCTTGAGCAAGTAAGATTGGCATCAAGTGAGAAAACACGTTTGGCATAAGAAGCAATATTTGGACAAGCTCCTGTATAATGGCCCTCTTTCCTGCACGATTGACAATGGGGGTGGTCTCCTAGCGCGACCACGACCATAGGAACGACCGTGACCACAATTATTTGAGGAAAAATTAGATGAGGGTTACCAGATCGGTTTTGTTGCGCCACAAAGGAGACCTGCGGAGTGGATATTTCAAGAAAAGCTCCTAATTTTCGGCTTTTGAAAGAAGTTCACGGAATGTGAGATTGGCTGAGATAGCACGATGAGTGCTGGAGAAATTTTCATATGTGGGACCAAGGCCACATAGATACCAATGGCACTTATCACATTCGGACAAAGGGTGGCCGATGGCGGCCAACTCGTCACAAAGAGACTTGAATTTCGACCATAGTCACTGATAGAGAAAAGCCTTTTTGCAACCATCTCAGGGGTATCTTGAAGTGTATGAACTCGATCAATGGAACGGTGACTTAAGGCTGTCTCCAGAGCAAGCCAAACTTGCCGAGCGGTTGTTAAGCCAATAATCTCGGACATAGCCTCTTCAGACAGAGAGGATTGAATAAGAAGACGGACCAATTGGTCTACTTCCAGCCAAGAAACATAGTCAGGATTTGGTGTGGCTTTGTCGTCGGCTTTGAGAGTGGCAGGCGGAGGGGCGGCTGTACCATCAACATGGTCGTAAAGCTTGACCATGGAGAGGACATGGGTGATTTGATGGGACCATGGGAGAAGGTTGAGAAGATTAATTTAAGAGGGATAAAATGGAGGAGTGTGTGAAGCGGGACTGGGTTGGTTTGGCCGAAAGTAGACATGGCTAGAGAAAAGGTAATCGGAAAAGAAAAGAAGATGGCGGTAGGAAGGAAGATAGCCGTGAAAAATGGTTCAAGGAAGGGATCAATATCTTATGCTGATACCATGTAGAAGCTGTATATTTTTCAAAATGTCTTTCATTGATAACAAAGGTACAATATATACACAAACATTTGACATATAAAAGGAAATACAATATATACTAATGAATGCGAGAATTAATGAGAATAAATCAAAGATATGGAAATCCTTGGTTTATGTCTTGTTGTTAGTTTCTTTCTTGCTAAAAATGTTAAGTTTTATATCTTATATCTATACAAATTATTTGTGGCACTTAAAAAATCTTATATTGTTCATTCACAAAGTGACACATGGATATAACGAATGCCCAATTTCAATTACCAACTACGCGTTGTGATCATATTGACTATAAATGAGATAGATTCTTCAATTAAACGAGTTTGGTACATACACTTAAAGTATGTGCAACTATGACATTAACATGTCAATTTTTTGGTTATCAAGACGTCTGTGGTTATATTCAATGTTCACCAGAATAATTTGTGCTTAGATGGACACTTGATGTGAGTATTGGGGTACATAAGACATTTTATGAATATTGGAGGTTATTAGTGAAACTATTCATAGTTGAGATTAAATTTTGTCTCTAGGTTAAATATAGGGGAAAGATCATGAACAAAGTGTTTTTTTTTTTTTTTTTTTTTTTTTTTTTTTTTTTAAGAACTGTGAGAATTAAATGAGGGTATTTTTTCGAATTTTTTCCCATATTGTTAAACATGTATTGTAGTATTGAAATCTAAAAAAACAAAAAATAAATAAATTTTGGTGTAGAGTAATTACGTAATTACTGTTGTAGAGTAATTACATAATTACTCTAGTGTAAACTAATGTATCTATACTTATATTATAAAGCATGAGGGAAGGATACCAACAAAATTTAAGTAAATACTACATCTTATGCTTATGGTACAACAACTCAATGAAGTTAGTAAAAGGGTAAAATTGTCATTCTATATGAATATTTAAGTTGATTATGTAATCAAGTTAGACTTTAGAGTTTAATGTAAATCTAACTAATTATTAATGAATAAGAAAGAAATCCAAAAGTCTTAAGAGTTACAAGAATCATATGAAAGCCAAAGAGTCACCACCCTTTAATTGCTTCTAACTCTCAATTATTTCAATTAAACCACTCATTATTGCTTTTAACTCAAGCAAATATATCATTATATAAACCAAGTAAAGCAATAACATTTGGTACTCCATTTATCCTTACTCTCTGTTTTTTTCTTTTATAAAAGTTTGTTCTCTATACAAAGTGTAATCAATCAATCAGGTATGTTTTTTTCTTAATCTTTAATTTATTGTAATTCATATAGTTTTTTACTTGTTTTATTTAGATTTCACTCATATAACTTAGTGGTACACATGTTTTCATCGATCAAGGTTTATTGCTTTACTTGGTTCATGGATATTGGAATTTGGAAGGGGAGGATTTGCACATAATTCTCATGAAGAATGTTCTTGTACATGTTATAATGGGTACCTGGATGACATGTATGGTCGTGTTTGGGATTCGGATCTTGCAAAAAGACGAAGTTTTCTGGTGAGAGTGGGAAGTTTAGAAGTTTTATGCACTTGTTATTGATTTATTATATGATAAGGCCTTAATCGTGTTAGTTACAAGTTTTTTTATGTGGTCACTGTACCAGGAACAAGACAGTTTTATGGGAAGAAAATAGGTTGTACGACTACTTTGTGAACCCTAATAAGGTATGAATTTTAATTATTTTTTGCTCATATGTGATTTCGAAAACCTTATGAATCAAGTCAAATGAAAGTTTATGTTGTTTTTACTTATTACACTTTAGTTGTAATACTCTTTGCCCCAGGCTTTTTCTAAATACCCCAAATTTGAAGTTTTGTGAAAAGAATAAATATCTATAATCTAAATCTAATCTAATCTAATCTATCTAAATACATTATAAAGGAGGAGTGATGTACAACATAGTAATTTTGTACATCATCCAACTATTATAGCAACATGTACAAGTAAATTAAGCTTATATCACAAGGGTATAATTAGAACTTTGTGGAACATTAAGACACTTGCAAGGATATCAATGTAATTTTACTAATGGCATTTTAGTTAAAACTAGAAAATTGTTTCCACCCTTACCCTCAATGTATACAAACAGACTCCATTCAATTCCTCCAACTCTTGACTCATCATAACTCCCTTCAACATCAGTATGCTTTTTCTTCCTATTGTTAACTCATCATCAATGCCGAACTTTCGGTTTCGAATAACCTCTCATTATTATCACAACAAGGAGAATGATGAACATTCAATTGTTCAAACGAGGCACTCTTTGAATGAGACATGGTCACGGCTTATTAATCATAGTAATCAAGAAGTAGGTACACGTTGTTATAATTTCAATTTTAGGGTTTTGAATTGGGGTTATATTCAGATTTAACCTTATTTTTCTGAATTCCCTAAAAATCCTAATTCATCCCAGTTAGGTCTTCTTTTTTTAATATGTATGGATGAAATTAGTTGGGTTAAAAAGTGGGTTCTTATATTTCGTTGAGTTAGGTTACATCATGAAAAAGCGACTGCTAAAAATGGGCAATGGATGATTCCGTGGGATAATCAAAGGGTGCTAAAGCTGCTGGTGAGGATGCAACAGAAGTTATATTTTAACTTGCTAATAGGTAATGATATAGTTTATTATAGGAATTTATAGCTTTTATGCTATGTTTAATTGTTTCATGGTTAAAGTTCATAATACATTGACATGTTCTGCATATTTTTTATTCTTTGCCAAAAAAATTTTGTCAAATTACTTGTTTATATATTAATATTAACAATAATAATCCTTCAGCTAATCACATAGAACCACAAAAGCTCCACCCCTTCTGTTCTTTTTCTATCAGGTTTGTCGTAATAATCATGTTTTTCAGTTCTTTAATTCCAATTTACTTTCATTTCATGTCTTCCACTTGTTCTTATGAAGAAAAGATTTGATCTTGATGCATACATATATGTTTCTTGATGTAATTTCAGTTCAGATCTTTGATTTTATTGAATCTTTTTTTTTAACAAGATTGTTTTTGGATTTTGATGTTTGGTTAATTTGGGTGAGATTTAATTAGAAAATTTTGAAATGGGTATGTTTAAAGATTGTTAATTTTCTATTATTGTGGTTGTTTCAGAACTAGAATTAGATTTGGGAATATGGATTGATTCGGCTCCGTTTAGGGTAAGGTTCCCTGATCTTTACAAAGTGGCAAAAAATAAGCAAGCGCAAGTCAAAGACTACTATGTTATGGCTGCTACGGGGCCGCAATGGAGTTGGGAGTGGAGCCGTGTGCTTTCAGCTACTGAAAGTTCGTCGCTTAGTCATCTAAGGTACTTATTACAACAGCAGTCTAATATACAAGTGCGTGTTGATGTTTGGACCTGGGAAAACAATCATGGGCTTAACTTTTCGACAAAGGGTCTGCGCATGGATGTTGCTGCTGCTTGTTTGGGTCCAAATATTGATCCTGAGTTTATTGGAATGCGTGGGCACCGATGAAGGCAAATATCCTACTGTGAAGGGCCATTGCTGGTCGAGTTTCTTCAAAAGTGGGGCTGCAAAATCGTGGTATGAGTCTGCAATCTACTCTTTGTGATAGATGTGGATATGGCGAAGAGTCGGCGGATCACATTTTTGTGGGTTGCTTGTTCGCGAAATGCATCTGGTGGCGTATGCTCGTTTGGTTACGGATACCATGGCCAACCTCTGTGGAATCTCTAAGAGAAATTATACAGATTCTAACGGAATTCCCGGGAAGTAAAAGGTGGAAAAAATTTGTGTATACGATCGCTTTGGCCACCGTCTCAAGGATTTGACGCGCCAGGAACTCCAAAGTTTTTGAAGACAGATTCATCTTGGTAAACGCGTTAGTGGATGCTATAAGGGAGGACACTTTTTATGGATTAACAATAGGTATAAGGCGAATGCGATCTCGTGGGACAAATGGGTCTCGTTTGATGTTATAGACCTTTTGTAATAGCTTCGGGTTGTTTTTATTCTCAGTTTTCCAGTTTCTTGTTGGGTATATATATATATATATAGTTTTGGCCGTTAAAAAAAGATTTGGGAATATTTTTACTAAAAGTGGAAATTGAATCATTAGGTTTATTATTGTTCTATGATTATATTCTATCTGTACATATATTATAGATATCATCATTACTGTTCTGAGTCTAGGTATTCTTGTTGTTTGCCTAATATGACATTTTATTTTTTTTATTGCCTGAGATGTTTTTTTTACTGTCACTGAATATATATATATATATATATATATATATATATATGATGTATTTTTAGTTGAAGTGATTGTTGGTTGATACTCAAAAGGAAGGATCATTGGATATTTGATGGGTTGATTTGATGAGCATGGTGGGATAATGAGAGATTGGATGCCACCGAGCTCTAACTCGCAATCTTTTTTCGCGGGCATGTTGGGTGATGGTGCAGGCTCACAGGCAAGACCCACGGTTGAAAAACATGACAACAGTAATGATGGTGTGTTCACTTTTCCTGGACCGGATAGACAAGCGTCTGAGAACAATGACGAGAGTCAAAGAGGTTGATGAAGGGGGCTGAAAGCGGGTGAATTTGGTGAGCAGAAAGCCGGCCAATGGGTTGGGCTTGTTGAAAGGATGGCAACTAGAGCTGGGGATAATGCTCCTAGGTTGAATACGGATATTATTAAGCCTGCGGATGGTTCGCAGAACCAACAACTTCAGTCAGCGTACTTGACGATTTCACCTAATCTTAGCCCAGGGGCTTTTTTGGATTCATCTGTGTTCCTGTCAAACTCACTGGTAAGCTCGTTAAATTTCTTTTTGAAAGTCTTGAAATCTATATATGAATTAAGGGTGTGTGGATTTGTGATTTGAAAGGTGTGATATTGAATTATTAGAACAATTGAAGATAACGATTTCTGAGCCTCTTGTGCTTTTTTGTCATGCCAAACAATATAAGTTGGTTCTTTTATAGGTTCAACCGTCTCCAACAACCGGGAAATTCCAATTTGCCGCAAATGACAACAGAAATGGTGATAGGAATAAAGATAATTTCTTTGAGGAATCAAATAACACATCATTTGCCTTCAAACCTTTCCCAGATTCGGCTTCCTTACCTCGTGACCATGTAAGCAAAGTAACATAAGGTTAAAACATTTGTTATATATTTTAGGCATACGTGGTAATTATGACACATTTTATTATGAATGAGTTAATTTAGGTTGTATTATACAGGTCAAATCAATCTTTAGTCACTTTTTTAATCATTCATGAGAAGAGATTTGAAGCTGTAACTCACCCGATATCGGTTCGAGTTTTATGGGGAGTGAATTTCATTGTCATTGCTTTGTTTTCTTGTTCGGGTATCATCTAGGTAGTTTCGGGTACAAAAGGGGCTGTAGATTTCGTGTTCAATTCAACAATCGCATGGTGTGGGACATATAGTGAACTACTTGGTTTTAGATGCTCAACAACTCTCTGATATGATGCTTCATTTGCATGTTGTTTGGCTTATGCCCCTTCAAGTTTTTGTGGCTTTAGTTATTCTTTACTCATACATGGGCTTGCCAACTGCGGTCGTGTTGATTGGACTCTTAGCAGTTGTGATCTACGTGGTTATGGGTACGAGGCGAAACAACAGGTTCCAGTTCAGTGTTATGCAAAATCGCAACTTGAGGATGAAAGCGACAATGAGATGCTCAACTACATGAGGGTGATTACGTTCCAAGCATGGAAGAACACTTCAACAAGAGGACTCAAGCGTTTCCTCATGAACCATGTTCATATGTAAGTTTATAATTCAGGGATGAAATAGGTTTTGTATCAGGATGAGGAATGGTATTCAACCGTATGGAGAAGATAACTGACATGTACAAAGCTTATGACACTTGTCAATTCTTTAGTATACACTCACTTGTCAATTCTTTGGTATATACTCACTTGATTTTGTGAATTGATCATGTATAGTTTTCTTAGCAAATTGGTTTAAAATACGTGAAACCCGTCACGTAATGTACGCCAAAAAACATAACTACCCGCAGCAACGCGCGGGCATTCCTACTATCTAAACTAAGAAAAAAGTATTGTTTTCTTAACGATATACATTTGAGTAAGTTGATTTAAGTTATGGTTTATCCTTAAATGGTCTCTTGGTGCGACAGAAATATTTACCTAAAAAAGATTAAAATTGTTAAATGGGTTGAGAGTTGTCCAAAGTTTATATCTAATACCTATGCCACTTAGTTAAAAAAAAAAAAGATTATTGTTGTAACAAATACCTTTTGTAATCATATTACATGCACTACATGTTTATAAAAAAAAAGACACGAATGTGTGACTGGACCCGTTTTCAAATCATTATACAAACAATCCATTTCAAATGGTAATGATGTTTACATAAATGTGCCTAAGGAAAGCGAATCACAAAGGTTGTGGTGCAAGTCAATGGAGACCATTTGATGATGACTGCACCAAATGGTTTAAAACCAAGTATTCAAACTCAGTTGTTTACGTATCTTTTGGAAGCATGGTGTTACTAACCCAACTAGAGATGGAGAAATTTGCATGGAGTTTACAGAAAATGGGTTTTACTTTCTTTATGAAGTTAAAGATTTATAGACACGAAATTTGCCAAAAGGGGTTTCTTCATTTAACCACATAAGAAAAATGTATTATTTTTGTTAGTTCGTGTAACTAGCTTAAAATGTTGTTAATGATTTAGTGGATCAGGTTCTCTTTGTTGTTTTGGATGGTTGGTTTCATGTAGAACCACTCAAAGGAAAAAAGTTCAGTTTCATGTATATACTCTTTCGTGTTAATGGGTTTGATAACCGGTTTGTTAGTATCAAAGTATATTTTTGATATACACACCTCTTGATTTAGATTACCAATATAAATACAATATAATATACCATGAGAGGGTTGTAAATTAGCACAAAATGAGTATCAGATACTACATTATCGTCACCACTGCATTATGTAGTTTTCCGACACTATGTGCTTCAATATATGTCACCCCGCCGCAACGCGCGGGCACCCCACTAGTTTACTTTAATGACGTAATTACACTAATTTTTTTATTTTTTTGTATTATTCATCTAGAAAGTATGTTTAAGCACATGGAAAAAAAAATCTAAAAAAAAAATAAAATCCCCCTCCCCCACTTTGATTCTCACAATTCTCAACCAAAAAACACTTTGTATTTGTATTATGAATATTGGAGGTTATTAGTGAAACTATTCATAGTTGAGATAAAATTTTGTCTGTAGGTTAAATATAAGGGTGTAAAATGGATAATTTATGGTAGCAACTAGCAAGTTAACGGTTGGTGAAAGGAAGGGCAAGACACGTATGTTGACTCACATCATAAAGTGTAGAATGCGTGAAGAAGAAAAACTTTGAATAAAAAGAAATAGGAAGCTAAAGTACTTCAAATTTGAGATACAAACCAAATTAGGAATTCATATACCTAAGTAAAATAAGTGAAAAACTTTGGTAAACGATTTCCCAGCCTAGAACTCAAATTCTTTAGTGCTTGATGAGTTATGGTTAAAATTAAGAGGTCTTGATCCATTTGGATTATAAATAGCTATACTAGGTGTGTAATCGAGTTAGAATCAATGCAACACGGTTATTTGACTATAAATAACGTTCAAAAGCTAGGGATTTTTTATAATCTAGAGAAGCGATGTTATATGCTGAAAATAATGTATAAAACTTGATGTTGCTAGGTTAATAGCATCTCATTAGATGGGTATTAACTCTAGAACATAACCATTGATGACAAGTTGGGCCAGACATTTGAGGAAAATTTGACCTAATTGGGGATCAGTTATAATATTATAACTAGCCAACTAGGGGTTTGAATTTTTGACATGATCCGAAAACACGATACGAAATTCATGAACTTGAAACGAAATTCGCTGGTTTAGGTTTAGTTTAAATATGTTCGGGTCAGTTTCAGGTTTAACCCATGAACCCGTTTAGCTAAACGATCTGGTTCAGGTCAACCCAGGTGGGTTGCCAGGTTGACCCGTTTAACAAATGTATATTGCCGTTCAAAAAAAATGTATATTATATTTTATTTTTTGACAATTTGTTTTATGTCATAAATTAATTTCCTTAGGTGTTTTATGTCATAGTTATAACTTAAAAGATAAATTGACATAAGATTTCATAACTAAAATTATGTTTTTAAGTATAATTTTACTTTAATATATTAACTTGCGAACACAAATTAAAAAATTCGGGTTGAACGGGTTGTGCTCGGGTCAACTCGTGAACAAAAATTAAAAAGATTAAAATTGTGTATAAACTAAGATTAGTATTTATAAACTTGGAAGATGAGATTTGTGAGTTGTCCCTTAAAAGACACATAATCGGTGAATGTTAGTCTAAATGTTTAAAGCTAACTTTTTTTTTTATCGGCGAACAACTGTGTAGCAACCACCTTTGCTGGGTGCCGTGTCTAAGAATCGACTACTCGACCTCCAGCAGCCACCGCCTTCTCCAGATGCACGGAAACCCAAGCCCCACCCGCCCGAAGGCACGACAGTGTTATAGAACTCGGTAAAACCTCGCAGCCCGTCAAATTCGAACCGGCGCCACCCATATTCGATCTTCACCCGGATACCAAACCATAAATGATGGAAGTGAGAATTGAACCTTTGATCACATAGGTGAAACAAAAGACACTCCACTACTATGGTTGGGACAAAGTGTATAACCCATTGGAGCGAAACTATGTTTTATGACAATCTAACGAGTCAATTGGCCAAGCAAGAATTAGGACAAAGGGCTCAAAATCAGTGATTGATACATGAGTCCTAACAACCAATAGCGACAAGTGACTATACGAATTCCTGTATTTAAGAAGGGGAAAGAATAACTTAAGAAATCGAGAATCTTACGGACAAAGGTAAGTCTAAATTCTACATATCCATGAGTAAGAAAGTATATGTATGTACTTACATGGTGTGATTAAATTTAATTGTACTGTGTGATTTTGATTATGTTTGGTTTGGTAAGTCTTACTAATATCACATGTGCAAAGTTAAAGATTTAAAGCAGAAGTCTAGAGTCAGGTGGGCGATGTATGGTGATGATAACTCCAGTTTTTTCCATGGAATTGTGAATGGGAGAAAAGCTAAAAATGCGATTCCGGGGATTATGGCCGACGGGGAGTGGGTTACGAAGCCTGAGTTAATTAAAAGAGAGGTTCTGAAGCATTTCAGGAGGCAGTTTTCTGAACCTCATGTGGTCAGACCGTTCATCAGATGTAATTTTATTAAATCGGTGCCTCACGTTCTTTCGCAATCTTTGGTGGAAAGGTACTCTAAAGAGGAGATTAAGACAATTGTTTTTAAGTGTGGGTCTGATCGGGCCCCAGGCCCGGATGGTTTTAATTTTAACTTCATCAAGTTTTTTTGGAGCTACCTTGAAGCCGATTTTTTTAATCTGATGGATGCATTCTATGACTCAGACGATTTTGCCAAAGGTTGTAGCTCTTCTTTTATAACGCTTATTCCAAAGTCGAAGAACCCGGTGGGTTTATCGGACTATAGACCGATTACTTTAATTGGAGTCATTAGTAAGGTGGTGTCTAAAGTCCTGGCGCTCCGGATCAAGAAGGTGCTGAATTATGTCATCTCTGATACGCAGTCCGCCTTTCTTAAGGATAGGTTCATTTTGGATGGTCCACTGGTGTTAAATGAGGTTTATGGGTGGTTAAGCAAGAAGGGGAAAAAAGCTTTTATGCTTAAAATTGATTTTGAAAAAGCGTATGATAATGTAAATTGGGGTTTCTTGCTCGACATGTTGGATCAGATGGGTTTTCCAGAAAGATGGAGAATATGGGTGAGAGGGATTCTTGAATTGGCTAGGTCCTCCGTGTTAGTTAATGGAGCGCCTACTTTTGAGTTCCGTTGTGAAAAGGGTCTTCGTCAAGGAGACCCCCTTTCTCCCTTCCTTTTTCTGATAGTTATGGAGGCTTTTACATGTATCATAAATAAAGCTTGTTGTGAAGGTGAATTGAAGGGTATTAAGGACCAGAAATCGGGCTTGAATATTACTCATTTGCTTTATGCAGATGATGCTTTGATTATTGGGGAATGGTCGGAAGAGAATATAGAACAGACGGCTCGGCTCCTTCGGATATTTCACCTATGTTCTGGTCTCAAAATTAATATAAAAAAATCACATCTCTTCGGCGTTGGTGTGCCTAGTGAGGAGGTTATTGAGATGAGTGGTATCCTTGGTTGTAGGATTGGAGATTTTCCATTCGAGTATTTGGGTATTAAAGTCGACGCTAATATGAACCGTGTGTGTCATTGGAATACGGTGGTGGATACGGTTAGCTCCAGATTGTCGACGTGGAAAACTAACTCTCTCTCTATGGGATGTCGCTTAACTCTTATTACATCTGTTTTATCTAACCTACCTATATAGTATTTGTCTTTGTATAAAGTTCCAGTTCAGGTGGTGGAGAAAATAGAGAGTATTATGAAGAACTTCCTATGGAGAGGGTCCAATGGCGTTAAAAAGATGCATTGGGTGTCATGGGATCTGGTCACCACCTCTAAAACGGACGGGGGATTGGGTGTCTTGAAGCTTATCGATGTCAACAAGGCCTTAATTACCAAATGGACTTGGAGGTTTAAGACGGATCCAAAGTGTAGTTGGCGACATATTATTGAGGCTATTCATGGCGGCAAAGGTAATTGGTCTTTTCTTCCGGTTAACAACGGGCTCCCTGGGTGCTGGAAAAATATAGTTACGCTTGTGGATAAATTGACACTGAAGGTAAAGGGGTTAATAATCTCATTAGAGGTAAGGTAGGTAATGGCGAAGACATTAGTTTTTGGTTTGATTTGTGGTATGGAGATTCTAATTTGCGACAGCGTTGGCCGAACTTGTATCTTTTGGAAAAGCATAAAAGATGCGCTATTAAGGATAGAATTGTCATTAATAATGGCGTAGCTTGCTTTGTCGATAATTGGAAATCGGGTCTGAGTTCTTTCGGGGAAATTTCGGAGTTTAGAGATCTTATGGAGCTTGTTCCGAAGTGCTCGTTGTCAGAGACCAAAGACTCTTGGCGCTGGGAATCAGGGATCAATAATACTTTCTCTGTTAAAGGTGTTAAGCAGGTTTTGCGTGAAGATCGTGACGTTTCCAGAGACTCAGATATGGTCTGGACAGGATGGGTCCCTCTTAAAGTTAACATACATGTATGGAGGCTTGAGATGGACCGGTTACCAACTAAACGAGCTCTCATAAAGCGAAACATTAACGTCGATGATGACCGCTGCGTTTTCTGTCATTCTGCTGTGGAAACGGCCCTCCATTTGTTCACGGGCTGCGTCATATCTAGTGCCATTTGGAAGTCCATCGAGAGTTGGTGTCACTTGGATCCTATTTTTCTTTTGGAGATTAAAGATGTTATAAAGCTCCCTAATGTTAGTCATGGCTGCAAACGGAAGAAGAATATTATAAGAGGGACTGTGATGACGACATGTTGGGTGATTTGGAAGACTCGGAATAAAGCTATTTTTGAAAGCGTTCAGCCAAGGGTTTGTGATATGATCGCTTGTATAAAATCGTGTTCGTATCTTTGGTATCGTAGTAGAGCCAAGATTCTAGACATTAGTTGGAAGGATTGGTGTAGATATCCGTTGTATATGCTGTAAGTGTGTTTTTTGGCGGTCCTTGTTTTATTGGGCTTAGCCGTTTTTTAATGAAGTTAAAGTTTAAAAAAAAAAAAAAGAAGAAGAAGAAGAAGTCTTACTAATATCAACGTGTGATATTTATTATTAAGTTATATAAACAGGGTTTCATAAATGGACGTGTTGATTAAAGTCTTAGGTTGATGCTAGGCGTTAAGGCTAGCATTAAGGTATACTTTGACCTCCCTTAACTACACCTAGATGACATCACCTATTTTTCCCTATTTCACTTCATCTCAATCAAAGGAAATGGTTTAATCTCACTAACTTCATTTAACCATATATTTTTAGTGGTTTTTGGTTTAGAAAAAGAAAATAATGTAATGCAGACTTTTAACATTCGGTTAACATATTAACAAGTAACTCCTTTAACACCCTTTAACATAAGAAGGGAGTGGTACCATGGTATGCAATGTAAGTTAGAATCAAGGTTTTCAGAACCGGACCGGACGTCGAACCGGACCCCCGGCCGGTTCACCGGTTCGACCGGTTCGACCGATTCGACGAACCGGCCCAAAAAACAAAAACAAAAATTAAAAAAAAAATAAAAAAATCCGGTCCGACCGGTCCGGTTTCCGGTCCGACCGGCCGGTTCACCGGTTCGCTGCAAAAACGGTCCGACTACCCGAACCGGACCGGTTCAGGCCCCGGAGCCCGGTCCGACCGGTTCGACCGGCCGGTCCGGTCCGGTTTTCAAAACAATGGTTAGAATACACCCCATGAAGGCCTTGGGGTATACTTTAACCCTCCTTAACTCCACATAGGTTTCATATCACTCACTTTCTCCTATTTCACTCCACATCATCTCAAGCAAATGGTTTAAGTCTATTAACTCCATCTAACACTATTGTTTTAATGGTTTTTGGTTTAAAAAAGGAAACAAAATTAATTAGATTTCTTAACACTATGTTAACATGTTAACATATAATCCTTTTAACGCCTCTTAACATAAGGGGGGAGTGGTGTACAACATCGGTTAACATGCCATGTCACTGTTAACGCCCAAAATGTTAGAGTATACCACATGACCAATAAATCACAATGTGATATTTGATTATAATTGTTGGCAGTGGCAAGTGGCAACTTGCAAAGACAAGTGTTAATTGAGGGTGGGCACAGATACACCGTCCATCCATACTAGAAGCCCACTAGTATCTATATCTATATTCTATATCTATATCTATATCTATATCTATATATCTATCTATACATATTATAAACCAAAGCTATTTTAATGACATGGCACTCAAAGAGACATTCTCTTCCTTGAGTGTGCCATGTGTCATCTCATGTGGCATTGAAATATTTTAGGAAAAAATAATTTAAAAACAAAATTGGATTTTTCACCCTCATGTTTTCTCCCATAATTTTTAAACGTTAATATCTTTAATATACGAGATTTTTTAAAGAAAAAAATTACACCAAATTAACGAGCGTTTTATTATCTTTCCAACGAGTACCATAGTGCTATATAAAAAACGGAAAAAAAATTTTGTGGGGTTTTGTTCATACAGGAAAAAAAAACATAAAGTGTTCAGGTAAATCATTAATCATGTATAGACAAGTCACTAACTATGTTTAAATCAGTAAATATGATTTTTTTTTTTCAACCAGAGCCAAATAGGTTAATAGAGTTACATTAAAGTTCTTTTAGGTTAGATGTTAGCATTGGAGTTGTACATTGTTAATTTGTTTTAGGTTAGATATTAATATTAGAGTTATACATCAGTCTATTTCATATGTAAAATTGATGTATCATATTAAATTTCTCAACCCGGGACGCTCCCGGGGTATAATCTAGTATATAATAAACCAAAGCATTTTTAATGACATGTCATAATATTATGCAATCTCTCTTTTGAGAGATGCCACATATGATGTGATGTGGCAACTCTAGATCAATTAAAAAAAAGGAATAAATATGGTTTAAATATGATTTAACATAATCGATTAAATAACTAATCTACTAAATGTAAATATTAAAACTTTATTATTTTCTCTATCATGTTTCCTCTCATAACTTTTAAATATTAATATCTTTTATATACATAATTTTTTAAAGAAAAAAAAATTACACCAAATTAACGAGCGTTTTATTATCTTTCCAACAAGTACCATAGTGTTATGTAAAAAACGGAGAAAAAAACGACTATTTTTTGTAACCCGACAGGTATTGTGTCAGGTTTGGAATTAGTTTAAAAAAAATTGTGGGTTTGGGTCGGGCCTGGAATTAGGTGATACCCGACCCAATTACCCTTTTTTTTATATTAGAATATGATAACTTATGGCAGAGATTTGTTTAAAATAATAATAATAATATTCATTAATCATATATTGGCAGATGCCATTTTTATAGTTTAGATACTTCTAATTTTATTCACTTTACTTAGATTTCTGATTTCTCAACCCGGGACGCTCCCAGGGTATAAACTAGTATCTTTATATGTGTTTTTCCCTTTTAAAAGCCTCTTATTTTTAATGTGCCTTAACCCATAGTGCCAACAGCCCAATACCCAGCCAATAGCCCAATACATATAAGTCCATAACGTGATAGTGTGATGTCTCTTAAGTTGCTATTCTATTTTTGCTTACACCGTAAAATCATGAGAAAAAAAAGATCGATGGTTTTTTATTCGAAAACAATCAAATAGCAGCTACACACGGAAGCAACAAAGAAAGGAGGGGACATTTATTCGAATCGAATATGAGATTGATCAAGGTTTACTCTCATTTTCTTGAGTCTTAACCCAATGCTTTTATATTTTGTGATTGCCTCCTTGTTTTCAAGGGTCTTTTAAATTTTTTAATTGATGTTGACTTAAAAATTAATATATGGTTTTCTAGGGTTTTTAAATTTTGTAAATGAGAAGTTGTTGAACCTTATTCGACAATCGAAATTGCTTAGTGATGATAAAGGTCAATGCTTGCCTCTTCTATTATTTTCCAGTCAATATATAACAATACATTAGGGTCTATATTCATGGATAGAGAATATCACATAATTACAATAATAATTACATTCAAATCATACTATATATATATTATCTATTACACCCCCGCAGTCGAAGCGGGAGGAGACCGGATGCTGAGACTGTCTCTGAAGTCTTCGAATAACACGCGAGGCAGGCCTTTGGTGAATATATCGGCAACCTGGAACCGAGTGGGAACATGATGTATGCGCACATGACCCCGTTGAACTTGTTCCCGTACAAAGTGAATGTCCAGCTCGATATGTTTGGTGCGTTGATGTTGCACCGGGTTCCCAGAGAGATAAATGGCACTGACGTTGTCACAGTAGACCAGAGTGGCGCGGGTCAGTGGGTGACGCAGCTCTAGCAGTAAATTTCTTAACCAACATATTTCAGCGACTACATTAGCGACCCCCCTATATTCGGCTTCAGCACTGGAGCGGGAAACGGTGCTATGGCGTTTGGACGACCAGGAGATGAGAGTGTCCCCAAAATAAATGCAGTAACCACTGGTGGAGCGTCTAGTGTCGGGACACCCGGCCCAGTCAGCGTCAGTGTAAGACACAAGCGTCTGAGATGGAGAGCCGCGAAGGGTGAGGCCGTAGGTGGAAGTTCCTTTGATGTATCTGATGATTCGTTTAAGTGCATTCCAATGGTCAACTCTGGGAGAGTGCATGTGCATGCATATCTGCTGGACAGCATAGGAGATATCTGGCCGAGTGAATGTAAGATACTGGAGAGCCCCGGCAAGACTGCGGTATAAGGTGGGGTCGTGGAAGAGGTCGCTGGTGGTTGCACTGAGCTTGCTGTTTGTGTCAACTGGCGTGGCAACTAGGTTACAGGATTGCATACCTGCACGTGTGATAATCTCGCTGGTGTATGAGTGTTGCGAGAGAAACATGGTGTCTTTGTTGCGAGACACAGAAATACCCAAGAAGTAGCTGAGGGGACCGAGGTCCTTCATGGCAAATTCGCCAGCAAGCTTAGCCATGAGAGAGTGACGTAGCTTATCGGAGGACGTCACGAGAAGAATATCATCCACATATAGAAGAAGGTAAGCGGTGTGGGTGCCCTGATGAAGAGTAAAAAGAGAGGCATCGCTCTTGCTGTGCTGGAACCCAATGGAGAGAACAAAGTCGGTGAACCGCTGGTACCAGGCCCTAGGTGCCTGTTTAAGACCATAAAGGGATTTCTTGAGAGAACAAACATAATCTAGAAACCGTTTGTCACGAAAACCCATAGGCTGGTACATATATACTGTTTCATGGAGATTCCCATGAAGGAAGGCATTGGTGACGTCCAGCTGATGAACGGACCAGTCCTTCGACAGAGCAATTGACAGAACCGTCCGAATGGTAGCCGGTTTAACAACCGGGCTGAAAGTCTCGCCACAATCCACACCGACTTGTTGAAGTCGACCATCACATACCAAACGAGCTTTGTAACGCTCCAAAGATCCATCCGACCTGAACTTATGTTTAAATAACCACATGCTGCGTATAACATTCATATCAGAGGTACGAGGTACTAATTCCCACGTCCCATTGCTAACTAGTGCATTGTACTCTGTAGTCATGGCAGAGTACCATTCCGGTATAGTCAAGGCATCGGTTGGGTTTTTGGGTATAGGAATGATGGTTGTGGTGGTGGTGTTCAGGTTAAAAGGTTGTTTGGGTTTGAAAATACCGCTCATGGAGCGGGTGTGGACAGTCCTAGGTGGTGGGGCTGGTGTCGTGGGTTGGGTTGAGGGGATCGGGTTGTTTTTGGTTGTGGGCCGGTTGGTTTGTGTTTGAGCTGTGGGTTGAGAGGTTGGTTGTTGGGCTGTGGGGTGAGGGGTGGTCTGTTGGGCCGTAGAGGAGTGAGGGGAGTGAGGAGGGTTGGTGGGATGTGGGCCTGGGCTAGTGTGTGAGGTGGGGTTGGGTGCTGGGGTAAAGTCAGTGGGTGTGGGAGTGGTGGTTTGTGAGAAGTGATGGGATAGGTGATGTGGGAATGGTGTAGGGTCGGTGTTTAAGGAGGTGTAGTCCGGGTTAGGTGTTAGGGTGTGTTTGAAGGGAAATATGGTTTCGTCGAAAATTACGTGTCTAGAGATAAAGATCTCGTTGGTATTCAAGTCGAGACAACGGTACCCCCTATGTGTAGGTGGGTAACCTAAAAAGACGCAAGGGTGGGCACGGTGGTCAAGTTTGTGTATGGTGGGTGAGGGTGAGAGAGGGTAGCAAAGACACCCGAAGACACGAAGGTGGTCGTATGTGGGAGTGGTGCGGTAAAGTATTTCGGTGGGTGTTTTATTTTTGGTGATGGTGGACGGGAGAATATTGAGGAGATATGTGGCGGTTTCTAAGGCAAAGTGCCAGAAGTTGGTGGGAAGGGAGGCATGGGATAGGATTGTGCGAATGAGGTTATTGATGGTACGAATTTTCCGTTCGGCCTTGCCGTTTTGTGACGAAGTGTAGGGACAAGACAGACGGTAGAGAATGCCGTTTGTGGTGAAGAAGGTTTGAAAGGCATTATTGACAAATTCACGACCATTGTCACATTGAAACGTTTTAATGGTGTGGTTAAATTGAGTTTTTATAGCTGAAGCAAATTGGGAAAAGGCGGAGAAGACGTTTGATTTATGAGTTAAGGGGTATGTCCACAAAAAGTTTGAGTAGTCAGTCATCCAAAAATAAAACATAAAATTTGTGACCCGAGGAACTAATAACGGGAGAGGTCCACACATCACTATGAATAATATCAAACGGTAATGCAGTGCACGTCATAGAAGCAAAAAATGGAAGTTTAATACTTTTTCCCAAAACACAGGAATCACAAACATTATTAGAAAATTTATTAAAATGAATAGAACTAGTGTTTTTAATGGAATGTAAAGGTTGACGTCCTGGGTGACCAAGACGTTAGTGCCAAAGGTCAGCAGAGATGGCGGCAAGGGCGGTTGGTGGAGTGATGGAGGAGGGCCCTAGCACCAGAGGGTAAAGATCACCGCTGCTGTTGCATCGTAGGAGTGGAGCCCGCGTCTTGAGGTCCTTCACAAGAAAACCAAACGGATCAAATTCAATAGACACTAAATTATCCCTAGTAAAACGACGAACGGAAATAAGGTTTTTAACTAGTTTAGGTGAGTATAGGACATTTTTTGAGGATAAAGGGCGGGAATGGTTTGGGTAGGTATTTGGTACCTTGGCCTATAACCGGAATTGTATCACCATTTCCTACAATAATATTTTTAGCAATGCAAGAGTTAGAAAAGGAGTGAAAATCACCTTGATTATTTGTCATTGTGGAGGATGCACCGGTATCCATGTATGGTGTCAGGTCGGGTTGTTGCAGAGACATCGTATACAGGGCTTGCTCGATATCAGTTGGGGTGTACGCTGCATAATGGTTCTGAGCAGATTTCGGGCCCAAGAGTCCAGGCTGTTGGGCCGAAGTGGAGTTACTGGTGGGCTTATTTGTGTTTTGGTAGGGACATGGTGGGCTTGCCCAAGGGAATGGATAAGGTGTGTACTGGGCCGGCCCATAGAACTGATGTTGGGGCCATTGTGTGGGCCAATTACTAATGTTGGGAGACCAGTAAGATGGGGCTGTTGCCTGGGATCTTCCGTAGCCACCTCGACCTCTTCCCCGACAACCAAAGCGGCCGCCGCGGCCTTGGCCAGAGGTAGGCGGTGGACGGGTATTGTCTTGGGAGGCGGGAGGGTTATGTTGGGTGTTTTGGGTGGTGGCAAAAAGAGCCGAAGAGGCTGTTTTGGCGGTGGTTAGAGCTCTTTCGTTTTTGTCGGTTTCAGTTTGGAGAAGTTTGGAACGAGCAGCATAAAAAGATGGTAGAGGGTGGGTGTTTTTAATGATGGTGGTGATGCCCTCATATTCAGCGTTGAGACCTGCGAGAAGTTGAAGAGCCAAGCGGTCACCTTCTACCGGAGCATCGACATTAGCAAGCTGGTCCGCAATGACTTTGATCGCCTGACAATATGCGATCATATTTGGAAAACCATCAAGACGGATATTTGAGAATTTATGCATTAGGTGGATTGCACGAGCGGCCTTGTTGTCATGAAAGAGGTCCTCTATGGTGACCCATGCTTCGTGAGCGGTAGACACATTGTTGATAATAGTGTGGAGAAGATCGTTGGAGATCGTATTGAATATCCATTGTAAGACAATGGCATCAATACGGTCCCATTCATCAGAGGCTGTGGAAGATTCTGTTTCGGTGGGTGGTGGTTTCGGCTTGAGGTGGTTATTGACGGTGAGCGCTCTACAGTGTAGTTTGAACAAGGTTGCCCAAGAACCATACTGAGAGGATTCGATTTCAAGGGTTATGGGTATATAGTTTTTGATGTTGGTAACGGTTGTGGCGGGGTGAAGTTTCGATTCGAGGTTGACAGTGGGTATAAGGGTATTGTTATTTGGAGAAGACATGGTGGGAGATTAAGAAGAACAGAGAAGAATGGAGGTACAGGATCGGAGAAAAAAAGGTTCTGCCGCAGAAGAAGGATGATGTGACGAGAAAGGAAGGCGGCAGAGATGGGATTAGGTATTCTAGGGTGATACCATGATAAAGGTCAATGCTTGCCTCTTCTATTATTTTCCGGTCAATATATAACAATACATTAGGGTCTCTATTCATGGATAGAGAATATGACATAATTACAATAATAATTACATTCAAATCATACTATATATATATATTATCTATTAAGTTATAGTCACTACACAACCTTAAATAAGGTGCATATCTTTTTTTTTAGCTAATATACTAGTTGAGATTTAGGGATTTATTATTTTTTCTAGTAACTTTTAATAATTTCTTTAAAAGAAAAGAATCATATCAAGTAATAGTTCTAGTCCTTAGGATCTCGCTGATAAGATAAGATAAGAATTACAGATTATCATCCAAATCAAAGAAATGAAATAGCTATGTATCCGTCACTATCGTAGGGATAAATACGGGTGTTTAGAGTTCTTGTTTTTGTGAACTAGCTTGAACTTGTTTATAATATGATTTATGTGTTGATGTTTTTTTTTTTATTGTAGATGAGTTGGAATGGTATTTGAAGTGAACCAAACTAAAAATTGCTTGTAAGTGGCCTATTGTACACACACAAACGTATCGTACGTGGGCCTAAAGCCATACGTCCAGATCAACTTTATTAAGCCGACTACAAACGTAAAAAGAGTTGCAGCGGCGTACCGAACGCGTGGCCGACATATGGTACGCCGAGGCCCGAGTGCACTTTTCCAGTGGTGATTTTCGAGTTTTGTACATCAGGTTAAGCACATCAAACGGGAGGTTGTGCAGGATCAACTCTTAAGTTGGATCAGCAACCACAACGTTTTTGATGTATCGGTTGATGCAAAATGTCAAACAACTAGGTTGTATAAGGTATTAAACTAAAATGTTTCTAACTGTTGATATAGTTTTGTAAAGTTGTATATTTTGTCACATTACAAAGTTGATAACACCATCTCACGTGTGTTTGATTTGCAAAATGTGGGACCGATGTCCCTAAATAACTCTGTATCAAGTTATGAATTATAAAAGTTTTGAGTGTCACAATCTATCTATATAATAAACTAGGTTAGAGTCCCGTGTTGACACACGGTGGATACCCAAGGCAAATGACAAAACAATCTATTATAATACCGTTTGTCACCGGTTATAAATAATAACTTACATATAGGTATATGATACGAAGATATTTACTGTTTGACTTGATGAAATTAAGCGTAACTGTATCTGGATCAAATAGTTGCAGTGTATTTATTGTAGTTATTACATACGGATAATATGATTAATTGAGGACTGCTATTGCTGCACACAAGTGTCGAATTTGTATATGCTCTTCAGGAAGTTTTTTTGTTGTTGTAGATTTAGTTAATATTGCAGGAGGAATGAATTTCCGAACTAAAAGATATACCAAACTAATATATATATCTAGGTTTACAACCTGTTTATAAAGATATAACTGACCAGCAATCACTATATGATCCCAATCAAGAATCAAAATTTTGAATTAACACAATCATACATAACATTAATTATATTACAAACACAACCTAGTCTTACTTTCATACTCAACATGAAAAACCATAAAACATTATAACATCAACAATATGCAACTGTTTTTATAACAAACTGAAAATACTTAAGTGTTTGTGTTACTTATATTTTAAACATAAAACAAATATTGTTTAACCATAAGGGTAAATCAGAACGGTTAGGTAACACATTTATGACTAATAAACAAAAATACAAATATTCCTCAACCAAATCAGTAAGAAAACAGAGGATTAAAGAAAAACCGTAATATGGATGAGCTTGAGAAGGATGGTTTCAAACATTTTATTTTCTTTTTATATTAAAATACATTTACATATGTTTATGTCTTTTTATGTGTTAGTTAAATTTGTATTCTATGTATCATAAGATTTAAAAATAAACACACATATGTATGTATGAAACTGAATAAAGTTATGTATAAATGACTTACATGTTTGTTTTAATCAAAAATACATATACAAATACAACTCAAAACCACATTATGGAATATAAAATTTAGAAACCCAACAGACTTGCCTAACCTTACTTGGGCTTGGGCTAGTACACGTTTTGTTAATAACAATAACAATTAAGTTTGATAGTTTATAATTAATATTCGATATATTAAATTCTGAAATTAGAACCGCCACTTTCTAAACTGCATGCAAAAACATGTCTTTTCATCTGATCCAACAATTAATAGGGTATCAAATATTAATGACTTTTAGTGTTGAAAATCGATATTGTCACTTCAGTTGCTTACACGCGTCTGATTATATCTATATAATCATAATCACTAAACATAAATCACAAATCAAATAAACATAAAAAATAAACACACACAAGTTATAAAAAAAAGCTATTAAACAATGGAAATGGTTGTGCATTGGGGGTTCTGCAGAATCAAGCGTAGGTATTTCGTCACCATGAGTGACAACTCTTGTTTCGTTTTTGGTTCAAGAAAGGCTATCATGCAAATGGGAGAAGACTTTCAAAGACAAGTATATGATTTTGGAAGAACCATCGAGGTGCCATGCGATGAAGAAAGTAAACTGATTAGTAAATTGGATGAAAGGTTTGGAGTGGAGGAGTATGATGAAATTATGGAGGTATTTCATGTAAACAGTTGGTTTTTTGTTGATCCATGTAATATTGCAAGTGTGCAGTTTACCGATGGTGAATATCGGTTGTACACAAGAGATGAAATTGAAAACAGCAATGACATAGACTTCCTGGAGGAACTCGACAAAGTACGGATGTGTAACAGCAATAGAAGCACAGAGATGCTGAATCTGGAACAGATGATCCGCCTAAAAATCAATTGTCTGAAGGAGCAATCAGCAATGATGGAAGCAGAGGAGTCATCTGATTCTGAGGTAGATGATGATGAAGAAGCTTATTAAGTGTAGTATGATTTATATGAACTTAAAATAACTTTTGTTTGATATGTATTGAATATGTTATGATGCAGTTGGTATTCACAACTTTAGTAAAAGTTGTAATTTTGATGTAATATGATTAGAAGAACCATAACCAGTTATGGTTAGTAATCTATTGGTTTTGTTATTAGATTTATATTTTTCATTATTTTGATTTGAATTTTGCTTTAGTTGTGAATAGAGAATGTGATATGTACAATACATTTAAGTAAAATATCAATATTGATTTGATTAATTGTTATTAGATTTTGAATTTTTATAAGTTTATAAAAATGAAACATGGCAGCTACAGTTTCATCATAACATAAACATAACAGAGATTTTATGATCCAAAATCTAAATGATCAATTAACCACAATCATTAATGACCTTAGTTACATTAAAAACGCAACCCAAAAATCATACTGATCTGTATATATACTACATATATTAAAACCAAAAACCATGAATTACTAAATTACCAGTTAAACGTGCATAAGTATGTTAGTTATAACAATTCATCATTCTAAACACAAGCCCACCAACGGTTGTCATCAAAACCAAAAGGTACGAGCCACTAACTAACCTAAATACCATTAGTACTAACAACATGAGAAAACTTCAACACACCTTTGTTCTTGAAAAATAGGAAGTGCATTTCGTCACGTGAATGAAGCTCCTTATCGACAACAAAAGACAGCATACCTTTAATGTAGTAACGCTCATTTCCACTGGATTGCTCAACACCAATAGATACTTTCCATAACCCACCATCACCGTCAGTAAGTTTCAAATTCTTCTTCATGTTCAACCCATTTTCAATTGCCCAAGGCTTCTTCATCCTCTAAAAATATAACCATGTGTGGCATATTAATAATAAATAAAAATATACATTAACATGAATCATAAGAATAGACTTAAAGAAGTTGAACTTACAAAATGATTGTCAACTATGAAAACAACTGGTACACCTAAATCATCCCGAGCATCTGGTTGATTATGATCATCAACATTCATAGGTGTTGCTACATCTTCCTCTTGGCAGTCATCATCCGAAATAAAAATGATGTCTTTATCATCATAAAAATCTTCAGCATACTCGTTTTTGACATTAGTAACCCACATATCGGGAGGAGGTGTAACTTTATTTTTAATAAACAGGGACATATTAAAAGTAACTTCGTCAACCATCTCAAAAACAATGAGATGTTGACGGGTTATTGAAAGCTTTTTCCTGATATAAGACCATCCTTTGGTAAAATAAACATGACCATCTTCTCCTCTAATCAGGCATAGAAATTCATAATCTGGAAATCATTTGATAACGACTGGTTGACTGGGAATTAGTCTATTAAATTTTGCATGACAGACCAAATAAGTTATATGCTGAAATACAAAAACAATAATGTTAATACAGTAACTAACACATATTGTATGACTTGAATTGTATAACATATTATTGAGATAGAAAGACATACAAGCCGATTCTTGTATTCATTGAATGGGTCATCAAGCTTGCAATAGAAAAATGGACCGGGAGCGCAAACTGCGTCTTGATAGAAAGTTATCATTCTAAAACATTTCAGATTCTCAACATATTGAAACACAAATTTACAATAAGATGGGTAATTTAGTGTCCGAATCATTGTTCTCCATCCATTATATAAGAAATATCTACCAGCAATTTGTAAAATCTTAACAACAAAGACCTGAGAATCCAAAGTTCTAATTTCTGTATTACCGACCGGATAATTGAACTTCTGAATCCAAGAACCGTAGTCGCTAGGCAGGGCCTGATAACAAATTCAAATAATAATAAAATTATTTAAGTTATCATAAAAAGATATGAATTATAAAAAAAAAAAAAAATTTGTTAAACAATGTTAGATATCTTACCAAGCATACCCTAGTCTTACTTTCAGACTCGACATAGAAACCATTCAACATTTTAACAGCAAGATAATGAGCCTGTTTTTATGACAAAGTGAAATACAAAAGTGTTTGTGTTAATGTAATTTGCAAAGTAATAATCTATTGTCTAATCAGAGTTTAAACAACAAATAATAAGATAACACACTAATCATCAATAAAAATAACACTTAAGAAGAATCATTATATAATAATGATCAAATACATATTGTTAAAAAAATAACAATTAAAATAAACATCATATTCATTGATCATGAAGTAAAACTAAAGATTTGTAAGCTGAAAATCATAAACTTACTGAATTGATAAAAAAAAAATTTAATAACACTAATTTTTTGAAAAAATAGAGCATACACATGCAAATATGAAAAAAGATGAATAAATTTAAGTATTCCAAAAAATGTAAATATATAAAGCTCAAAAAAAGTTAAATCTTACGATTATTAAGCAAAAAGTATATATCGGAACATAAAATCGAACATCGAACAATCAGTATTGAAGAGTTATTAAGTACCGATAGAGTTGATGTGTGATAATATTACAGAAAATACCTTTGATGGTAGAACAATGCAGACAATTGGGAAGAAGAGGCGGAATATTGTGATGAATGAGGATGATTGATGATGAAGATTAATAATAATCGATGATTGTTATAGAATTGGGAAAGTTTTTACTGGGATTTGGAAAAGATTGAGAAGATGGTGTAAGTTATTTGTATGATATCTTTAAGTAAGATATCAATATCTTTTAAGAAAATTTTGTAATATTTTTAAATAATATGATTAAAATGTGTTTTGAATTAACTTTAAATAACAATTATAATTAACGAAATTGCATAAATATGTAAGGTAAACATTTTCTACGAATTTCATTGAACATAAAAAACTTAAATTAAAATGTTTCTTTTAAAACAAAATAAGTATTCATAAGTTAGAAAATACTTCTTGATAAACAACATTTGACGTTTCATTCTTAACTCGTCCTTCTTTATCTAGTATTAGTATCTTCAGTCCATCTCTACTCGTTACCCTTGAAAGTGCAACGTATAACTGACCATGTGAAAAGACGGGATATTTCAAATACAAACCTACTTTGGATAGGGATTGTCCTTGACTCTTATTTATTGTCATTTCCAAAGACAAAACAATTGGAAATTGTCTCCTGTTAAATTTGAAAGGTATGTTTTTATCAGACGGAGACAATGTAATTCCTGGTATAAATGTTCGCATACCAATATTAGTCCCAGAAATTATTTTCGCTTCTATAACACGTTTCCCCATTTTAACAACTTGAAATCTTGTTCCGTTGGACAAAATGCTCTTCTGATCAATGTTTCTCAATAACATTATAGGAACACCAACTTTCAATACCAAACGGTGGTTTGGTATACCTGATAACTTAAGACCATTTAAAACATCTGGAGAAACCAATTTTTCATCAAA